>WEZZ01027061.1:41020-85509 GCA_013400585.1 Chloropsis cyanopogon
CTTTTTTTTTTTTTTTTTTAAGGTGGAAAATGAATTCTTCATTGTTTTGGCACAAGAATGGTCACTCTCAAGGTCAGCTGGAGAGAGGGGCGTGCTGGCAGGATGGAGCAGTTTGGGCCCTCAGGGGATTCCTGGGATTGGAGGGACCTCCAGGGGGATTTGCTCCATCCTGCCTGTTCCAGGAGGGTCACCCAGAGCAGGTTGCCCAGGGCCAGGGGTGGTTGGGTTTGGGCTATCTCCAAGGATGGAGCTCCCACAGCTTCCCTGGGCAGCCCTGCTGGTGTTTGACTGGGAAATGTCCTGGATTGGAGAGAAGTGTGAATTCTGTTTCCGTCTGTCAGAGCTGAGGCTGTTATCTGCTGTTCATTGGGCAGTTTTTTCTTTATCTCTTCCACAACCAATCCTCCCTCCAGGAGATATCTCCTGTTCACGGGCCATTAATTATTAATTATCGCCTGTTAATGGCCACTGAGTGTCCCTGCCTGGCTGATCCAATGCCATCATCCCATGGGAGAGGCCCCGCCCAGGGGAGGAGCCGAGCATTCCTACCTGGATAGAATCTGACCCTGCACACCCCAGCAGCCTTTTCCCACTGCATTCCCAGAGGAGCAGCTTTCTCCTGCCCTGCATTCCCAGAGGGAGCCCAGGCCCATCTCCAGCAGCCCTGGACCTTCAGAGAAAAACTCCATAATATATCCCAAACCATTCTCCCATCTCTCAGCCAATGACAACACCTGGATATCGTCCTGAGCATCCTGGACTTCCATGACCTGAATTCCTCTGGACTGAATCTCTCCCTGTAGTCCTTGCAGGCCTGGAATCTCTCCCAAGAGGTTCCTGTGGAAACGTTCCTGAGGTTTTATTGTCCTCCACAACCACCACAGCCCAGAGGGAACAGAGCAGCAGGAACTCACCTGAGAGAGTTCAACCTCCCAGGAAATCCCAGGAAGCTTCAAGCTGAAGGTTGGCTGTGTTCGGCTGAAGTCCTGGGGAGAGGAGAATTCCTGCCTGGCTTTGCTGCTCCCGACCTCAACCACTTCCTCCTGCCGTTGTCATCTGCTGTGGGACACGAATTGTGCTCCAAAGGGCACTTTGGGAACCAGCCCCAGCCCTGTTCAGAGAGCTCAATTCTCTCTGTGCTCCTTTAGGCTGAGCTTAAGGAGCCTGATGTGGTTTCCAGTCCAATTAACGCCATCCTGACTCAGAGCCCGGCAATAATGGCTGAGCTGGAAATGCTTTTCCCAAAAATAATGGGAATTCCTGCCAATGCTTTTCCCAGACTAATGGGAATTCCTGCATTCCTGATGGGAGGCATTCAGCCCAGACATGTGCCTGGGGAGGCTCTGTCCCGTTTGGAAACACTGGAAGCTGGAGTGTGGAACGGGCCTGCTACACCCCCAAACCAGGCTCCAGATCGGGATGGATCCCACAACACCCAGAATTCCCACTCCGAGTCCCTGCACTCACCACTGGCTTCATCTCATGGCCTGGACATAATTATTCCAGCCCAGGCCAAAGCCAGTAATTAGCTGAGTGTGTAATTATCTCTCTCAGTCTGTCTGCAGTTCAGGCTCTGTGAGGGATTTATTTCCTGAAGGGCTTCTGGGGGTTTTGCAACTCCAGAATGAAATTTGTTAACTGTTAATAACTCCCAAATTAGCTCATTTAGGCAGAGTTGGAAATAACTCGGCCATGTCGGCCGTAATCAAGAAATTATCTGGAAATTTAGAAAGCAAAGGAAAAAAGGGATCTTGGATCATTCTGCAGTTAGCGGGAGGACATTTGTCACTGGTGGGGAGGGGCTGGAATTCCCAGAGCAGCTGGGGCTGCCCCTGGATCCCTGGCAGTGCCCAAGGCCAGGTTGGACACTGGGGCTGGAGCAGCCTGGGACAGTGGGAGGTGTCCCTGCCATGGAAAAGGGGTGGGATGGGATGGGATTTAAGGTCCCTTCCACCCAAATCCTTCTGGAATTCTGGGATTTGCACTCCTGTGCTCTCGGAGTTTGCTCACCGTGAGTTGAGGTTTGGGTTTCTCTTTCTTTGAGGAATTGTTTTAGAGCCCAGCTCCTTTTCCAAGCCAAGCCCAGACTGAGGGATGTGAATTCTCTCGGAATGATGACCCCAGGTGAGGTCAGAGCTCAACAGAAACAAACCCTGATCCCTGTTTGGAGCAAGCAATCCCTTTGTGAGTCCTTGGAATAAATTTGCAGATCCAGGGGATGCCAGGAAGAAAATCCTCGCTGTGCTCTGGTTTTGCCTTTCTCAGTAACAGATCCATCCCCTGCCAACCAAATTCTGTTTGTTATTAAATTACTCATCGAGGACTCGGACAATTCAGGGCTCCTTTGGAGGCAGCTGAATTCCATCCCCTGCCACTGGGATGTGAAATTTGACAGGAATGAGTGAGATTCGGAGGCTAAAGAAGGAGAATTCTGCTCTCTGTCACAAACTGGGGATTCAAATTCAAGGAATCACCATCAGATTCCTGTAATTTTGGGAAAAACAAGTTAATTTCTATTTTAAACCCCTCGAGGTGCTCTACAAAGATCCCTTCTCCTGCTCTCTGGTGACCACTGTGTCCTGCCTGTGCAGAAATATTTTACCTTGGAAGTCTTTCCATAGTTCCTGGGTCACACCTGAGCAACAGGGACACCAAGGGAAACAATTCAGCAGAGGGAAGCCTCTCCCAGTGGATTTGAAAGGAAAAAAGGGAATATCACATGAAATATGGGACTGCAGGGCTATGGGGGAAGCTCTGAGTGCTGGAAGTCTGCTGGGTTTATCCCCAGATACATCTGGAGCAGCTCCAAGGGGCTGCAGCAGCCGTGCCTGGAGCCCAGAGCATTCCCAATCCCTCTGGGACCCCTCTGAGCTCGCTGGGACAGTGACAAAGCCACAGCTCAAACGCCCAGAAATCTGAAAGCTGGGAAGGGGCTGGAGCACTGGGAGAGGCTGAGGGAGCTGGGAAGGGGCTGAGCCTGGAGCACAGGAGGCTCAGGGGGGACCTTGTGGCTCTGCACAGCTCCTGCCAGGAGGGGACAGCCGGGGGGGTCGGGCTCTGCTCCCAGGGAACAGCTTCAAGATTCAGATTCACAGATTATTCCAGGTTGGAAGGGACCCACAAAGATTGAATCCAGCTCTTTAATAAATGGGGGCTGAACCCACAACCTTGTTATCAGCACCGAGTTGTGCCAGGGGAGGTTCACATCGGATATTGGGGGAAAAAATCATGGAAAGGGTTATAAAGCCAAACGCTAAATGCAGTGGTGGAGTCTCCATCCCTGGAAATGTCCAAAAAATGTGTGAATTTGGCACTTGAGGCCAGTGGTGAACGTGTGTCTTGGACTGTGAGATAAGGGTGAATTCTATTTTCCATCTGTTAAAGGTGCTGCAGTTTATCTGCTGTTCATTGAGCAGTTTGCTTTATCTCTGCCACAAACCAATCCCCACTCTGGGAAATATCTTCTGTTAATGGGATATTAATTATTAATTATTTTCTGTTAATGGGCCATTGAGAGAAGCTCTGCCCAGGGGGAGGAGCCAAGAATTCCATCCTGGATAGAATCTGAGCTTTTGGGACACCAGAGCAGCCTTCTCCACTGCATTCCCAGAGGAGTAACTTTCGAGACAACAACGTGGTTCTGGGCTGATGGACTCAATCCTAATTCCAGCCTTAATGATTCCATGATTTGATTTTACACAGGTGTGAAGGGAAAGTATTAAAGAGCACGGGTGTTCCAGATGAATTCCCAGCCCCTGCGGGCACCCGGAGCTGCCTGAGGCTGCACCCTGTCCCCGTGGCCGTGATAAATCAGTGTGGCTTTATCTGCAAACACAGCCAACACCAAGCACCCTGATAAGAGAAGGGATTTGTTTACTCCGAATGGATTTCTGCCACTGGGAAGGGAAACAAACGACCTGACAATTTTTAATATATATAATACACCTGCTTTATCTCTGGGATTCATCTGAGGAAGCAAAAACTGCCTCCGAGGAAGCGATAATATTTATTTTCACCTCCCAACATCCTCAATGACAGAGGGACCTGTGTTTTCACAGCCCACATCCCGACTCCAGGGGTTTCTCATCCATCCCAGTATTTGGAAATATGATTTGAGGCCATTTGTTCTCCCTCTGGATCAAAATGAAAACAGACTGGAACTGCAGTAATGGGACAAAGCCAAAAGGTTCCAGGCTTTGTGAAGCTGCAGCTGTGGGAAGGGAGATGCGGGGAGTCCTCTCCATGCAGGATCCAGTGGGATGCTCACTCCTTATTCAAGAGCTCAATTTAAACCCTTTCAAATCAATGCAAGACACCCTTAAAGCAAATTCTGCCGATGATTTGAGATGAGAGTCACCTGCAGGGAGACTCCACAGGTGCTGCTCTGCTACCAGGGGAGCTCAGAGAATAAAGAATGTGAAAATCCATCAGCTCCGAGATTGCCTCGCTAAACCCAGCGAGGGAACGGCTGCGTGGAGAGAGGAGAGAAATTACAGCTAAAGGCAAGGAAGGAAGGACAGGAAAATGTTTGTATCAATGGGGCAGCAGGACCAGGACAGTGACTGTGCCCTGGGCTGGCACTGCTGAGCCCCTGGAGGGCTGGGCCCAGTTCTGGCCCCTCGATTCAGGGAGGAATTTGAGGGGCTGGAGAATCCCTGAGGGAGCTGGGAAGGGAATGGAGAATTCCTGAGGGAGCTGGGAAGGGAATGGAGAATCCCTGAGGGAGCTGGGAAGGGGCTGAGCCTGGAGCACAGGAGGCTCAGGGGGGACCTTGTGGCTCTGCACAGCTCCTGCCAGGAGGGGACAGCCGGGGGGGTCGGGCTCTGCTCCCAGGGAACAGGGACAGGAGGAGAGGGAACGGCCTCAGGCTGGGCCAGGGCAGACTCAGGGTGGGCACCAGCAGGAATTTCCCCATGGAAAGGGGGATCAGGAACTGGAACTGCCCAGGGAGGGTTGGAGTGCCCATCCCTGGAGGTGCCCAAGTAATTCCTGGAGGTGGCACTCAGAGCTCTGGGCTGGGGACAGGGTGGGCATCGGGCACAGAGACTTTGGAACAGAAAATTATCAACATTTGGTTAATTAATTAAGTTGCAGAGTCTGGAGAAGTTCGGGCAAGGATGTCATCCCGTTTTTTCCTGCTGTGCTTTACTCCCTTGGCCCAGGTGAGACAAAAGGATCATTTCAGTGAAATCTTTTCTAAAAGACCAAATGTGGGGAGGAGGAGGAGGAGATGAGTCCCACAGGGGCCAGGGCTTGGGGGGCAGCTCCAGAGGGTCTCCAGCAGGGGCTGGCTTGGGAAGCATCTCTGATCTCACCTTCCCTGTCTTTCAAACCTTTCCATGGGACAAGTTTTGGGAGCTTCCAACTGTGGCATCAATGGATCCTGCTTAAAATTCCAGCTCAGTAGGCGAGTGCTGGCGAGGAAACCTCGGGGTGGCTGTAGGATTGAAATGTGGGAAGCCATCAGTGGGAGCCCATCAAAGTGTTTACAACAGAAGCACTCGACCTCCAGCGGCAGAGGAATTGTTTTATCTCCTTTGCCAGGGCTTCACTGCCCCTCGTTAAGAGACTCCAAGCCCGGAATAACAAAACCAGACAGAGCACTTGTCATTTCCGTGAACTTTGTGTTCCCTGCCTGGAATGGGGCGATAAATGAGCAGCTCTGGGCAATCCCTGGAGCTTCCCAAGCAGGGGCAGAGCCTTCCCACCCTGGGATCACAGGGATGTGACAGGGAGTGGAGCCCTGGCCAGCAAACAGGGACCTGGAGCACGAAGCTGATAAAGGAAACTCGGCTATTCCAAGGAATCCTTGGACTGTGAGCAGGGGGATCCAGGCAATTCCTGCTCTCCCTGTCCGAACTCCCTGAGAGGGAACGGGGTGGATGTGATTAACAGTGAGTGCTAGAAAGGATGAAAATTCTGCTTTTTGGGCTGATTTGCCATTTCAGGGAATCACAGAACCCTCCAGGTTGGGAAAGACCGCTCAGATCAAGTCCAGCATTGTCCCAGCCCCACGTCTTCTCCGGGCTCTCCAGTGCTATATCCCTACATTTTTTGAACACCTCCAGGGATGGAGACTCCACCACCTCATTTGCCAGAAACCCAGAACCAACCTCCCAGAAACCTCCCAGGAACCCAGACAGCTCCAGTGCTCCCAGAGCCCACAGAATTCCCTCAGATTTGGGATGGAGGCAAACACTGATGTCTCCCTTCCTGTGCCAGCTCCAAACCCAAACCATTCCGACACTTTGGGAGGGAAGAGGGATCCTTTGCCAGTCTTGGAGAGCTCTCAGAAGAGTTTCCAGTCCCAGGCAATGCCTTTCCTGACAGGAGACTCTTCCAAACTTTTCCCGAAGAGCAGAACTCCGTGTGTCACAAAGGCTCCACAAGGCTCCAACTCTTCCTCCCAACTGTGCCGCTCTCCTTTGAACTTTTTTAATGGATGCACTCAAAAATTCACCCTGTGTGTCTCCTTCCTCATTAGCTGTGCAAGGCTGAGCTTTTGTCTTGGCTCAGTGTGAATTCTTTGCGTGTGATCCCTGTGAGCTGGAGTCGGGCTGGCCCCGGATTCCTGATCCAATTATCCCACTGAGCTCCCTTCTCCTCCTCATGGGCCTCTTGTCTTCTTTAGATGAGATTAAAGACACCCTTAAAGCCTGGCACAAATCAGTTCAGAGGTTGATATTGCCTAGGTCTGCCTAAACCCCTGTACCTGAGGGGCTGGGAATGTTCCCCTGGAGAGGAGAAGGCTCCAGGGAGAGCTCAGAGCCCCTGGCAGGGCCTGGAGGGGCTCCAGGAGAGCTGGAGAGGGACTGGGGACAAGGGATGGAGGGACAGGAGCCAGGGAATGGCTCCAAATTGGAAAAGAGGAGATTTGGGTGGGATTTTGGGAAGGAATTCCTGGCTGGGAGGGTGAGGAGGGGCTGGGCTGGAATTGCCAGAGCAGCTGGGGCTGCCCCTGGATCCCTGGCAGTGCCCAAGGCCAGGTTGGACACTGGGGCTGGAGCAGCCTGGGACAGTGGGAGGTGTCCCTGCCATGGCAGTGGGGTGGGATGGGATGGGATTTAAGGGATTGGGGTTTCCCACCCAAACCATTCCAGGATTCCTCGGTCTTTGCCCTGCTCCCTTCACACTCTGGGTTTGGTGAGGAGGAAAATAAAGCACAATTACAGCAAAGTGTGGGAATGAAAACTGAGCAAAGGGGCCACGCTTTGACAAGGATGCTGCGAGACACAGAATTCATTCTGGACCTGCAGAACCAAGAATTGCCTGGTTAATTTGTTGATTACGATAGAATTGGTTACAGCTTCCATGCAATGCCACAATAAATCCCTCAGAACAGCAGGAGCTGTAAATGAACACCTGTTAATTGGGAATTAACCCCTCCCATGCCACTGGGGCTGATCCCGAGCCTGCAGGGACCAAGGGAGACAATCTTTTTATTTTCTGAGTTTGGACAAGGTTTCCATGACCTCAGCAACATCAGGATTCAAATCCAGTATTTCACGCTGCTCTTTGGAAGGGTTTTGTTCCTTTGGAACTCAGATACCAACAGTGTAAACAATGCTCATTAATCAGAGAATAAATGATTTGCCAGGACTGCAGGGATTGCGATGAATTTTAAATTTTCCAAGCCATATCTCTCAGTCCCTAAGAATTACAGCAGCAAATCGATTCGCTGTGATTCGGGGGATCCAGGGATTTGGTTCCTCCTGATCAAAGGAACTCCAGGTATTTATTTACAGTTTATTTTCATGGCTTCTCTTAAAGGTATAAACAGATTGAAAGCAAACTCAGGGAAGGCTGTGGTGAGTCCCAACAGGAATTTGGTGAGGCTGGGGCTGTTCCAGGAGGACAGGGAACCATTCCCTGTTTTTTACAGTGTCAAAGGATTGGGACAGATCATTTTTAGGCTCCTTTGCAGCCTTGCACTGATTGAGGGATGCTGCTGGTAACGTCCATGACTCATTGAAAACTTCCAAAAGCTTTTCAAGGCCAGGCTGGATGGGGCTGGGAGCAGCCTGGGACAGTGGGAGGTGTCCCTGCCCATGGCAGCAGTGGCACTGGATGGGATTTAAGATCCCTTCTAATACAACCCGAATCTAAATCAATTCAGAGCCCAAAAAGATCTTATTTTATAACTTCTGAGCCCCTCTCCCAGAGCCCTGAGCTGCTGAGCCTCAGCCATGCCCATTAATCAAAGGTATTTCTCTATCTCCCATCTGAGGTGCTTCAGATCTGCTGATCTGTGTGTCAATCACACCCAGTCCCAGGACCTCACAGGGCACAACAACACCAGAAATTTGGGATAAAACAGCTCAGGTTGTGAATCCCAGCCCTGGCTTCCAGCTCCTTATCTGCACTTCCCTTTGCCTGCCAGGGGTGCCACTGACAGCAGCACTTCTGGTGTTTATCAGATTGAACACAAATCTCTTCAAGGAACCCAGAACCCTCTTCTTTCATGGAATTCCAGAATGGTTTGGGTTGGGAAGGACCTCAAATCCCACCCAGTGCCACCTCTGGATGGGCAGGGACACCTCCCACTGTCCCAGGCTGCTCCAGCCCCAGTGTCCAACCTGGCCTTGGGCACTGCCAGGGATCCAGGGGCAGCCCCAGCTGCTCTGGGAATTCCAGCCCAGCCAGGAATTCCCAATTCCCAATCTCCCATCCATCCCTGCCCTCCTCCAGCTCCAAGCCTTGGGTGGTTGGCAGCAGACAGCACCTTCTGTCTGCCTGGGAGGACAGCTGGGAAAACTCTGCTGACCTGAGCGAGGTGGCAAAGGACCCCAGCCCTCCTCAGGTCCCTGGACACAGACCAGAGCACACAAACAGCTTTTATTCCTCCCTCCTGTCCCACAGAGATTCATTTTTTCAGACAATGCTGCCCTTAATCTGCACCATGGAAATCCTGGAGACATTGCTGGGATGATCCAGTAAAAGCTGCCTGCAGAGCAAGGGCCTCAACCAGTGCAGAGCATGAGATGATGAATTGTGAGAGCTTCTCTGGGTCAGCCCTTTCCACATTTTTGAAGGAAAAAAACCCCACTCCTTGTGGTGGGTTTCAGTGCTGGCCACTCACCAAGGCACTTCCTGCTGTGAGATAGGGTCAGGAGAAAGGCAAGGCAGGCTCAAAATCTTCAAAGGCTATAAAGAAAAATTTATTAACAGTAACTAACAGGGAAAGAAAAAAAAAGGAATCAAAACAAACCATTCAGAACTTCTCCTCCCCCCACAACCTTTCTTTCCCACTGACAATGTAAATAAACAAAACCGAAAATTTGAGTCAGTTTACCACCTCTAAATGAGTCTTTCTCCAGTTCACTAAGGGAGAGGAGTCCCTCCTGTTAATTCCACAGAGGCGTGTCCAGCTTCCTAGTGCCTGGAAGCTTTGCATCACTTCCCTAAATTCCTCTCATGTCAAACTCCTGAAAAAAAGAATGGTTTTCCTTTGTGGCCAAGCAGAGTGGGGCTGATGGAGAGCAGCATCCAGAGGGGCTCCCCAGGCACCTGGGATCAAGAGTGGCACTGGGGCTGAACTGGGAGGGAGGCTGAGCTCAGGGTGCCTCCAGATCAGTGAGACCTGAGCTGCCCAAGGCCCTGCCTGGGCCCAGAATTCCCTTGGGAAGGCTCCTCAGCAGCACACAAACCTGGATTTAGCTGTTCCAGAGGCACTGCCCAGCGCTCAGCCCGAGCAGGATCACTCCTTGTCCTTCCCTAACCAGTAATGGACCCCAGGCTCCAAACCTCTCTGCTCCCTGGGGTTAGGGGACAAAACAGCCACTCAGGGAACCCTGGAGTCCTTCCCAGCACCTCATTCACTGATTAAACACTGCTCTGACACCCTGCAAACAAACCCACGGACACAGGGGTGATAATCCCCAAACAGATTAACCTAACCACAGTATTTGTCCACTTCTCCACTCCATTTGCTCCCCTCATCAGCTCAATTGGTGCTTCAAACCTAGCGGGGTGGAAAATTGGAGCTGCTGGAGCGAGTCCAGAGGAGGCCATGGATGCTCCCAGGGCTGGAGCTGCTCTGAAGCCAGGCTGGGAGAGCTGGGAATGTTCCCCTGGAGAGGAGAAGGCTCCAGGGAGAGCTCAGAGCCCCTGGCAGGGCCTGAAGGGGCTCCAGGAGAGCTGGAGAGGGACTGGGGCCAAGGCATGGAGGGACAGGACACGGGGAATGAGCCCTGACACGCTCAGGGGTTGGAACCTTTCCATCCTTCCGTGTGAGCTCAGGTGGGACAATATCCCTATTTCACCTCTCCAACTTCCCTGGCAATCCCAGGGAGTGGCAGATCCATGCTGCAGCATCACAGGGTTCATGTTCCATTTGTTTCATCACCTGCAGGTGATAAAACCTGACATCTCTTCCCCAAATGAATCCTTTCCACAAGGCAAAATTCCTGGTTTTTTCTCAGGCCACCAGTTAAAGATCAGCTCTCCCCAGTTATTCACCAATTCTTATTCTTAGATAATTGAAATTTTCCTTCCTTGTGCTGGAGGTTGCCGTAACCAACCAAGTTTATCCCAGCCTGGACACCTCCCTGGCCTCTCCAGCAGGAGGGGGATTAAACATGGAATTGTACTGATGACCTTCAGTGACCAGAAAAAATTACCCAATGTAAAAATACCCGAAGCACAAAGTGCAGAATTTAAATGCTCATTTTCCCTTTACCACATCCAGGAACAAGGATTTACCTTGAGTCTGACAATTAAGGAAGTGATTTCTCAGATTTGTTCAGGATTTAGTCACCATTCATCCACTTCTCCCTCACCCCGTTGCCCCAGCAGATGAACCTGGCTCAGTCTCAGCAGCAAAGACATTTGTGGCAGAAAGAGAAAAACCCCAAAAAAATGTTGTCTGTGGGAGGTTTGTGAGCTCGAGGGACCACTCTGTGCCCCTGTGGCTCTGGAGGTCATTTTGGATCTCCCTGCCCTGGGGATGTTGGACTCTGCAAGCCCGGATTGGATTTGGATCAGGGGGATCTGATCCATGAGGATCAACTCCTGATGGGGGGGAGTGGAGGTGGCAGAGCCAGGCCCCTCTCAGTGCTGCCCCTGCCAGGGCAGAGGCACAAATTAAATGATAATAAAATTCAGTGTGAACACAATAAAACACATTTGTCCTCTGAGGGTGGGGGAAAATGGGCACAGGGTGCCCAGAGCAGCTGGGGCTGCCCCTGGATCCCTGGCAGCGCCCAAGGCCAGGCTGGACACTGGGGCTGGAACAGCCTGGGACAGTGGGAGGTGTCCCTGCCATGGCTGGGGTGGCACTGGGTGGGATTTGAGGTCCCTAAAACCCAAACCAGTCTGGGATTGTGAGACAGAGGAAATCCTGGGGCCTGCTGCAGTTTCTGTGCCTGCCCACACCAAGCTGAGAGGATTCCTGAGGCTCTGTGCTGATGGATTGGGAATCTCTGAGCAGCTCCCACATCCCTGGGCCATCCCTGACAGGGAACAGCAGGAATGAGGCAGCAGCCCCAGCCCAGGGTCCCCAGGGATGGCCCAAAGATCCAGAGCAGGGCTGAGAGCTGGGTTTGGGCCAAGAATGCGCTACAGGCCCAGGCCAGGCTCAGCTGGGCCATGGACACACCTCTCCAGCTGCTCCAGGCCACAATCACTTCCCAAAATTTCCTACTGGGAACCAGCCAAGGCCATGACAGCCCCCTGGGGTCACAGCTGTCCCTGCTGCCCGTGGGTGCCATGGCCAGGCTGGCACCAAACACCTGCCAGAACCTGTGGGGCTTTGGGGTGGGCATTAAAAGCTGTTCTGAGTGTTTAATGGACACAATGAAACCTCAGATTATTGTGGTAATGATCCACCCTTGGAGTGTAGAACGTGCTTTGTGTGCACTCACAGAATTCCAGACTGGTTTGGGTTGGAACGGACATTGAAGGTCACCTCATCCCACCCCTGCCATGGCAGGGACACCTCCCACTGTCCCCAGCCCCAGTGTCCAGCCTGGCGTTGGGCACTGCCAGGCATCCAGGGGCAGCCCCAGCTGCTCTGGGCACCTGTGCCAGGGTTTTTCCCATTTACAAGGAAAAGATGGAGCAAGGGTGGGGGAAAGAGACACCAGGGCCTGTGGGGTGGGATGTCCCTGTCCCCAGGCAGAGCTGCCAGCAGGACTGGGAGCTTTTTGCTTTGAAAATAAACAAAGTCCTTTCCCTCTGCCCTCAGGTCACAGATTCCATTAGAATTCTTCTCCTCCTGAATCCAGAGCAGGGAATAATTGCCGTGGAGTGAGTGGACTGACTGCAAAGCACGGAGGGTTGGTAATTTGGAGGTCATTATCCGGCTGCTGAACTCAGGAGCCAGCCAGAGCTGGCACTTGAGAGCAAATTCGGGAGGCAAACACTGTTTAAAGTGAGCTCTTCAATGGTGAACTTCCAAACAGAAATTTAAGGCACTGATTGCAAGAATGCAAAACTTTCAGCTGCTGCACAGAGAGGTCAAAATCGGCTTTTATAGAATCCCAGACTGGTTTGGGTTAAAAGGACCTCAAATCCCACCCAGTGCCACCCCTGCCATGGCAGGGACACCTCCCACTGTCCCAGGCTGCTCCAGCCCCAGTGTCCAACCTGGCCTTGGGCACTGCCAGGGATCCAGGGGCAGCCCCAGCTGCTCTGGGAATTCCAGCCCAGCCAGGAATTCCCAATTCCCAATCTCCCCCTTAACCCAGTTCAAAGCCATTCCCCCGTCCATGGCCTCTCAAAGCCCCCCAGACTCCCCTCAATCCCTTCCCAATCCCCTCTCCCTGAGCAGCTCTGCCCTGGATCCCAAACCCTGGGACACAGCACAGTTATTTTAGCCAGACTACACAAAGCAATCCATCCCATGCTTCTATGAGGAAAACAATTATTAATACTCGAAAATAAACTGTAATCTATTCACTCATAATTTCTAGTTTGGCTGTCAAGAAGCTAATTTGAATCTAAACAAAGTTTGCAGCTCCCTAATTGAATTTGCTCAAAGGATTTCTCTTATCAGGAACACAAGGACCGGCGTGATTCTGGTTTGGCTTTTGTGGGGCTTTAACAAGCTCCTGGAAGATAAAGCCAGGCCAGGGTGTCCAGCTCACACCCCCTGCCCCAAACACCTTCTGTCCCTCCTTTTACCACCTCACACCTCATTTCCACACAGGTTTATAATCTGACAAACATCAAATGTTCCCTCTCATCCTCTCCTGATCCCCCCGGCTGTCCCCTCCTGGCAGGAGCTGTGCAGAGCCACAAGGTCCCCCTGAGCCTCCTGTGCTCCAGGCTGAGCCCCTTCCCAGCTCCCTGTGTTGGAGAATACACCAAGTTCTCCTTTTTTTTTTAGATTTTATTTTCTCTAGTCAGGCTTGGTTTGCCTTTGCCTTGGGGAAAGGAATTTTAAAGAGTTTTTTTTCAGGGATGTTACACCACTCAACAGACATGAGCTTAACATCTCAACAGACTGGGAATAGCCCAAAAAACAACGACAAACAAAACATCAACAACCATCAGCAAACATCAACCAGCATCTACCCCAGACCCTGCTGCCCAATTAACAGCAGATAATTAACAGCCCCACCTCTGATGGTGACAGAATTCACACCCCCATTTCCAACCTAAGACACCAGAAAATGTTGAGAAGGAAATCCAGGAGTGAGGACCTAACTAACATCAGAAGCAAAGAGATCTGTACCCAATAAGAAACCCAACACTAAGAACTGCCCAACTTGGGACAAATGAACATCAAACCAATGGATTTCTATGGGTTTGGAATGTATAAAATTTAGGAAAAATCTAGTAATGTGTGTGGCTATGTGTGTATGAAATGATTTCTGTTGCACATCCTGGCCAGAATAAATTAATGCCCTGATTCTCTAACATTAAAAATGTTGTTGGAGGGTTTTTTGTTTTTCCCACAGTTTTGGTGACACTTGGGCTGCTCCTCACCCAGACTTTGAGCCAAGGAGGATCCTCGGGGTGAGCCCGAGTTCTTTGGGCTTTCAGGATGTATTTTCCACAGGAATGGCGTGGGGTTTGTTCTCAGCTCCTGAGTAAAATCTAAAGACAGCCTGGATTCTTTCTCCCAACTTTTCTGTAGATCTTGATCTTCAGCCACTTAGCAGAGCTCATCACTAATTATTAATTAATGAGTTCCAGCTCCCTGTGCCCCTTTATTTGGCTGCTCGGCAGAGCCAGAGCTTCAAAGTCCACTCAAGACTGGAGAAGCGCTGGGTTATTGATAAAGCTGTAAAAATCCTGCCATTAATAATGGTTGAAAGGCAGGAATGTCCACCTGGATGATTCCTCAGGCATAGCCAGCAGCAGTCCAGACCACGGAAACAGCAGCTCTCATTAAGGGAGGAGACTGATGATTAATTAAGCTTCTTTTATAAAGACAGAATTCCCGCTTTCTGGTGAGCTCGCAGCTCCACCAGCCAGAGGAAGGGTGACATTCCCAGATTTCGGGATGCTCCAGCCCCAACTCCCCCCAGGAGCAGCTGGAAAGGCAGGAGTGATGCCATCAGCCCCCAGGGGCTGTCCCCCACCCCAGCAGGGATGGAAAGACTGAGGTGGTGGGAAACTCCTCCCTTGCAATTCCCTTTCCATCCCATCTCACAAAGCTTGAACTCCCAGGAGAACACCAGGACCTCGTGGCGTGGCTGGGGTGGGATGTCCCTGCTCCCCAGGCAGAGCTGCCAGCAGGACTGGGAGCTTTTTGCTTTGAAAATAAACAAACTCCATTCCCCCTGCCCCTCAGGTCACAGATTCCATTGGAACTCTTTTCTTCCTGAAGCCAGATTCCATCATGGAATCATGGAATCCCAGAGGGAGCTGAGGCAGGAGCAGCTGAGTCTCCTCCTGATGTCCACATATCCATCTCAGCCACCACCCCCCAGTTCCTGGCTCATTCCAAGGACACCTCCCCCTGGAGCAGGCTGCTCCAAGCCCTGTCCTGCTCCACATCTGCTCCACCTTTCCCAGCATCCAGGCCTGGCCTTCCCACATCCCCAGGGATCCCCAGCAGGACTCATCCTGGAGTTCCACTGCTGCAAAGTTCACTCTGCCTTGCCCCAGGCAGAAAGCTGGTGATGGCCTCAAACATTCCAAATGCCACGGCTTTTCGCCTTTATTTCAGCACAACATTCCTGACATTTCAAATCCCTGCTCAGCCAGGACTTGGTTTAAATGAGAGGTCACTCAGGGCTGCTCCTGAATAACTGCAAACTTCCCACCTGTTATCCCTGCAAAACCAAAAATGCTGCACAGTAAAGAATTCTGCATTCCTGAGAAACCTGGAGCCACTGAGCAAATTCCCACTCCATTAAAGGCCTGAGATGTAAACACAGACTGCAGGTTAATTGTGTTTTGGGAGCAGGTCTGTGTGCTCGCTGCTCACAAAATGTGAGACTGATTATGATCAAAACCTCCAGTTTTGCTGCTTCTCTCTAGTTCAGATTCTAAATACAGCTGGTTTATTAAATGCTTGTTAAATCTGTTCCTGCAGCAAGCACCTGACACCTGTTTAGTGTGCTCCAAACCTTGTATTTTATAATAAGATGGTGGATTTTATTCTGATTCTGGAGAAGTGTAAATCTGCCAGCAAGAAGCAGCAGGTTCCCAGTTACAGGAAGGGTAGAACTCGATGTGTGTCACTGAGACAGAGCAGAGCAGCTTCCCCTGGAGCATCCACAGGGATGATTCCCACATCCCATTGTCCAGCTGCCCCATCAGCTCGATGCCACTGCTCGGGGGCACTGTTGGCTGCCCGAGCTGGTTCTGAGCAGTTGAATCAAAGAGACACCAATTTATTGCATCCAAACAAGGTCAAATTTGGGAAATCTTATTTTCCTTTGCAGCCCCAGCTCAGTGTTAACGGGATTTGTGTTGGTGTCAGTGACAGGAAGCAAACTGAGCAGGCAGGGAAGGAATCACAGAATTCCAGACTGGTTTGGATGGGAAAGGACCTCAAACCCCACCCAGTGCCACCCCTGCCATGGCAGGCACACCTCCCACTGTCCCAATGTCCAACCTGGCCTTGGGCACTGCCAGGGATCCAGGGGCAGCCCCAGCTGCTCTGGGAAAGCCAAGGACTGATGAGACAGAACAAAACCCTTTGTATCTGTGTCCTTCCAGAGACCCAGAGGGCTTTTGATTCATTCCTAGATTAATTTCCTCATTCACTCCAACCCCCATGTACGCAGATTAATTTATTACAGGTTTTGTGTTAATCTTCAAAACCACTGACAAAGCAAAGAATTTGAGGCCAATCCTTAATGTGTCATCTCCAAACTTGCCATTGAACTTCCAGGTTCCCTTTGAAGGTGCAAAGTATTTTTAAAAGTTTCCTGAGGTGACAGGAAACTTTCAGTTTTAGATCCTTTAAATGAACCCTCTTTTTCTGCTGAACCCACGGCGAGATCTGAAACTGTCAAGCAACAAGTCTGGCTGTTAAATCCTGGGGCTTTTGTTGGATATTTCACTGGCACAAAGGAGGAAATTATGGAGCTTCATTGTCCAGGAGATCAATGTGTTCTCCCTGGAAAACCTTTTGGAGATTTGAATAGCAGATTCCACCTCGTAGTTTCTTGCTCCTTTCTAGATAGCCAGTGCTGGCAGCTGCTTTGAGGTTCTTTATCTTGTTTCATCCTTTCTTCTTTAAGGAGCAACTTTTTGTTGTTCCTTGTGCTGGGATGAGCAGAAATCTGCAGGCACAAAGAATCAGAGCGTGCAGAGCTGAGAGCTGCAGGCTGACAGAGAGCTCTGTGGGCTCCCAACAGCGCTGAGCCCGCGGCTCTGCCCTCCAGGTCTGCCTGGATTGTCGGGAAATGCGGCTTGGGATGACACCAGGGCTGAGGCCTCTGCGTGGGAAGCACCTGGAGCTGCAAAGCCCATCTCTGGAGCTGCTGGAGATGCTTCTGAGGGAAGTAAAAGGCAGCTCTGTCCCAAAGGGAAGTGGAAAACTCCACGTGTTCTCCAGCAGGAAGCTCCCACAGAATCCACCGTGCTCCCATTTTGTGTGGGGGGAAGATCCCGGTCCCAGCATCCTGCAGGAGCAGCAGCATCCAGAGGACATGGATGGCTCCTTCCCAGGGTGGGATTTCCCCTGGGAGCAGCCCAGGGACACCACTGAGCCACGAGGAACAAGCCAGGCCGCCAGGCCAAGCTCCACAGGGAGAAGGGGGATCCAGCCCTTCCCACTCCCAGGACCTTCTCCAGGCACAGAAACCCGGGCACTGCCACAGGCTGGGTGGGACAAGATGGGAATTCCCCGGCCTGGAATCTTCTCAGGCAGCTTTGGGAGGCTCTCCAAGGACACCAGGCAGCAGCACTGACCCCAAAGCCACCGCAGCACCTCTGAGATGCCCCGTGCTCCCCACCAGCCCAGAGGGATCAAAGCCCAGAGGGATCAAATTGTGTGAAAGGATGGAGAGTGGATTCCTGTTCCCAGCTCCCAGGGGCTTCCCTGGGCAGCTTCCACTTCCAAGGTCCCATCCAAATCCAGGATTCCACTTTTCTTCACCCAGGGATGACACAGAGAGCTCCCTTGGGACACCTGAGCTCTGTCCTGGCACCCAGTGCCAGCCAGCTGAGGTGATCCGAGGTCCTGCCCAGGGGAACGGACACAGCAAACGGAGATTCCATCCCTGCTTCCCACCAGGAACCCTGCAAATCCCTCCTTAGCTGGGAAAGGAGAGACTTTGCTGGGGAAGGAAGGATCCCAGGAAGGAAGCAAGGATTCCAGGAAGGAAGGATTCCAGGAAGGAAGGAAGGATTCCAGGAAGGAAGGATTCCAGGAAGGAAGGAAGGATTCCAGGAAGGATTCCAGGAAGGAAGGATTCCAGGAAGGAAGGAAGGATTCCAGGAAGGAAGGATTCCAGGAAGGATTCCGGGAAAGATTCCAGGAAGGAAGGAAGGATTCCAGGAAGGAAGGAAGGATTCCAGGAAGGATTCCAGGAAGAAAGGATTCCAGGAAGGAAGGATTCCAGGAAGGATTCCAGGAAGGAAGGATTCCAGGAAAGATTCCAGGAAGGAAGGAAGGATTCCAGGAAGGAAGGATTCCAGGAAGGATTCCGGGAAAGATTCCAGGAAGGAAGGAAGGATTCCAGGAAGGAAGGAAGGATTCAGGGACCCACTTGGATCCTAAAAGCTCCATCCTCACAGTCCGTCTCCAGTGTTCCCAGTTCCACTGTGGAAGCTCCAGTCCCACGGGAGCAGGCTCCAGCAGGGGCTGTCAGGAACTCCAGGAGCACAAACCCCACCTGGGCAGGGCTGGCAGCCGGGCTGGGCCCTGCTGGGCCACTAATGGGAGCATTAAGGGAACAGAACTTCTTTTCCCATAAAATATTTAGGCTGGAACACATCCATATTTATCACTCTAATCAAACAGAATGAGAGAGTTCTTCTTGCTTCAACTTTGGGAAAGCAAAACAAGCCTGGCCTGACAACTGCTTTTTTTTTTTTTTTTTTTTTTTTTTTTTTACAAGACAAAATTAAGGCCCTATTTCAGTTTTCAAGGCACTTTGAANAGAAGAAATGCTCAGAGCACATAGTTTGGGAATCACTACCCCATCCAGGCTTGGAATGGCAGCAGGAATTACAGGCAGCAAATCCAGGCAAAAGCTGGGCAGCCCCTCCAGCCAGGAAGGAGGGACCAGATCATCCCAAGAGCTCCTGACAAACCCCCAGAGATCTTCCAGGAGGGGCTTCCCTTCCCTGGCAGTGCCCAGGGCCAGGCTGGAAAGGGCTGGGAGCAGCCTGGGATACAGGAAGGTGTGCCTGCCATGGCAGGGGGGATGGGGGGGATTTAAGGTCCCTCCAACCCAAACCATCCCGGGATTCTGGGATCCAATGGATGCATTTGATTGGAACTGTGGCATCAAAGGTAACAGGAGGGGCAGGGCTGCTGTGGCCACTGACATTCCTGAGGGACAAACTGAATTTATTCCCACCTGGAATCAGATCCTGCAATTTTATTCCCTGTAAATAAACAAAATCACTTATTTTTTAAAAACCCAAAGATCACCCCAGACTTTTCAAACTGCGTGGAAGGATGGAGAGCAGATCCCCATTCCCAGGACATCAACCAAACCCAGGCTCAGTTTAATTTTGTCACCAGTCATGCTCAGCTTTCCAAATAATTCCAAGAGCTTCTCCTGGAGCTGTTTGATCTCAAGCTTCTTGTTCTGTTGCTACAGGACACAGAATAACACGCACACGCTTCAGAGTCAAGCAAGAAAAGAGCATTTTAATAATTTTCTGACTTCAATTTATATGATTGTAGAGGTGACCAGGGATTGGAGAAATGGAGTTCTACCTCTCCAACCACACTGGTCAATCCAAAAGTCCATCTTTTCTTTTCTCTTCTAGAAGAGAATGAAAATCAATCTTTATTTATATGAAAGTGTGTGAGAAATTCCACTACAAGAGTGTAAACATCAGAAGGCTTTGGAAAACGGCAAAAGAACAGGGCAACATTCAACTCCTCAGTGCTATTTTAGAGAGTCTGTAAAGCCTGAGAAGCCCCATGTCCTGAAGAGGGAAGGAATTACAGCACTAATATTCCAATTTATTGCTTTTTTCCCCCTACTCAAGCCATGAAATGACATGCACAGAGATCTGGGCTGATGAGAGGCACATAAATGCCAGTATTTAGTGTCTGGATTAGTCACAGAAGAAAGCAAATCATCAGCTTGTCTCTCCGAGCTGCCAAGCTGCTGACAAAGTCTTTCAGAAATAATGAAGCTGAGTTTATGAATGAAGTTTGTGGCAAGGTAAGCCAAGATTCCCTTCAGCATCACAAACAGGCCTTTGATGAAACTTTCATAAACAGTTTAATTTTTCTCTTTTATCTTCTCCTGCACTCCCCACTCTGTTCTTCAGAGCAGCCTCCACCAGGAACGGCAGCTGTGGGAGATGGGAGACCCTCCTGGAGGATTCAGGGGTTGGGTGGAGGGGAGAGCTCAGTTCCAGGTGTTTGACAGGGGCAGAGAGATAAACTTGGCCTGGCACAGGGACAGACAGCACCTTCCTTTGGTGTGAGGGTTCCTGGCCTGTGGGCTGCCAGGGCACCCCAAAATATTCTTTTTTGTTCCTGTTGCTGCCACAGAACGAAGCCAAAGTCCGTCTGCTGGTGTTCAGGGTTGTTTATTATTTCTTATCACAAACATTTTCTCTCTGAGCCACAGAGGTCTGTGCAGCAGCTCAGCTTCTGGTTGACTCCAGCCTACAGGTGGTGTTTGGATTCTTATAGTGAAAATTACGTACACCATGTTTATAATAATGTTCCAGTCCCCATCACCTACGTTAAACCACTTGTGACCACCTTGTACCTATCAGAATGTGTCCCTGTCACCACAGAAGAGGGAGGGACAGAAGGAGAAGAAGGAAGGACAGGGCACGCCCAGGTTCCTCCATCTTGCCTCCTGAACCCCCATTCTAAAACCCCAAAAATCTACTTTTTTACCCTGTGATCAGTTAACTATCATTCTACTCAAACTCTTGTGGCTTGTAAATCCTCAGACACTGATGGTAATTTTTCCCAAAGGCTGAGATCAAAGGCAAAGGTGTTTTTGCTTCCATGCAAGGGTCTCTGAGCCCCCTGCCAGGGTCTCTGCTCACCCAGGACAGTCAGAAGGACATCCTGGGTTCCCACACTTTGAGATGGAACCAACCTGGCAGAAGCTCTGGGTCTGTGCAGGCTCCTGCCATCCCTCTGCTCCCTGGGAAGGGCTGAGGTCACACCTCAAAGGAGGAGGAGCAAACCCTCTCTGAAATGGGAGTTATGGCCCTGAGCTTGGGACAGAGGATGCTCAGTTCCAGCCCTTCCCTGTTCATTTGCTCCTCCTGGAGCTCAGAGCCTGCCTGGCCCCAGACACCCACAGGGCTCCTGGGAGCTCCCAGCACAGACTGGGACCCCCCTGCTGTCACCTGCTGGGGACTCCACAAACGCTCTCCTCTGCAGAGCCAGCCTGGGGTGGGTCCCTCTGATCTTCAGCACCGCCCATTTCTGCAGCCACAGCTTCTCTGGGCACCCAGGGCCTGCCCAGGCCCCCAGGCAGGAATTCCTGATTTCGGCTCTCCCTGCAAAGCTGGGCCCTGTCTGTGCCCCCCCCCTGCTGCTCCCTCCAGGAGCTGTTGGAGTCTTGATTTCATGGAATCCCAGACTGGTTTGGGTGGGAAGGGACATTGAAAACCTTCCAGTGCCACCCTGCCATGGCAGGGCCACCTCCCACTGTCCCANGACACAGGGAATGGCTCCCAGTGCCAGAGGGCAGGGATGGATGGGAGATTGGGAATTGGGAATTCCTGGCTGGGAGGGTGGGGAGGGGCTGGGATGGAATTCCATTGGATATGCTCATGTTTGAACAACTTCCCCTCGATTCGGGGAAATGATTCAGAAATAAATGAAATGTCCAGAGCAGCTGTGGCTGCCCCTGGATCCCTGGCAGTGCCCAAGGATTCCATGAAATCAAGACTCCAACAGCTCCTGGAGGGAGCAGCGGGCGGGGGCCCTGCTTTGCAGGNTTCTGTCCGTCTCTGTCCATCTTTCCTGTAGGCTCTGAGCTGGGAATGTTCCCTGGAGAGGAGAAGGCTCCAGGGAGAGCTCAGAGCCCCTGGCAGGGCCTGAAGGGGCTCCAGGAGAGCTGGAGAGGGACTGGGGACAAGGGATGGAGAGACAGGAGCCAGGGAATGGCTCCCAGTGCCAGAGGGCAGGGATGGATGGGAGATTGGGAATGGGGAATTCCTGGCTGGGCTGGAATTGCCAGAGCAGCTGGGGCTGCCCCTGGATCCCTGGCAGTGCCCAAGGCCAGGTTGGAGCAGCCTGGGACAGTGGGAGGTGTCCCTGCCCATCCAGGGGTGGCACTGGAAGGTTTTTAATGTCCCTTCCCACCCAAACCAGTCTGGGATTCCATGAAATCAAGACTCCAACAGGTCCTGGAGGGAGCAGCGGGCGGGGGCCCTGCTTTGCAGGTTAATTCTGTCCAGTGCTCATCCCTGCTGAATCCTGGCTATGGTCTACAGAAAAAACACAAAAGTGCTTCCTCAGCCATCCCCTCCTCCTCTCCATGAGCGTTTCAAAGCCTCCCCAGGGCCGGGAGGAGCAGCAGGGTCGGCTCTGCAGGGACTGAGCCTTGCGAGGAGCGACTGCGGCGCTCCGGCAGAGCCCCGCGTGAGAAATATGAAAGGGAAAATCTGCAAAGCCTGCACAGGCTCCCCTCTCCCATCACAGCTGCCACCGCCTTGCCCAGCTGAGGAGAAGAAGGGAAATTCACTTCAAGAGGAAGATTCCTTTGAAAGGAGGCAGAACACAGGCACAGAGAGATGGAGACGTCGCTCCTGAAAGGGGCACGGCCCGCCAGGAGCGGGAGCTCTGGGAACAATGGGAATTTCACAGAAATTAGATCAGAACACCAGCGAGGCTGCTGGAAACTTCAGCACAGGCAGAAGGGTAAAAAGTGCCAGACTTTGCTGGATTTTTTCTTTTTCCTGTCGTTTTACTGAGAAGGGGGAGGGGTGAGAGCCAGCGGAAATAATCAAGAATATTCCAGTCAAACAGGGAAGCTACAGAAGTACAAAACAACTCTGTCATCCCTGTTTTCCCCCAGTCAGGCAGAACCTTCTGCTGAGCTGATTCTCCACAGGAATTTCATAACCCAGATGTGTTTGGAGGTCCAGGGGTGGCAGGTCATGGAGGATGACACTTGGATTTTAAGAGGATGGGACCCTGAGGGACACATCAGGCACAGCCCTCTGGGGGACTTGGAGACTCCTACAGCTCAAAACAAAGGTGACTTGTTTTTATGAGAGATGTCTCTGCTCTGGAGCCAGGCTGGGAGAGCTGGGAATGTTCCCCTGGAGAGGAGAAGGCTCCAGGGAGAGCTCAGAGCCCCTGGCAGGGCCTGAAGGGGCTCCAGGAGAGCTGGAGAGGGACTGGGGACAAGGGATGGAGGGAGAGGAGCCAGGGAATGGCTCCCAGTGCCAGAGGGCAGGGATGGATGGGAGATTGGGAATTGGGAATTGCTGGCTGGGCTGGAATTCCCAGAGCGGCTGGGGCTGCCCCTGGATCCCTGGCAGTGCCCAAGGCCAGGCTGGAGCCCCCTGGGCTGGTGGGAGGTGTCCCTGGCATGCAGAGCCAGCAAACAGCTTTGCACTGAGCAGTGCCACAGGCACTCCAGTCCTTCTCCAGGTGGGAAAGGGAGGCAGCAGCTTCAGAGCAGCTAATTGCAGCAGTTAATGAAGCTGTTCAGAGGGGGGAATCTCCTGCAGCAGCAGCACCCCGGGCAGGGTGGGCAGCAGGGAGGGCAGGGGGAGCTCAGCTCTGATCTCAGATTCCCTCCCCAGCTGTGAGAGGCTGGAACAGCTCTGAGCTGTTTCCCCAAATTTTGGGCTGTTCCAGCCTCTCCTGGAGCTGCAGCATCCCTCGGGGATCAGGATTGAGAGGTCAAGGACAAAGCACTCTCCCATTTCATCGTTTCCATGCTCCAACAACCCCAAACAGGCACCGCTGGGAAGGGGAAGAGAGGAAAACCTCGGAATAGAAACAGTTTCTGCTTGGAATCACTCCCCCTTCGTGCTGCAGGAACAGCATCTCTTTTTCTTGGGTTTTTATTGTTCTCCAGACACATCCTGCTCTTATTTAAAGACTCAGCAAAATAGGATAGCATCCATGTGGGAAGGAGGGAGAAAAAGGAGCGAGCACATTTGGCGCTCTGGAAACTTCTGGATGTCTCTTCAACAATTATTTGGGAAGATTTGCTGGTGCAGAATCCCCTACCCCACCTTCCAAAGTGTAATTAGAATTAATTTCAGATAGAGTTTCATTAGATTTCATTTCAGACAACTGTTCCCTTTCAGAAGAGAATGGCTGGGAATGTTTGGCTGGGCCACCTCTTCCTGCAGGAACCCCACAGGAAGCCAAGGCAATGATGAAGTTGGTTTTGTACATCAAAAACTGGAATGAATTTACCTGGACACTCATTTTCCATGTTTCTTCAATTCTACCACGAGTTATTAACCCTGGGGCCGACAGTTCTGTAGGATTACTGTCGGATTTCTTAATTATGGATCAAAATTCCCATAGAGTAAATTCCATCCTCACTCTGGATAAGGCAACACTTAAATCTATTTATGTGAAACTAAAACAAACTTATCCCCACACCCAGGATTTATTCTTTGCCCAGAGCAGCTGGGGCTGCCCCTGGATCCCTGGAAGTGTCCAAGGCCAGGTTGGACAGGGCTTGGAGCAGCCTGGAACAGTGGGAGATGTCCCTGCTGGTGGATAATCCCTAAAATCCCTCCCAACCCAAACCATTCTGGGGTTCTGTGAGTGCTGGAAGGGAACTGAGGGGGCAAAAAGGAATATTTTATTGTTTTCTGAGAGTAAAACCATTTCAGTGAATTCCAACCTGGAATCCCCTTGCAGGCTGGGGGGGTTACTCAAAGTCATGGAAGCATAAGAGGGGTTTCAGTAATAAAATAAGAAAAAAACCTCTGTTATTATAATACCCCAAAAAAGTGCAATTATGTCTTGATCACAGCTCAGGGATTACATGTTTTTAATGAAGTGAACATTGTCAGTGTGAGAAGCAATAAAAATTGAAAAAAAAAAAGAAGTTACAGGACTGAAAATTTAATATATATGATAATACACATAAATCTATTAGGAAAAAAAAAAAAGGAAAGGAGAATTAATTATGTTTCGGTACCCAGAGGGGGAACAAAAACGGTAAAGAATTAAGAAATAAAAAATTCATACTGTAATTAGAATTTTGCATACTAAAATTAGAGAAGGTGTTTTCTGATAAAATCCAGAACCTTCTCCAACAAAAGCCCAGGATGGGAGCAGGGCATGGTAATTATGCACCAGAGCCTTAAGGTGTGAAACCTGTACACAGGCTTGGGAAGAGGATTAAATATCCAGTGAGGGTGAGAAACTTTTTAATTTTCCAACTTTTCATGGCCAAATTAGCAGGAGAAAAAGGCTCTGGAGCAGCGCAGCAGTGCATTATTTATTTAGGCATTTAATGAATAACAAAAGAGCTGCTCTGTGGGAGCTGCAGGGGAGGCAGGGAACGCTTTAAACACAGCCTGGGTGATCCCAGCTTTAGTGACAGATGGGGATCTGAGCAGGGAGCAGCTGAGGAGCTCTGGGGTACAGGGAGGGGTCCCTGGTCATGGGAGAGGCTTGGAAATGGATGGGATTTAATGGCCCTTCCACCCCAAACCACTCTGGGATTGTGGGATGGTTCCATGATTCCACAGGGGTCAGCTCTTAGGGAATCCTGGAGTGGTTTGGCTTGGGATTTTTGAAGGAGTTTTGAGTGAGTTAGGACAGGACCTCTGAGCTGGTTTTGATGATGTGATTTATTTTCTTATCTTCTCCATAGGCAGGAAGGGTGAGCTCAGCTCACATCTTCACTGCAGGGCTCAGAAGGTCACAAGACCCTTGGTTACAAAACCTTTTAAGGAGTTATTGACCAATAAAACACTGCCAACAAGGATATTTATGGTTTTGACCAGTTCTTAAATATTTCCCCTTATGGACCCATGTTACAGTGTGAGCTTTCTGAGCCAATCATGTTATGGCACACAAACCCATAGTGCTGCATTCTAAACTCCTTGTTTACCTCTGGAACCACTTTTATTTCTGTATCCTAAACTCTAAAACTCCAAACTTTCCTTTCCTTAGCTTAATATGTCTCTGCTTCAAACCACAAATCCACATTCTCACTTCCAGCCCCTCAGCTTGGAAGCCTTTCCCAAGGTCTCAGATCCCATCCTGGGTTTAATTCTAAGCTTTGGCTTACAGGCCCAAAGTTCTGAGAGCTCCCTGAATTTTGGATTCCAGCAGGGGCTGGAAGGGACCTGAAATCCCACCCAGTCCTCCCCTGCCAGGGGCAGCAGGGCCCTGGGGCTCCCCACATGGGCCCTTCCCACTCCAAGGACAAGGCATTCCCACAAAACAGGCCATGGGATGGGGCTGGGGTCCCTCACTGGTGCCATCACCCACAAATGAAGATCTTGTGGCTCTGCACAGCTCCTGCCAGGAGGGGACAGCCGGGGGGGTCGGGCTCTGCTCCAGGGAACAGGGACAGGAGGAGAGGGAACGGCCTCAGGCTGGGCCAGGGCAGGCTCAGGGTGGGCACCAGCAGGAATTTCCCCATGAAATCATGGAATAGTCTGGGAAGGGACCTTAAAGCCCATCTTCTTCCACTCCAGAAGTGTTCCAGGGGCACCTGGATGTGGCACCAGGGACACGGCTTAGGGGTGGCTCTGGTGGTGCTGGTTTAGTGGTTGGACCCAGTGATCTTGGAGGTCTCTTCCAACCTTGATGATCCTGAGGGATGAAGTGTGGGAATCCAAAACACCAGAGGGTTTTGGGAAAGCTGTAAAAGACAGGCCTCAGAGACAGCAGAACTGTGATTAGAGCTACGCAGTGGCCAAAGGATTGGTCAGCAGAAAAGGTATGTAAGAAGTAGAAAAGTAAGGACAAATAGAACCATGGTCTGTGTATTAATGCTTGGCTAGAATAACTCCTTAAGCTGCAGAAAAGTACATCTAGCAAGATATTAGGGAGGTCTAAGGTTAATAATGGAGCTCTCTGCACTGTGTTTAAGGCTTACAAGCAGGTATTGTATTCAAAATAAACAAACATTGTTTTAACCATAGGTATGTGTGCTTATAGTGGTTGGATGGAACTACTGCTTTTGCTTTGTGGGATTGGTCAAAAAGCTTTTAAAGTAACTTGTAACATTAAGTTCTTGGTCTGCTGCCTGGGACGTGAGCTGATGGCACCTTCCCATTGTCATAGCCATGTAATGAAACTGATACTAGAAAATAAAACAGCTCGAGAGGCGTTCCACAGCAGTCCCGTCCTGTTCCAGTCCCCATAACCCCTGGCCGACGATAATGAAGGGCTCCTGGACTCACCCTCTGGAAGAAACATGGAACCAGAGGAGGAAACATCTGAGGAGAAGCTGCAACACTGCCCTGAGCTACTCCAACACCTTCACCTCCTCAGTGCTGCTGCTGAACAGCAGAGAAACACTGAAATCCCAGTTCCAGGAGCTCTGTCTTGGCCCAGATGAATCCAAGCTCCCAAAACCAAGAAGTCACCGCCCAGATGGGCTGAGGGGCTCCTGGGCAAGCCAGGAAGGTTGGAAATTGTATCCCCAGCTGGGGAGGGAAGGAACACGGAGCTCACATGAGGGGAACACATGAACATGAACATGAACATGAACATGAACATGAACATGAACATGAACAGAGCTCACATGAGGGGAACACATGAACATGAACATGAACATGAACATGAACATGAACATGAACATGAACATGAACATGAACAGAGCTCACATGAAGGGAACACGTGAACATGAACATGAACAGAGCTCATATGAGGGGAACACATGAGGGGAACCCAGCTCTCCAGCCCTCCCAGGAGCAGGATTTACTGCCAGCCATTCCCAGGATTTCATCTCCACTCCCCATGGCAGACCAGAAACCAATTAATGCTGAACAATGTGGGGAAGGTTCTCTCAGGTTCTGCTTTGATGTGGAAGCACTGAAGGCAAGGACTAAAACAATGTGGGCCCAGCTCCCTGGCCTCCTCTGGGAAGGGCAGGATGGAAGGGAATTGTTAATTCCACCTCCTCCCGTTCCCAGCCCTTCAGGAGGTTAGTGCCAGCAAGGGAGCAGGCGGCTTTGGATTTGCTTCCAAAAACTCTTCAGCTGTCAGATTCCTGAGAAAGATGTGTGAAGAAGAAAAACTTCCCAGGAAAGCGAGGGAAACGTTTTGAGTGCAGAGACAGAATATATTTATTTTTCAATTAAAAAGCCCTAAAACAGTGAAAAGCCACAAGGGTCAGAATAAAGTGTTCCTGCACTAAAGAGAACAGTGTTTCCTATTTGATGTCTCTGAAGTCAGGACTGCATCTTCCCAGGCAATCCTTTGCAAGGAATTATTTTAATCAGTCATTGAAATCACAGGCAGAAGCCACAACTCACTGTTTGCATGTGCTGTGACTGGAAAAGCAAAATTCCAAAGGCACATGTGTCGGCATTAATTCATGTCACAGATCAAAAAAAAAAGAGTAGTAAGTGCAGCAGTGACAGTTCCACTGGTTTTGTGGAGCTCAAAGGGAAACAAGAGAGGCATTTGCAGGATCAGAGGAGGTTGATTTCCCCCATGCAGGTTATTCCCCTCCCTTTGAACCAGCAGCAGAGAGATTCATGGATTTACTCTTTGGAGTCCAGCTGCTCCTCATCTCATCAGCCAAAGGAACCTGATGGCCACACATCCTTAAAAACCTGACAGAGCTGAAGCTGCACCCAAAAATCCCAGAATCCTGGAATGGTTTGGGGTGGAAGGATCTTAAATCCCATCCCATCCCACCCCTGCCACGGCAGGGACACCTCCCACTGTCCCAGGCTGCTCCAGCCCCAGTGTCCAACCTGGCCTTGGGCACTGCCAGGGATCCAGGGGCAGCCCCAGGTGCTCTGGGAATTCCAGCCCAGCCAGGAATTCCCAATTCCCAATTATTCGTGCCCAGCTGGAGCCATGGGGCTGATCTCCCTCACAGAGCTTGGGAGAGGTTCCCATGCCACCACCCCAAGGACACCAAGAAACCAGCAGCACCCCCCAGCACGGGGCAGGGAGAAGGGAACCCTTCCCCTCTCCCAAAACACAAAGATTTATTCCTGAGGCATTTGAAGGCCCATGGGAGGAAGAGGAGCCCAGAGCTGTGGATGCAGCTCTGCCCAGAGGTCCCCACCCTCAGCAGCAGCTCTGGAGGCTGTTCTGGCCTCCAGGGGGATTTCAGGAGCATTCCCTGAGCTCTCAGGAGTGCAGAGCAGCCGCTGCTGGTGGAACAAACCAAGCCATGAGAGGGAATCTGCTGCAGAAGGGAAATGCAGCCAAAAACGCCAGGAGGAACTGGGCAGGGCAGAGGTGCTGCCCCAAGGAGGGATGGCACAGAAATGGGGAACAAATGGGCTTCCCACGCAGAAATCCCCTAATAAAATGGACAAATTGGGGCTGGAGAGGGACATTTCACTGGCATTTGGATGATGGAAATAAATCTTACGGCTCTGTTGGTGTTTGGAAGGGTGTGAACATCAGGGCCTGCTGCAGGAGCAGCTGTGGTGCTCAAACACTCGAATCCCACACTTTAATCCATCAGCACCAACAGTCTGGGCTATCAGATGCTTTTGGGGGATTGATTTAAGTGATGTGAAGCTGCTGAAGAGCAGCTGAAAAGGGTTTGGGAACATTTTTGGACAGCAAAAACCAGGTAAAGACACTGAGCACAACAGCTGAGCTCCTTTGCCCCTCCCAGAAATTCTTGGACAAAGGAGAAACCACCAGAGGAAGGAGAGCCTTGTGCAGGATATTTAGGATATATTTTAGGATATTCCACAACCCTTTGAGATTCCTTCACCCCAAACCCAGCAGGCTGAGGAAGCTGCTGGGTGCCAGGAGGGCCTTGCAGTTCCAAGGATGTCACACAAGGTACCTTCAGTCTTTTGAGATTTGAATTGAATTAAAGAGAAAGGATTTGGGTTCTGGTTGGAGAGGAACAGCCCTCAGCTGTTTAATGTGAGGAATCAGGAAGCTGAGTCCAGGGCATTCCTCTGACACGAATCCTGCAGCAGCAGCTGCAAGGATGGACACATCCAGGTCAGTCTGCACTCAGAGAAACCCCAATAAACTCCACATTTCCCAGGCTGTGCCAGCACAGCTTGCTTTTATTGCTCTCTGTTAAAACAAATCAAAAAGCCAAGCACACGAAGGAAATGTTCACAATCTGCACATCTTCCCCAAAACCCACCTGGGGCCAGCCCCTCCGGTGCTCAGCAGCACTAATAAAGGAAATATCCTTCAGAGGAGACAAAGGAATAATGAGGAGTGCTGGCTAAATGAGCTCAATGATGAGTGCTGCCATTATGGGATGGCAGTCACAGGGATAGCTCTGGGCTGACAGGGCACAGCCCCAGAGCCTGCTGTGAGCCAGGGCAGCTCCTTAGCAGGGCCTGGACCCAAACCTCTCCAAGCTCCCTCCCTGCTGGAATCCAAAATTCAGGGAGCTCTCAGAACTTTGGGCCTGTAAGCCAAAGCTCAGAATTAAACCCAGGATGGGATCTGAGACCTTGGGAAAGGCTTCCAAACTGAGGGGCTGGAAGTGAGAATGTGGATTTGTAGTTTGAAGCAGAGACATGTTAAGCTAAGGAAAGGAAAGTTTAGAGTTTTAGAGTTTAAGATACAGAAATAAAAGTGGTTCCAGAGGTAAACAAGGAGTTTAGAATGCAGCACTGTTGGTTTGTGTGCCATAACATGATTGGGTCAGAAAGGTCACACTGTAACATGGGTCCATAAGGGGAAATATTTAAGGATTGGGTCACAAACATGAATATCCTTGTTGGAAATATTTAAGGATTGGGTTAAAACCATAAATATCCTTGTTGGCAGTGTTTTATTGGTCAATAACTCCTTAAAAGGTTTTGTAACCAAGGGTCTTGTGACCTTCTGAGCCCTGCAGTGAAGATGTGAGCTGAGCTCACCCTTCCTGCCTATGGAGAAGATAAGAAAATAAATCAAAACATCAAGAACAGCTCAGAGGTCCTGTCTCGAATTCCTTCCAAAATTCCCCACAAGTGTGATTTAAGTCAAGTCATCCCAGACAGTATCTCCTCCAGCAGTGCAGGTAATTTTCTTAAGAAGCTCCTACTATCCAAAAAAAAGTATAAATTATTCTGGTTTCATGGAGTTATAGAAGGGTTTGGGGTGAAAGGGACCTTAAAGCCCATCCAGTTCCAATCCCTGCCCTGGGGTTTATTTGGGGAAGCTCGGGTAAAGATCTTTCAGAGTTTTCTCTCATCCAGCTCTAATTATAATGTGAATTTTACCTCACCCAGTTAAATGAAATGTTTGTAACACAGAGAGAAGAGCTGTGAGATGGAAATTCTCCTTTTCGTCTTTCCCACTCTCATTAATGTCTGGATATTCAGAAGTTTAGGATATCACAGGCTGCCTTTCAAGTGTGGGATCAAACCAAGCCAGCAGAATCCTCAGATTCCAAAAGCTGCTGAGGACAGACGGATTCCATGGAGAGAACACCCGGGATCTCTTCCCAGCCTGAGGAAGAGCGAGTGATTGACAGCAAAGCAGAGTCAGCAGAGGCAAAAGCCTCCGTGCCTCGTGATCCCAGCTCCCTGTGTGATCCTCGGGCTGCCAATCACTCCCGGCTCTGCCGGCTCCTTCCTCCCCAGAATTGCTGCCAGGCTCTTCCTCACGAGGCATTCCCATGTTCTCATCCTGTCCTTACCAGGGATCCAGCAGGAACCTCCCCATCACTCCCACCCTGGGGATGGCAGCCCAGTCCCAGGGCTGAAAGGGGGGATCTGTCCTGGACTGTGAGATAGGGGTGAATTCCATTTCCATCTGTTAGGGGTGGTGCAGTTTGTTTGCTGTTCATTGAGCAGTTTGCTTTATCTCTTCCACAAATCAACCCCCACTCTGGGAAATATCTTCTGTTAATGGGCCATTAATTATTAATTATCTCCTGTTAATGGGCCAGTGAGAGAAGCTCCGCCCAGGGGAGGAGCCGAGCATTCCTACCTGGATAGAATCTGACCCTGCACACCCCAGCAGCCTTTTCCCACTGCATTCCCAGAGGAGCAGCTTTCTCCTGCCCTGCATTCCCAGAGGGAGCCCAGGCCCATCTCCAGCAGCCCTGGAGCTGCAGAGGAAAACTCCCCCCTTGTGCAGGATCCTGCTCCAGCAGAGCCACAGCTGGCACTGCAGGAGGGCTGAGCCCCCATGGGCTGGGGCTGAGCAACCCCTGAGCACAGCGGGACAGGCCGGCCTCACTCTGCCTGGGGTTGGTTTGTTTGTACTGTTGCATTTGGTTCCTTTTTTTGTTTGTTTGTTTGTTTTGTTTTCCTAGTAAAGAACTGTTATTCCTATTCCCATGGTTTTGCCTGAGAGCCCCTTAATTTCAGAATTATGATCATTCAGAGGGAGGGGGGTTACATTTTCCATTTCAAGGAAGGCTCCTGCCTTCCTCAGCAGACACCTGGCTGTTCAAACCAAGACAGAATCAGAGCCTGTTTTGAGCAGGGCACAGTCACTGCTCTGCTCCTGACCTTCAGGAGGAGAGGCTGGAATGCAGCTGGTTCAGTCCTGGATTGCAGCCCTCAGGATGGAGTCAGGAATGTGGGATCCGTGGCAAAAACAAATATTTCATAAGATTTAATCCAGGGGTGAACCTAGAGCTGCCCCATCTGACGGGTCCTGGTTCCAGCAGGGGCTCTGTGGCTTTGCTGAGCTCTGAGGTCGTTTTGTCTGGGAGGGGCAAAGGGAGAATTCCCAATGCAGCAGCTCTGGGAATTCATCTGGCACTGGGAATTCATCTGGCACTGGGAATTCATCTGCTCCCTCCTGCCATGACAAACAGGGGCCATCTGAGACTGGATGAATTCCCAGAAGGGATCCTAAATCCCACCCAGTGCCACCCCTGCCATGGCAGGGCCACCTCCCGCTGTCCCAGGCTGCTCCAGCCCCAGTGTCCAGCCTGGCCTTGGGCACTGCCAGGGATCCAGGGGCAGCCCCAGCTGCTCTGGGCACCTGTGCCAGGCCTGCCCACCCTGCCAGGGAAGGATAAGCTCCACAGGAGCAGAGCAAGGACAATTCAGAGCTGATTGAAACACTTGTACAACCCCAGGAACCAACAGCAATGGACGCTGTGGAAATGCCCTTGGGTTCCCTCCCCTGACTGAGGCAATCACAGAGTCCCAGAATGTCCTGAGCTGGGACCCACAGGGACCATCCCAGCCCCTGTCCCTGCCCAGACCCCCAAATCCCACCCTGTCCATCCCTGGCAGCGCTGTCCAAGCTCTCCTGGAGCTCTCAGGGCTGTTCCCATTCCCCAGGAGCTGTTCCAGGGCTGGTTCCACCCTCTGGGGGAAGAACCTTTCCCATCTCCTGCTCTCCTCATCCACCCACATTTATCCCTCTCTGCAGCTGCTCCCTGTGCCAGAATTGTGCATTTTGTGCCACTCAGGAACTGGAAACCCCCCGAGCTCCACCTGCAGACAGCTCCAGCTCCGTGTGCTGCCCGGGAAGGGCTGGGGGGTTCCAGGGGACATCCCTGCCTGAGGGAGGGCAGGGACAGCCCCGGGTGTGTCCATCAGGCTCATCCCTCCCTCCCAGCTCAGCTGGAGGGGTGAATCCAATCCTGGCGGGAAGTTTTACACGAGTGACAGGATTTTTAATCCTCGCTGATTTGTTATGGCACGGGAAGCGTCAGAACAGCTTCCGTGGAGAAGGGGATTATTTCCCAAATCTCTCCTGCCCTTCATCCCAATCTTCTCCTGGAGGAAAAAAAAAAACAAACCACCCAGTAAAATCATTCAGGCTTTTTCCTTACAGAAACCCTTCAGCTCTGGCAGTTTCTTTCCCAGATCCCACTCTAGGCTGGCGTGGTGGACTCGCCCTCCCTGGCAGGGCAGGGAGGTGACAGGGGACAGGGACCTGACAAAGCCAGGGTAGGCCAGGCGGGAAAAGGGAGCAGGCACTGGATCCCAGCCCTGTTCCAAGGCCTTGGCAGCCCTCGTGCCTCAGTTTCCCCAGCTGGAAACACGTGGATGAGCTCTCTGAGCACCTGGGGATGATTCCTAACTCCCAGGATGGAGGCTCCTCCTCTTACCCTTTTCCTCATCCATGGCCCAGAGCAGCTGCTGATCCCTGGAAGTGTCCTAGGCCAGGCTGGAGCAGCCTGGGATGGTGGAAGCTGTCCCTGCCCATGGAACACCAGGTTGGTGTTTCCAAAGGAATCGCCCTTTGATATTCAAGCCAATTTTAATTAATCTTATCAACACACTTGAAATAATAATCTGAGGAAGCAAAGCTGATTTTAATGGCATATCCTGAAGTCTCCTCAGAGCTCTCCAGCAGTATTTACCTGATTAGAAGAATATTGGTAATGATTATGGTAACAAAATCAATTTGTGGTAATTACTTACCTTCCACTGCTCTCGGAATTAGAGTTTTATGTTATATTTTCTTCTAAATCAAGCCATTGATCCTGCCATGAATTAGAATTATAACAGCTCGCAAAACACCCAGACTAATTGAATAGTTAACCAAGCTCTCAATAAACTTCACACCTCAGTGTCCCACCCCTTAAAGTGCTTAATTAGATGCTGCTCCTTGCAAATGAGGCCTCTTGCTTTCCCTTTTTATTAAACTTTACCTTCCAAGCACCTGGCCAAACCAAGGAAGGGTTTGGCAGATTTCTTTACATTTTTCACAATATGGAGCTGATGGCAACAGCTGAAAGATTCTAAAATATTTTTAAGTGTTTATCAATCAGCTTTAGTGCAGTGCAATTCTGCACAAGCCTGGATCTGTGAGGCCCAGCTCAGCAAAGCTTCAGCTGCTCAGCCCAGCTCAAGCTGCTCCAGGAGCTTTGCTGAATCCCAGGTTCCCACATTTGCACCCCCGGGAATTGCAGTGGGTGTAATCCATAGAATCCCAGGATGGTTTGGGATGGAAGGACCTCACATCCCACCCAGTGCCACCCCTGCCATGGCAGGGACACCTCCCACTGTCCCAGGCTGCTCCAGCCCCAGTGTCCAACCTGGCCTTGGGCACTGCCAGGGATCCAGGGGCAGCCCCAGAAGAGGCCAGAGACACCAGCAAGGCATTCCCGACCCAGGCAGGATCCCAACTTCCCTATCCCAGGGCTGGGATCCCTGCCAGGGGCTGCTCCCAGAGCTCTGGAGCCGTGCACGGACTCAGCTCCTCCCTCTGCCATGGGGAGCCGGGAAAGCGGCGGGCACGCCTCAGGGTTGGGTGTGTTCCATAATAAATGTCTGGGTTTGCAAAGCCAGGTGTCTGCTGAGGAGGGCAGGAGCCTCCCCTGAAATGGAAAATGTAACCCCCTTCCTCTGAATTATTATAATTTTGAAATTAAGGGGCTCTCAGGCATAGATATGGGAATAGGAATAACAGTTCTTTACTAGGAAAAATTAAAATAAACATAAAAATGCAGTGATACAAACCCCCCAGGCAGAGTGAGGCCGGCCTGTCCCGCTGTGCTCAGGGGTTGCTCAGCCCCAGCCCATGGGGGCTCAGCCCTCCTGCAGTGCCAGCTGTGGCTCTGCTGGAGCAGGATCCTGCACAAGGGGGGAGTTTTCCTCTGCAGCTCCAGGGCTGCTGGAGATGGGCCTGGGCTCCCTCTGGGAATGCAGGGCAGGAGAAAGCTGCTCCTCTGGGAATGCAGTGGGAAAAGGCTGCTGGGGTGTGCAGGGTCAGATTCTATCCAGGTAGGAATGCTCGGCTCCTCCCCTGGGCGGGGCATCTCCCATGGGATGATGGCATTGGATCAGCCAGGCAGGGACACTCAGTGGCCATGAACAGGAGATAATTAATAATTAATGGCCTGTGAACAGGAGAGATCTCCTGGAGGGAGGATTGGTTGTGGGAGAGATAAAGAAAAAACTGCCAAATGAACCGAGATAACTGCACCTAACATCTAACAGATGGAGATAAAATCCACACTTACCTTCCAATCCAGGATCCATGATTAATCCCTGGCTCTGAGAGCTGTGCCTCCCTGGCTTTCTGAAGGGCTGAGTAACCCCAGCCTCGGGCTCTGGACAAAGTTCCTGCCCTGGAGAACGCCCCTGGGCTGGCAAAGTCCTTGTGCCACTCCCAGCTGGGTCACCTGGGACAGGGCACCCCTGGGCGTGGCAGGGATGGGGGCACAGCCGGGTGGCACGGGGGAAACACATCCTGATGCTGGATTTGGGCAGTCTGGGCTCAAGGGTTCCTTTTGATAACACTGAGAATTGGAGAAATGCTGGATTTGGGCAGTCTGGGCTCCAAGGGTTCCTTTTGATAACACTGAGAATTGGAGAAATGCTGGATTTGGGCAGTCTGGGCTCCAAGGGTTCCTTTTGATAACACTGAGAATTGGAGAAATGCTGGATTTGGGCAGTCTGGGCTCCAAGGGTTCCTTTTGATAACACTGAGAATTGGAGAAATGCTGGATTTGGGCAGTCTGGGCTCCAAGGGTTCCTTTTGATAACACTGAGAATTGGAGAAATGCTGGATTTGGGCAGTCTGGGCTCCAAGGGTTCCTTTTGATAACACTGAGAATTGGAGAAATGCTGGATTTGGGCAGTCTGGGCTCCAAGGGTTCCTTTTGATAACACTGAGAATTGGAGAAATGCTGGATTTGGGCAGTCTGGGCTCCAAGGGTTCCTTTTGATAACACTGAGAATTGGAGAAATGCTGGATTTGGGCAGTCTGGGCTCCAAGGGTTCCTTTTGATAACACTGAGAATTGGAGAAATGCTGGATTTGGGCAGTCTGGGCTCCAAGGGTTCCTTTTGATAACACTGAGAATTGGAGAAATGCTGGATTTGGGCAGTCTGGGCTCAAGGGTTCCTTTTGATAACACTGAGAATTGGAGAAATGCTGGATTTGGGCAGTCTGGGCTCCAAGGGTTCCTTTTGATAACAATGAGAATTGGAGAAATGCTGGATTTGGGCAGTTTGGGCTCAAGGGTTCCTTTTGATAACACTGAGAATTGGAGAAATCCCTGCCCATGGCAGGAGGCTGGACCAGGATTGGGATTTAAGGTCCTTTCCAAGACAAACCAGTTTGGGATCCCATAACAGAGGAGAATAATGCTGGGGGTGGGCTGCGCTTAGTCCAGGCTCCCCAAGGCAGCTGTGGCCAGATGTGAGCCTCTCCCAGGCCAGGCTGTCCCCTCCCAGCAGCCTGGGACACCCAAAGCTCCAGCACTCTCCTCCTTTTGCCCCTTCCCAACTCAGCCCCAGCAGAGCAGAGCAGCCCTGAGACCACACCTGACCATTTCAAACAAAATACAGCTCGGAAGGGCCCCTAAATCCCCACCCCAGCTGCTCCCAGATTTACAGGGGATGATTTCCAGGGAAAGCTTCCAGCAGCCAGGACCTGCCACCACTCAGAACTTTTCCTTGGCAAAAGGAGGAGCTGCCAGCGTTAACAGGAGGCATTTAGCAGCATTAACCAGCCATTATCCCCTTCCTCACTTCTCAGCTCGCTCCTGTCTCCAGTTTTATCGTGCTTTTCCTTCCAGCTCCATTAAATGCTGCAGGAATCACTGTCTGTGAGACAATGGAAAATACCAGGCAGCCGAGGGCAGAGGCAGAAGGAGCCCAGACGATATTTAACTCACTTACAAATGTGTCATTGCAGCTGCTAAGGCCATTAATTGGAAGCCATGATACGCTCATCATTTTAATTTTGGGTTCACTTAAGCTACGTGCACATAAAAGCAGCAATTCCCAGCCTTTCTTTCCTGCTCTGACACAAATCCATGGCAGAGCCGGTGCTGAGAGGAGATGGGAGCAGACACTCCTCAACTTTGCTGCAATTCAGCAGGGTGATAATTAAACATCTCCTGGCATTAGGTGGCTCCGTGTGACACAGGATAAATCCTGAGAGCAGAATTTCTTTTAAAGGAAATGATTGTAAAAGCTTGAAATGGGTTTTGTCAGGGCAACAGCCACTTTGTGCTGATCCCTCAGGTGGCAGACACAGGGATCCAGGGGCAGCCACAGCTTCTCTGGGAATCTGTGCCAGGGCCTCACCTCCCTCCCAGCCGGGAATTCCTAATTCCCAATATCCAATTTAAACCCTTCTGTTAATTTGGAGCCATTCCCTGGGTCCTGTCCCTCCATCCCTTGTCCCCAGTCCCTCTCCAGCTCTCCTGGAGCCCCTCCAGGCCCTGCCAGGGGCTCTGAGCTCTCCCTGGATCCCTCTCTTCTCCAGGGGAACATTCCCAGCTCTCCCAGCCCTTCCTCCTTAATTCCAGGTCATGGAATCACTCCCTGACCTCCCAACAGTCCAGCTCTGACTCTCCTTGGAGGCATCAATCCCTCCTCAAAGCACAGTGCCAGGAGCTTTTCCTGAAATGAATCCTTTGATCACATTCAAACTTTTCTCCCTGTGTGGATCATTTTTTAATTAAGTTTAAAATGCGGTAATTGCCCATTTCAGTTGTTTGGATTCTCCAGGGGCAGTGGTAACAGTGATTCCCAGCACGGGGGCTCGCACAGCAGCATTCCAGAGTGCTCCACGATGGGGCACATCAAACACCCAAACCAGGAGAGATCAGCACTCCCTGGCCAGGTTCACATCCTGGGATGGCTCCTTGGGACATTTTAGAGACAGAAGGAGACACGAGTGTTGTGGCTGGGGAGGTGAAAACTGAGAGAAGGAGGAGAAGGAAAAACACCTGGATGATATTCCTGGCCAAGAGGAAGGCCAGGGGTGAGAAAACCCTCCAAGGTCAGAGTCCCAGCTGTGCCCGATGCCCACCCTGTCCCCAGCCCAGAGCTCTGAGTGCCACCTCCAGGAATTCCTTGGGCACCTCCAGGGATGGGCACTCCAACCCTCCCTGGGCAGTGCCAAGGCCTGATCCCCCTTTCCATGGGGAAATTCCTGCTGGTGCCCACCCTGAGCCTGCCCTGGCCCAGCCTGAGGCCGTTCCCTCTCCTCCTGTCCCTGTTCCCTGGAGCAGAGCCCGACCCCCCCGGCTGTCCCCTCCTGGCAGGAGCTGTGCAGAGCCACAAGGTCCCCCCTGAGCCTCCTGTGCTCCAGGCTGAGCCCCTTCCCAGCTCCCTCAGGGATTCTCCAGCCCCTTCCCAGCTCCCTCAGGGATTCTCCATTCCCTTCCCAGCTCCCTCAGGAATTCTCCTGCCCCTCCCCAGCTCCATTCCCTTCCCCAGACACGCTCCAGCCCCTCCATGTCTTGGCCCTAAGAAATCCTTCTTTTTTACAAATACCATCACGGACACTGAGCCCTCATGGGCAGAAGAGAATGCCAAGGCCACGTGCTGGGTTCCAAAGTGGCAGAGATTCCCTGGATCAGGGATCGTGGGCCCCTCCCCAGGGTTCATCCAGCCGGCATCGAGCTGTGGGTAAAGAACCTTGGGGATATTTAGGGAAGCAATTCCTCCTGCTCCTAATCCTGCCAACAGCAATTCCAGACAAAAACCACAACCCCAGCAGTTTTCACTGGAATGGATTTAGTGGTTGGTAGCACAGAGGGAAAAGAAAAAGCCAAATCCCAGCACACTGTGGGAGCAGAGGGATCCGTGCTGGGCCTGTGACTCACGGGGTTTTCAGGGAATAAAGGGAATTTTCCTCTCCACAGCTCTCCAGTTGGGTTTCTGATACAGCACAAGGCTGGAACTGTGTGCAGGGGGAACTGGAAAAGCTGGGGCTGTTCCAGGAACAATTAAACCAGGAGCTCAGCCTGATTTTCAGCAGTGCAGCCAGCAAAGCTCAGAGCGGCTCCACTGCAGAATTCCTGCTCCCAGGAATGGCTGGCAGGCAGGCAGGAGGCTGTTCCTGCAGCCCCAAATCCTGGAGACAGCAGGGAATGGGATGGAATCAGACCTAAATGTGCTCACAGCTGAGAATAAAGAAACCAAAGGAGTGCAAGGCACTAGAAAGCACCAGAAATAAAGGAATTTTACAGGTATTTTAAAATAATTTTACAAGTATTTTAAAGGAAATTTACAGGTATTTTAAAGGAATTTTACTCCAACTGCTGCGTGGCTTTTGTGTCCAAAATAATTGAACTTTTTTGCTGTGCTTTTAGATTTTCACATTTCTCAAGTTTTCCTTTTGAAATGCCTCGTTTGAAATTTAATCCCTCTGCAGCACTTCGGGCACTGCAGAGCCCAGAGCCAGGATTTGTCACCTCGCTCCTCAGAGCCTTCCCTGTCCTCCAGCACAGCTCCAAAGCTGCTACAGAATCCTGGAATTCCAGGATGGTGAGGCTGGAAGGGACCTCAGAGGGTCACCGCTCCCGGTCCCTGCTCAGGGCACAGGATTGTGTCCATGTGGCTCTGGAATATCCCAGGAGGAGACTCCAGCCCCTCTCAGGGCTGGGCACTGCCCAGGGCAGGAGTTCTGCCTCCTGTGCAGGGAATTCCTAGGCTCGGCCCCTGCAGAGCTGCTCCATCCACTCAGATCCCTGTGCTTGGCTTTATTCCATGGAAATCAGAGGCATTTCCAAGCACGGATGTGAAATTAGAAGTCTGTGTTTGTCCCGTGAAGCCTGAGCACACAAACTCCTTCTGGCACCTGGAAGCTGAGTTCATCTGGAGATCTCCAGGGAAAGCTCTTCCACTGTACCCAGCATATGGGAAACATTTCATTACACCAGACACAACATCATCATTAACATCCAAACCATCAAATGCAAATTCCCTCATGTGTCTGGAAACTCTGCGCCGCTGTAATTAAAATAAAAACCAGAACGGGAAGAATAAAAAGATGGCAAAAAAGAAATGTTGTTTTGCTCTGCTTTGTTCTGCTGCAGTCTGGGCAGCAGCTCCTCAAGCAGTCAGAGGGGTGAAAACACAACCAAGGGAGCAGCAAATGTTACCTGAAAGGAGGAATTTCATTTTTCCAGACCCAGATATGCAATAAATGCCTCATCCAAAGTTAACTATGGAAATGGAGGTTTACCCTGGCCAGGCCTGGGTTATTTTGGGATTAATTCATGGTCACCCAGCATGGTCAGAGGGATGGAGCAGCTCTGCTGGGAGAGCTGGGAATGTTCCCCTGGAGAGGAGAAGCTTTGGGGGGTCACAGTTGTGGCCTGGAGGGGCTCCAGGAGAGCTGGAGAGGGACTGGGGACAAGGGCTGGAGGGACAGAAGCCAGGGAATGGCTCCCAGTGCCAGAGGGCAGGGATGGATGGGAGATTGGGAATTGGGAATTCCTGGCTGGGCTGGAATTGCCAGAGCAGCTGGGGCTGCCCCTGGATCCCTGGCAGTGCCCAAGGCCAGGTTGGACAGTGGGAGGTGTCCCTGCCATGGCAGGGCTGGGAAGGGATGAACTTTTTGAAGTCCCTTCCCAGCCAAACCAGTTTGGGATTTTATGACAGTTTTGCCTTCTGGAATCCCCAGAGGCAGGGACCCAGCAGCTCCCACCTGTGCTGGAGCTCCTGGCCAGGGGTGTCCCTGCTTGCCCAGGGGGTTTAAAGGCCAGGCAGACCCAGGTGGGGCTGGCACAGACCCTGCACTCACTGCAGGCCTCCCTAAAAATCAATTGAGATATAAATTCCATCTCAGTGCTGCTCCTCTTGATTGCTGCTTGCAGAAAACCATAAATAATTAATTGCATTAGAGAAATGTCACTCAAGCCCAGTTTTGCCTCACCTGATGTGAAAAATGACCACTTGAAAGACAAAAAATTGTCAGGCTCTTCATCTTTATCCTGCCCTGCTGTCTGTTCCCCTGCTTTATAACGAGCCCTGTCTCCATGTAGCCAAGGAATTATGTTTGAAGGCATCCTCAGGCACGGTGATTTATCCGTGGGAGGAGGATTTATCCCAGTGTCACCCTGCAGAGCAGGAGGAGGAGGTCACAGAGTCTCTTAGGAGCGATGTCAGGCCCCTGAAGATCCACAGAACTTTTTGCCAAGACTCACCCACTGCCAGAACAACTTCAAGGCCGTTTTTGAAGGGCACAGAAAAGCTGAAAGCATCAAAAAAGCACCAAGACGTGGAGGTTTGGTAACATACAACCCCTTCCCCATCTCCAGCAGCTCCTTGGGATCATTCCTGGGGCAGCAGTGATGGCATCGAGGGGAGCAGGTTGCAACCCTCCTCGAGGAGGACACAGGGGTGAAGAGCTCCCAGGAACTTGGAGGAAATTCCTATTTTTATGTGCCAACAGCTTTGGTGTGTCCCCCCTGTGGAAGAGCACACTGGTGGGGTCTCCCACCTGAGAAAATTGAGTTTTACAGCCAAAATGTGCAGATTTAAACTCAAAGAAGCCCCGAGCTAAAATGAAAAGCTGGAGATTGCTGTGCTGAGCTCAGCTCTGGTGGCTCTGATGCCCAAAGAGCCTCTTGGAGCTGCAGGAGGAGACTTCTCGCAGGGAAGAGCTCAGGGGTGGACTTGCAGCTGCATTTTTGGGTGGAGGAAGAGCTGGAAAGGGAAGAATTGTGATGAGGATGTGTCGCTGTGGCACAGAGAATGAGGAGAAGAGATTTGGAATTGTAGAAAATCAGAAGGCTTTTTTCAATTAAACAATTTATTCTTTTTTACAGGGTTTTTTGCTAACAGCTATTTGATTGGTTAAATGACACAACACCTCTCTACTACTATTGGGTGAGATAGAGAGAGCATATTTTGAAAACACACACCAGGAAATAATAAACTAAAGTGAAAAACAGCACCTGTTATTTTGAGAATAAGAGATGCTTATAAAACTTCTACCAATCTTTTCCTGAGAACATTAAATGCTTAATAAACTGGGGGGTTTTTGGGTTTGTTTTTTTTGGGTTTTTTTTGGTTTTTTTTTTGTTTTGTTTTGGTTTTTTTTTTAAAGTAAAATGTTTTTCCTGGGGAAAATTCAGGCTGGTGCTGGATCTCTCTAAGATTCACCAAATCCAGCCCCACGAGGATGCTGTGCCAGGAGCCCCCCAGGTGCCAGGGATCTGCAGTGTGTGTAAGCACGGCGTGGGCTGAGCCACACTCCGTTAATCCCCATCACCCCCGTGCCTGTCCTGCAGGGAATTATTATTGACCAGCCAGGATGAGAGCCAGCATGAACTGCAGGAGGAGCTTTAGCAGCCTCACAGATGGAACAGCAACCCTCTGCAGAGAGGCACTTTGGGCTGGGGACACTTCCCAACGAGGATCTTTATTCAGCTGTCCGCTCCCAAAGCCAGCTGTGACTTCATGGAAAAACCATTCCCTTCCGAGCCTGGGGACAGCAGGAGCCAGCAGTTCCCTGATAACCACGAGCCTGGAGCCACTGTCAGCTGGGGATGGTGCTCCAAGGATCTTCAGGCCAGCCTGGCATCACTCCTGCTGTCTGTCCTGATAAATGGGGCCCCTTGCATCTTCCATCTCCACAGAAATTAAACTCTTCAGACTCTCTGCGCTGCCACGAATAAATTACGTGTTTGTTTGACTGGGAAATTTCCCTCTGACAAATTCTGAAGGTATAAATAACCCCTGAAGCCTTGCAGGAAGATGAATAGCCCCGTTTTATCCATCATAACTCAGCAAGCAAACAGTGCCCGGGTTTAAATCCCAGCCCAGAGGAGCAGGAGGAGCATTGGGTTGGTCCTGTCCTAAGCAAGCCGGGCTCAGCTGGGTGCCAGGGGGTGCAGCAGTACTCTGAGAGGTCTGGATCCATTAAAGATTCCCAAAGGAGGATCCTCAGGCAGCTCCCCTCGTGCCAAAGCTTTGCATCCCAGCCCAAGAAGGGACAGAGCCAGCCTGGCCAAACCCAGCTTCCCACCAGGAAGGACTGAGCCATCCCTGGGACGCTGGGGTTCTGGGATTGTGATTTTCTCTCGTGGAAACACCCCCAAAAGAGTGTCCCCACAAAGTCTTTGTCCCCCTGCCTCCCCTGCTGACACAAAGAGCAGCTCCCTCCCACCTCCAGCCTCCTTTGGCTGTGGAAAAGGATAAATTGCTCTGAAGGATCAGCGTTTTTTTCCCCAAGAAGCAAAGCAGGGCACCTACTGCAACACCCCTGGGTTCCATCCTTGTCCTGCACGGACCAGGAATGAGGGATGGGCCAGGAGCTGCAGAACTGGTGCAGGAGTCAGGGGCTGGGGGATCTGAGAGTTGTTTCTGGCAAAAAACCAGCAATTCCATCATCAGTCTCCTTGTCCTGAGTCTCCCACCAGTATTTTCTCTCTTCCATCCCTGCACAACTCGTGAGCAGCCAAAGTCAACCTTTGGCCTCAGTGAGAATAGGTCAGCCTCGCTAACAAAGGCAGGCTCACATTCCAGAGCAAATAGAAGCATTCGTATTTCAACCAGCAATAAATTCAATTTCCCTGAAGGACTGATTTTCACCAAGTTATGAGATCTGACACTTGTGGTATTAGATAACTCTGTTGCCTTTTATTTCTGGGTTTGAGACATCAAGTGGCAAGAGGGGAAATAAAAATGGCAGGAAAGACAAACTGTTCTGAGGAGAGAACGGTCCATTAAGCAAAACTTTAGACCAACTCATCTTTGGCTCTCTGTGGCTCAAATGCAATCCTGCTCCTTCCCTTCAGGCTGTTATTAACACTGTTATAATGAGTAACTAAAATCCAACTCCAGTGGATAAAAATGCTCCAAGGCATTTTGGTATTTCTGCAATTAGAGACAAACTCCCAGGGTAGAGCTGCCAGCTTTTGGGAAATCACATCCAAGGAAACTCTGCCAGGACTGCAATCCTTGGGCTGCTCTCAGCACGTGCAGCCACTGCTGGGAAGGAGCTGGAGCCCCAACCCCAAACCTGTTCATTCCTTGTGCCTGCTCAGGTGGGAAGTGGCTCTGGAAGGGGAGAGCCAGTGGCCAGGTCAGCTGGGTGTCCTGGGGAAATTCCCAAGGGGTGTGTGCAGGGAAGGGAATGGGGCTGGGAGGGACTGGAGAATTCCTGAGGGAGCTGGGAAGGGGCTGGGGAATTCCTGAGGGAGCTGG
>WEZZ01027091.1:6000-13500 GCA_013400585.1 Chloropsis cyanopogon
TTAGTATTATTGTTTGATGGCTTATTTGGACTAGATTGGGGACCAACACTTCCCATGCCAAAAAAGTCCATGAAAATGGAATCTAATTGGCACTACTGCATTTATTCACAGGAAAACACCTGGACTTTGGGCAGGGCCTGGACTGTGAACTGTCTTCCCACCCTTACAGAAAGTCATTGGAGAGCAAGTCTGGAGAACAGCAATGCAACAGCATGGGAAAGACTACACTGCTGGTGCCCATGCTGTACGTGTTCTGTGGATAAACAAACAATTTCATTCCCCAGGGCAGTCTCCATCTGGCACCTATCATCAGAATGAAATTCACTTCAAAAAAAAGAAAAAAAGGAAGCTCAGCTATGATGATAGCACAACTATGTCTTTTCATTCAACAACTACGTTCTTTTTCATTCAATGTTCTACAAAACCTTGAAGGGTAATGCGCTTTGATAAGATACAGTTGATGAAATGATTAATCCCTATCACCTACACTGAAGTAGATTAGGACTGTGTTTCAGTCCTGCCACATTATCACCCAATAAATGTCCAGTGCTGGAAGGGAGTAGCCAGTGTGAGGCTCTTCAGGAGCATTCCCACAGACAGTTTATGGGGCTGTGCATTAGCCTGACTATAAAAAGCCTAACCTTTGTGACTGGAGTCGATGAGGACCAGCATGACCATTGCAGGTGGCACTGCTGGGCCCCTGGCTGCCCCCTCACTGTGCTGGGCACCGTGCAGGCACAGCACACACAGAACACACCCTGCTGCTGCTGCAGGGGAAACCAGCACCAGGACTCAGCAGCACAGAGCACTCGGGGAACAAATGAGGGAACGGACTTTTTAGTTGCCCTGCAGCTAGTTGAGCAATTTACCCTGGTAAAAACCATAAAATATAGTAAAGCCAGAGACACAGCGTATCCACTTTACCTGCTGATAAACACAGATGGTAAAGTTAGACAACTTATTCAGAGTGGTCATATCCTATTCATAACTAAAAACCAAGGAGTATCTGAGACAAACTGCCTGCGAAAAGCTTCAAGAACTGGAAGCAACAAACCTTTAACACAGAAGCAATATTTTCAAGCTTTTCCCAGTGTGACCATGAGTACAATAGTTCACTGGAGGCAGACATTCCTTTTGGCCAGTTCTGCCTTTTGTGATCTCTGCCCCCCACAGAGCTGAATCAATACCAAGTAATATCATCCTTTGTATCTCTGCTGTTTTGTGTATATAAAGAAGATAGAATTGTGTAATTTTGACAAGAACAAGGTTTTAGTCTGTAGTATGATGAATTAAACATAACTGACTTACAACAAGCCAAGAGCTTTAAGCAGTCACGTCTGATCTGCTAGAAATCTCAGATTATTAAGTGTTGGTTCTGTTCTACTCTACTCTGAAAAGAAACAGCCTATCCAGCTCCAATTAGAAGTGCAATATTTGAAAAACTAGTTAATATCAACATAGATTAGGTAAGTAAAGACTGTAGTGCTATTTTATTTTAGCGAGGAACACAAAAAAAATCTTAAAATTATTTGTTTGAATATAACAATTTCTGGGTCTAAACCTCTAAACTTAAAATGAGAAATAAACAAAATGTGTAGATCATAAAAGAAATACTAAAATAATAATAAAAAAGAAATAATTTTGGGATCTACATTTTACATGGAGCAGGCATCAACAAATCTGTCAAATGGAAAAAAAATTTCCTACAGTTAAAAAAGACATATAATGAATATAGTTAATGGTAATTACTTTGGAAAGATACACAATGTCATAGAGCAATATTTAGAAGGAAGAAATAGGAGGTTGGAAAGACAAGATGACTGGTGGAGGCAAGAGTAAATGAGATGTGAATTTTTAACAACAGTATGGAGGAAAAAAACCAATGTAATTTAAGGCTACATGGGTGAATATGGTGACAGAGTAAAATTATTCTTGTATTTGGGAAAATGTGGCATTCATATGAAATTAAGAGACAAAACTGAACGAGCTGAGAGAACAGCAGAAAAAATAAGAACTTTGAAAATTTTCAGAACAAAGCACTGTGAGGGAAGGATGAAATGAACATTGTGGTGGTGTGCAAAAATGTATGGAATTTACTTTAAATGAACATGTAGACTGAATATCACAAGTAAGTGTGAGAAGTTGGAAACACAATTACTCTGATTTTTCCAAACTGAGCTGTATGACCGAAAACAATCCCACATAAGACTAGGGATATTCAGGAAGATCAGTCAGTCTTATTTCTCACAACCCTTCAGCTGACATAGGAACACACTCCACTGCATGGAACTGCCACACACATATGATCAATGAAACAAAAATCTTGACCTGAGAGCCCAAATCAAATAAACCTGAAAAAAGCTGTGGGGAAATCAATACAGGCAAGTAGACACTCTCCAGCCTACTTTGGCTATGTATTTCTCTTTACTGAGGGAGGGAAGGAGTACGGTAGAAATTCCACACAGTCTCCAATCCTCTGGCCATATTTTTAGTTTCTTGCCTGTTCCCAAAGAGCTTACAAACCACACTAACTACTGGTCTGTCCAGAGTGCAACAGAGATTCTACTGGTTGGTTTTCCTGTAGTTATGGAAGAGTCAATAGAATTCTGCTTGAAAACCAATTCTCTTTAAATATGTGTTTATCACAGTACATGGGGATCAAACAAGAGCAAAGGTAGATTATTCTCCTGTTTATACTGATTTGGAATTTTATAGTATACTAAATACACTTGCCTAATTTTGTGATACATTAATACACTTGCAATAGGTGATTTTTCACCTTATCATGTATGCCTTATATTTACATAAACATTTATATACACACACACTTACATATATACACTGTATTTAGGCACTTTCAGGTGTATATATTTCTGTCTAGGTGACCTATTCTATGGTCTAGTTTTGTTAGAGACATATTTCATCTTCAATCCAGCAGATAACAGTTCCAAGTTGGATTTTTCTCCATTTACTTTGCATAAACATGGAAATTAACTATACGATTACTTCACATATATTAAACACAAATTCTACATTTAACTTAACTTCCATTTATTAATTGTGACTAAAGACAACCAAGATTCCCCTTGTATAGAATGCTATAATGTTGCAAAATTTGGTAGAAAGAAGAAAAGATGCAGTTACTCTAAGAACCCATTTCTATTTTACAACAAAACCTTACAAGTTGATCCTGAATGATTAACTATGGCAGAAGAACGTACAGAATACAAACCTAGAGCCAAATTTAGATCTGTGGTAAACAGAGGAAGCTGAGCCATGATTATTATAATTAGGAAAAGTCTATCTTCTTTCAGTGGCAGTCGCACGAATCCCAGGTTAACAGGCAGAAGTGACAATGTTCTTAGGAGGAGTCAAATCCAGAGATCCCAACCCCACCAGTATATGATTACAGAAAAAATAAAATTTCCCCGCAGCTAAAGATTTGTATTAATATTGTTGGCATCACTCTTTTACCTTTTAAAGCTAACTTGTGGCTGAAATGAAAGCAAGTTTTAACATTAGCATGCATACAGGTCACCCTGATATTATTCTACCACATAATGATTCCAGAAATCTCTGAAAGATTAATGATGATCACATAATTCCAGAAAGTCAGCACTATATATGTAGAAATATATTGGTAATAAAAAACAGTCACTGTTGTGCCTTTCCCCAGTTGGGGATCTCTCACTTTTCTTTGATTTCTAAAGGCTTCAGATCAATAGCTGGAGTGACATTATTAACAGCTCCCTCAACACCTTGGCCAGCACTAATATTAAATCCATTATACCTTCTGTTTGACATTTGCAGTACAGCAGAAAGTGCTGTAGATACAGTCAAGCTGCCTTGGGAATGGGGTTGGATGCAGGGTTAGTGAGATGGTTTCCCTTGCCTGACTCTAAATTCATCTCATTGATAGAAAACTTCAGCTGTTCAGAAAACTACACTAGGCAGTAAATAATTCACCTGTCAAAGTGGGTAAAAAAAACCAAAACACTTTCATGCTGTTTTTGAAATACATTACCAAAGGGTCTTCAAAAAATATTTGACATTCCTTATTGTCATCACGTTTACAGAATTTAATAGGTATCACATCACACATCACAGCGTTTCCAAATGAATGCCTTACTAGTGAATGATGTAGGAAACAGAAAGTTGTTTGGTTTGTAGTTTTAACTTTCACAGTAAGTTTTTTAAGGCATTTATTGTACATTGTAGGCACCATGCAATAATATAGCTTAATCAACCTGAGCAAAATTGTCAGACAAATTAACTGGCAATTCTCAGGGTATTTACCCTGGCATATCTTATAGCTGTATTAAATTCCTCAGCATGCCCACTCACTGTGGCATTCCCTAGACTCTAGTTCTGGTGTTCTGGCTGAGCTTCATTCAGGGCAGAGCACGACATGGGAAGCTGTATCTAGGATAGCCTTAAGTTCCTATTTGTGCATACTTCAGTGCAGCTTAGAGTAGATCAGAGAACAGTGATGTTTTAACATGACTTCCCTCTTGGCTGTACCTCTGTCTAACACCAGGAATTGTGAACCTGAGCTGTTCAAGGGTGGTTGTTCCAGTAGTCTGGAAATCAGTCAGAAAGAAATGGAAAATTTTACTATTAGATTATCATTGCTGCTGCACAAGAATGGATAGAAAGTATTTGTAGTGGCTGTGGACTCAGGTTCATCCTGACACTATAATTCCATAGCCTCCCTGCATTTACTGTAAATGGTTCTCCTAACTACACTTCCAGTATATGTCCAAGTAAAAAAGCTGCAGAAAGAAGGAAATGGTAAGTGAATGAAAACACAGATGTAAGAAGCAGAAGATGGTGGCACTAGGTGGGGAGAAGGGCAGCTCATGAAAATATTCTTTGACCTCATGGAAGATTCTGGCACAGTGTTTAGGAAAGAACCTTGCTTAATACAAAAAAATAAGCCAACAGGATCAACAGGTGATGTAGCATACTCTCAAGTACTGTGACTTCACAAGAAGTGAAGGTCTTGTGACAGCACCTGAAACCTTGATGTCATGAGAGGGAGCAATCCCTGTGATGGGACTAAGACTATTGCAGAGCAAGGCTGCAGCTTCATGTCCGTTTGGCAGAGTATGGGCTTGCCTACCCTGCTGCTTTTACAGGCAGGGGACTCTGACACAAAAAACTCTGAAGATTCCTGCTGAGATTATTGCAAAGGTGTCTGCGTGCTACATCTCTGCCATCTTTCTGCCTAAGTTTGCCAAGCACTGTGTGTCTGCTCCTCAGCAGCTGCTGTTCACAGTTCAGATTAGCCACTAGTAAAACCACCACTGATTTTGGCTTATATTAATATCCTGGCTGTGAACGTGACAGCTGACAAGTGACAGTGCCTATGCTTTTCCCTCCTGTCTAGTGGCACTAATCTGTGGCAGAGGTCACAGTGTGCAAGCAGGGCAGTAACCTCCTAGGTGCCTTTAACAAACTCTAGAATCACAGTCCTAATAAACCATTCTTGTCTGAATGTGTTATCAAAGAAAAAAAGCAAACCAAAAATTGACATCGATGTCTCCAAGGTTCTAAGCCCTATGCTGCTCGTTTGGTTTTTATCACATGTGCCTACAGTAAACCCTTTCTCTGTTAAAAGAACTACTACAACATCTAGAGAAGTGCCTTCTACAGACATGGACAACTCTGAGCAATAATAGCTGTCTTCATTTGATTCTGTTGGATATCTTTCAGGATTTGAGGTGAATTTTGCGGAAGGGGAGAGATCTATGCTGCTTTAGCACTTCTGCTGGGAATACCCAAACCAGCAAATCCGAAACTTGCTTGGGTGTGTCAACAGGTGCTGCAATCTGAGGCGGTGCCTGGCATGTAGGCACACATGAAGGTTCAGCAAGAGTAAAAAACTCACAACCTTCCAGTAAATGCACTAATTCCAGCCACAAAGTGGACTGCTTATATTCTGTTACATGAATAGGTTATATAAATAATGAGAAAATACTCAAAAAGATTCCATTTCTGCATACGTCTGCTGATGGCCACTAAGAATGCAAAATGAGTGGAACCAGAACTCTCTTACCTTAACTGAAGATGGATGGGGCATTAAAGCTTTGTAAGAAATATTTCCTACAGCCTAAATCAGTTTGAGGGCAGAACTACAAGGAAGTTCAGTGTTCAGTGAGGTGTCAATGTAATTTTACGTTTTTAATTTCCTCCATTTTGAAATTGCCCAAAGAAACAATTTAATTGCTATGCATACTATAGTTTGATTACTTCCAACTGGGCCTTTAAACATTTTACTGAAATGAACAGGGTAGGAAAGGAGTGGCTCTTGTTTACATTTTATTTGTAGTGTTTGACTGGTAACAGCATCAAATTATTGGGCATTTACTTGCTCTTTTTTATAGGCTCTTACTATTTTTGTCATTTTAACAGGAAAAAGATTTTAAAAGTGCAAATCCAGAAATCTAAAATTAACAGAATATTTCTGAGATTCCATAACCATGGTTTAGTTCTGCTTCAATGGGCAGCTATCCTTGTGTGTGATCTCAGTCCAAGCCTAGGAAATGCCACTACCAAAAATATGTTCTGCTAAGACCTGAGGAAACACAGTTGCAGTAACAGACCTTTCAGGTGCTAATCTCTTCCACTCAAAGTACAGGTAGTCAGGTCTACCAAGACTTGTCCCAAGAAAGCCTTCTAGTCTTTTTAGTATTGCTTACTCCTTCTAACTATCTGAAAAGTACCTCTTCTACCAAGTAGCAACTCAGAAAAAAGTGTAAATTTTCTTCACATCTGAGCAATTTTGCTTAATAGAACAATTCTTTAACTTCTCACATCTAACTGGTGTGAAAAATCACAGAGACAATATCCAAAGAGAATTTGGATAACACATGTGAGAAGGGGACTTTTTAAGGGAGTAGATTTGCAACCTTGACTACACTTCCAGTTCCCTGCTAGAATAACTAATGTTCTTTTCAACTGATAGTTTAGGCGAAATGCTATAGACTGTACTTCAGGCACCCCATGGGTTAACTTGCTATTGTAGTTATTCTTTGACCAAAGTTCTGTCTGATATATTTTGCTAAGTTGTCTAAATCCTGCTGTAGTATTGATTTCTCCCTTTAAAAGCTCTCACCCATTCAGTAAGCTCCAAGGACCCCTTGTCCCAGCTCAATTCACTCTAAAATGCAGCTGGGATATGTTATTCCTGACACCAGTATTACAGTTGCTAACTGGTGTTAGAGATATAAGATGGTTTTAGAAGCAGAAAGGGAAATGTTTTTTTACCACAGAGAAATATACTGTACTCCTTAGAACCTTTGGATAACTGTTTTGCCCAAGAAAGAGACTTTTTTTCCTTATTCTATTGCTTCCAGTTTTCCATTTATTGGGCACTTAACAGTAGCTACATTGAATTTATTAAGAGGACAATATTACAGTTATAATCCCAAGCCTGTAGAACTATTACAACTAATGAAAAGACACAAGTAGATGCATAGAAAAGGTAAATTAGCCATC
>WEZZ01027091.1:18500-22476 GCA_013400585.1 Chloropsis cyanopogon
CAGTTTGGTTCATTCTAAATTCACACATCTTTACAAAAATCATCAGTGAAAACAAGATAGTTCAGTTTTAGTACTAAATCATACTCCACACTGTATTGCACTTTCAGGAGCTACATCAATCTGCAGTAACTATTTCATTCATCTGGTATTGTTACAGAGTGTAAATCAGGATTCATAAATGATCAGTTTGTATCCTTTGGGAGGGAGGGATTACATGTAAATAATCCCTTTAATGTACGCATCGCCTCTAAGCGTTTCACACAGCAATAAATTGGTAAACTGAATTTGAGCAATTAAGAAATTAAATGAAACTAATAGAATGTGTATTTTAATATTTCTTGGTGGTTATTTGGGGATTAGTGAATATAAAAACAGCTACTCTCCTTCTGTATGAAGGTAAACTGCAGCACTTTGATAAACTCTGTCTGTCAGCTTTCCACTACTGTATTTCAGTCAGAACTCCTCTTTTGAAATTCTTCAATATACCTTTCATTCCACAGTTGTATTATTAACTGCATTAAACTATGAAGTCTAAGTAGTCATTTCAATAGAAGTACTCACAGATCCTAGAGTGCATGGAAACAAGACAAACTACCCCAGAACATGCTACTTGTAAAATAATTAACATAAAATGTTTGAGGCAGGAAAGACATCATGACAACTAGAGTTTTGCTTCAGACCTCTCTGTGGCAGTGCGATCTGCAGNGCTCCCACCTCCCCAGAAAACAGGTATGGTTCAAGGGCAGCCTGAACAGAAGTGGATTGAGAAAGAACATGCACAGGAAGAAACTGCTCTAATAGAAGAAACACAGAAAATTATGGACTTTATAGGGCAGGACATTTATCAGACAGAGACCTTGGCTATCTTTCCTTGTCTTCAGGAAGCAAGCAAGAGACTCTGATCTGGGAAGCTAATGGTGAAGGAATGTAAGGCAAATTCCAGCACACTATCTGTTCCATAAGAAGCAATGGCAAGGTTTATGACCACTGTTACCGAGCCCATGCAAACAGAATTCTAGATGTTCAATTTTGAATTTTGCATACATTCTATAAGAAAAAACTAAAAAAGGAGGATTTCTTTTTCTGAATAACATTATCATTATCCATGAATTCATTGTTGTTATAAGATATTGCAAATAAATCTGTATGCTGTCAGGTTACGGACAGGTTAACGACAGCAATGCTGTGAACATGAAAGATCAAAAATAAAGCAATTATATTTTCCTTCTCTGCATAAGGTTATAAGAAGAGCTATGATCTAATTCATTCTTTCTTCCAATCTTTAGCTGAAATCAAGAACATTCAAAATTATACTATGACCTAGTTACACTTTGGACTAGTGTGGCAATAACAACAGAAATCCCTAAGAAAATAATTTCAAAAATCGCGAGGTCTTCTCATTTGCCAAGTTACTCTTCAGATTTACACCTCTGAATATAACAACATCTTTGTCACATGGTGCACTTATTTTCACCCTTCAAATTAATTTCTTTTTCTCACTGGAAACGAATTCAGTAGCACCCACTGAGTTTTAGGCTTCCATTTACTGCTGGGAGAGCAGCCTTTTCTGGGCCTTACAGCCCAACACAACACTAAATATGTGTCTGATGTTAAACCTGTGCTGAACTTTCCTCAAGGTAAATGGGATGCAAATGAATGTTTGATTGTTTTGTTTAATATGGATGATCTCATGCACCTTTGAACTGTTCTGCTGCCAGCTGCCACTTACCAGTAACAGAGAAGTAAATTTTATAGGATATGCACGGGGTCATTTTAAACTAATCTCCACAAAAAGAAAATAGTCCATTGGGAGTAAAACAAGTGTCTGATAATGCCACCTCTGCAAGTTGCTTTGATGAGTGTAAGAAAGTTGGAGAAAAGCCCAAGGTACTCTAGCTGGCAGTGTAGCCACACAGCTTATACTTTACTTCCAAAATCATTTATAAAAACACAGCAAAATGAACAGCGCTGAGCAGCCGGTGCTCCTATCATAATGTACAACCTCTCAGTACCTCATGTACAATAATACCTCCATGAAAATCAAGCTGTATTGCTTCTGCTTCTTTGTACAACACTTTGCATGACTAAGAGCAGCAAGTGACAAGGTTCTCCAGTTAACTGAGATTGATTATTGTTGCTTCAGCACATCCATAATCATGATGCATGCAGCATGGAGAGATGGAATTATTTTCATACACAGCCCTGATTGGTAGAAAAAGCCTTCTTTTATAACTGAACTGAATATGTATAGGATGCATGCAGTATGCTCAAGAGGAATGGGTACTGTGCTAGCTGCCAAAAGGTCTCTAGATAAACTCATGCCATGCATGCCTCTGAGCAAGATGAGTCATGCATGCTGACTGCATTTGCTACTCTTCAGTCACAATGGTCACCACTGTAAAAAAACATAAATTTACCAGTGGTTACCACTCTATAGTATCTGAGGTACTACTGTTCTGCTATGAACAATAGCGAGAATCTGAAAGAAGCACAAGAAATGAGTGTGGTACATGGTGGAAAGTATGGCAATTGTAGGTCTGGATTTTATTTCAGTAATATTGGTTTTACAGCTGGTTAACTGTACTGACTTCAAAAGAATTGCTGCAGATTGTTACTAATGAAGTGACTGTAGAGTGTGAATTCCTGTATCTGCTCACAGCAGTAGGAAACTGAAGATTCTTTAGCAGAAAAATGGGTTAGCAAATTATTTTTCTGTTCTTTTACAGCGTATATTTTTTAAAGCCATTTCCAAAAATCTTAGAGGACTTAATATTTTGAAGAAGTCACTGTTATGCCATAAAAGTCTGGAAGTTATAAAAATATCTAAGGCATTGGCACTTCACATTTAGTAACTTCACTGTTTGGTGAATAGCAGAACTATTCTAAAGTTCAGGTGACTTTTCTAAATCAGAATCATCACATCTTTCAGGAGGATGTGAATCCTGGGAAACAAGGAAGAATTTGCCTTTTTCAACAGACATAGCAATAGCCTTTGCTATTCTTCCTTACTGAGCAGTACAGTCTAACTGTGGTATTATTGCAACAACAAAAGTTAGTGCTACATCAAATCTCATTTGATCAAATGGATTAAACAGTACTTTGAGGTTGTGGAAATGGACAGTGCATTGCAAACTCCTTCATGTTTAAGGAGTGATTAATTATATACTTTTTAAGGTGAAATATGGTTACAAATAGCTCAGTAATAGAAAAAGCAGTGATATATCTATGCCGTAATGAATTTTCTATATTAGGATTAACACACCAAATTGCAGATAGTTAAATAAGCATTTAAATTATTAATTTTCTCATTATTTCATATTTCTCTAGATACTAAGCTCCATGTAACCCAACACAAAAGATTAGAGATGAAATATGAAACACAATATGAAAATGACCACAGTGTACTACAATTTATAAAATAATACATCAAGAAGAAAGGGAAATACAATGTAATGTGGTATCAACATTAGAATTGGTTTTCCCCTGGACTAATGGGTATGATACCTCCCTCTTCATAACTTTCATAGATCACAGGACTTCTGAATATTGAACTGCTTGGGCAGAAATGCTATGTTCTTTCCCAATCCATCTTACTTTCAATTTTAATTCACATATCTCAAGGACAGAAACTGAAAAACCTTCTGAATAAAGTTATGTGTATGCTAGTAGAAAGAGGAGAAAGAAAAATTTACCTGCAATACTGAATCGATTAGAATAAAAAAGACTTTCAATTACTGTACACATGTGTATATACACATAGCAGTATGGAACTCATTTCGCATAGGATGCAAAAAAAATTCCATGAAATAACAGCAATTTTCATTAAACTGTTGATATCAGTGGAGGCAATTTCAATTTAATTCAATGTGGGAATATAGAACGAGATTCAAATTACCCTTTCAGGAAACAAGAAAGGTCTTTGCAGTGTCTCCCCAAAGGCCAGGGTCAACTTTTCAAAAGCAGCCTTTGATTCTGG
>WEZZ01027096.1:231-25629 GCA_013400585.1 Chloropsis cyanopogon
TTCAGAGAAGGTTGTTCTGAAGTGTCACTGGAAGTCTCACTTGTTTCTCTGGGAAGTCACTCTAGAGATTCCCACTATAATTAGTGAGCACTGGGCTTGCAACTAAAGGAATACTGCATCCTGTCTGTAGCCTACCTTGAAAGATATCACTTTCCAGCACAAACTAGCATAGGGGCTTATTGTCAAGGTTGGAAGCCTTTGCCTCCAACTTTGCAAAGCTTAAATACTGGAACAGAAATCCTTTTTAAACCTGTGCATGACAGCACGCATGCACAACATGAATGCATAACTTCAAACGCTGCAAAAAAATATTGATGCTGAACTACCCACCTATCCTGTGAATGTTAACGCTTGTTTAGATCCAGATTGTAGCACTAAGCACAGTCCCAAAGGATGGTCCTGCAACAAAAGGTCTTTTTCTGCCTTTTTATTGTACATCTCTGAAGTTCACTATTACTATAGCTTTTTTGTGTGGCACTATTTTGGCTAGAAATGCTGTTTTACCTCTTCTACCAGCAGATAATAGCAATCTGAATATTCTGACTCAGCATATGCAGTGGGATCACAAGGAAATCACTGAACTGGTGACACTTGATCAGCATGAGAAAAATGTTACACAGATGCATTCTGATTAGAGCATTAATTCTTGTGAAAAATAGAAGCTGCTAAAGAACCAAAAATGGGCAACATCCCCAGTAGTCCTCCCTATTGTTATATAAAAGTCTACACTTTTAAATGTGAGACTACTGTACCTCTGCTCCCAGCCGCACAACTTTTTAATTCTTTAAATAAACATCAGTAACTGCCGAGTTTTTAACTTCAGCATTAATGTTGAAACAACATATGTGCTGTTCTGGGGAAAAACACAAACTGCACTAAAATAGAGAATTCTCTCACATTTAGTAAACTGGACATTAAGAACAGACATATTAAATCATGGCTGACTTGTGTTAACTAGGTCCGGATCCTAAAAATACAAAAGTCTGTATTAGGTTTTCTGTGCTGCAATGAAACCCACATGGTGTCAGGGAAATTAATCACAGTACATGAAGTTCAGTTGCTCTATAAATGCTTGCAGGATATGCTTCAGGACTTTGCTGTGGTGCTCTGGGGAGATTTGAGGGACTGATGCTCTGCATTCTGCCACGTTTCCACTGTGGTCCCATCACTGGGGGGGGTGGTGGTGGTGGTTTTGCTTTAGCAGAGAGAATCAGGTAAACTATGGCAGCGTATAAACCAAGGCAAATTTCTTCTACCACTCTGAGCATCTGTCCAATAAAAACGTGTAATTGAAATTGTCTTGGGCAAAAACGGGCTTCCCAGATATAATGTCACATATGCTCTCTTTCCTTCTTTCTCAGTTGTTTATTATTACAGAGCTGTGCTTGTCCTTTCTTAACCTGCCAACCTCCTCTTGATGTGTATATCTGGTATTTATAAACCTTTAACCTAAGTAGTTTTGTACCTTGTTCCTGTATAGAATAATGCCAGCTCCAGATGTCATACGGTTTCTCATCTCCAGCAAGATAGTTAACAATTATGTTTATTTCCTATCTGATCTAAGTTCCATTGTTCACCAGCATTAAACCAATCACTGAAAGTCATGCTGGAAAAGATACTTCTGTATTTAGCGTATGTTGGTCTGTGGAAGGAGGTGAGACATCAAGCTAGATGAAACTACACAGATTGTGTTGCAGTTTTCACAGAAATGAAGGAATACTTTTGCTCTTAGTAGCAAGTGAAGCTTCTTTTTTATTACCTAATTAGGCCATATTTTCACTTACCTACAGAAAACCATTTCTGAATACAGTGTATTAAGCTTCATTGCAAAGAATTAGCAGTGCATGTGTTTAAAAGAGAATTCAAAAGTTGATTACAATCAGTGTCATTTGAAATTCCATCACCGTATCTTGTAATTTGGTCCTTTCACTACTGAATAACTAAATCCAAAGAGTGATGACTTCTAAAGAGTCTGTCTCAGGTTAAAAGTTACAGCACTTTCCTCCTCTTAAGATACAGCCTTCAGGGTGGAAAAAGTAAACTGAGGAAGACTAAAGGCCCATCAGCTTCTGTGGTCAGGTTCCTGTCCTCACTCAGAAGGACTGCATTTCTGTCCTTACAGCACAACACTTGCCTCTACCTTTGATTGATGTAACACTAGAAGATTCCATCTTCCAGTTGGGATTGGCTGATATTTACCACTTAACTACTAGAATTTCTCATCAGCTCATTCAGCATATGTCTGTGTGACATGCTATCCCAGAGATCCTGGCTTTTCCTTTCCATGCCATGTTCTGTTGGTTGCTGCTGGCTGTTGGGTTCATCTGCCACTCCAACGTCTTGAATATTTTCACCTTGAAATGATGCAGTCTGAGATACACCAATATGTTTCAGACACCTACCAGACTTCTTGGTTCCTTTTTGTATGAAAGCAGAAGGTATTTCTCATTTATCAGTTCTTGTCAGACAGTGAAAATTCTGATTTCAGATGGGTGAGAAAGAGCCAGAAGCCTAGAGATGCTGCAATGCTCTTTGCAATTAAGCCATTATAAACCAGGTGCTGTGTTAGTGTCTACCTGCAAACCTCTTGCCTGGGAATTACCAACAAGGTTCAATTGCTGCTTTTGAAAATAGAGGCATAACTTTGTAGGAAAGTAACATCACCAGATCCATGAACTTTGCATGGATGGCAAATCTTGCAAGATTTTTGCCTTCTGAAATCAGCTGGACAATGTAATATCTTGGGGGCATAGATCCTAACCTTTACTAGATTGTTACCTTCACTAATCTTATGAACTGTCACAGACCCTAAGATATTTGAGATTTTCATTAATATTACAGTATTTGAAAAATTAATCCTCTACACCTCTGCACAGAAATTGTAGCTGCTGAAGTTATCAGCCAAGCCTACCAGACCTGTTGAAAGAGGACAGAAGAAACAAATCCATTTTCTCAAGGAACAACTATGGACTTTTTTCATCACTTAACTTTCAGCCCAGCACTTGGAATGTATCAGTCCATGACTGCTATATTTCCGTGGTGGATTAATGGTGGAAAAGCAGTTCATAAATAACATGGCTGTGTTGGAAATGGCTGGTAGAAATGTAAAAAGCTAAACCTCAGGAGAGGTCACAAAATGTCAGTGGAAGTGCCCAGGCTGAGATTCTTAGGGCAGAACTTGGATAAGAAATTTCTTGTAGGGGGTTTTGGGATTGTGAGAATCAAATTGGAGCCTTACCCCAGTAACTCCCAGGCCTGCCCCACGAAGTCACTGTGGTTGTTTGGGTGCTGCTGAAAGGAGGGTTGGAGCTTTGCCCTTTAATGAAGAGGTTTGCAAGCTCACAGTTTTAGGTCCCCTATAGTGGAGAAATAGCTGCACTGACATCAGTTTGCACTTCCCAGCTAATCTGTACTTGTAACTCACTCAATTTTGTCAATTTCATTGATTTCAGTGTTGGAAAAGAGCGTACTGTACTGGGCAGGCTTATTGATTAGTCAATGGATGGTTTAGTGGCAAGATGTTTTCAGTGACTGGTAATCATCTGTATTTCTGCATTTTCAGATTCTGTTCTTTCAAGTGTAAGAGTCTGAATATGCAGTTTAGATAATAGCTATTTTACTTCTAGTTGGCTTCCATTAGGGAAAGTCTGAAGCTGATCACAAATTGGCAGAAATAATTTTTCTAAATTAGTTTTTATTTAGTTTGCTGATCTGAAAAAATGAATTTAGCCCATAGCTCCAGTTCTAGAGTAAATTGCTAATTGCATGTGCAGTGCTAATTTTAAAGGCAGAAGTTTTCAGAGCACCCCTCTTTTATCCCCTTCTGAACACTGAACTTTTCAACTTATGGGATTATACTTCAATTTAGGGATTTTTGCCTTTTAGGGATTGTTACATCATTTAGTTAAGGGTGACCTCAACCTTTTTCTGACTTTCCTTGTTCTTTAACTATATTTATATATTATTTCTATTTATGTTCTTTAACTAATATTTATTTTTTAGCATATGCATAGCCAGATTTTGTGTGCTAGTGCTCTGCTTCAGTCCATAACCTTCTTTAATGACTTTTGAGGAAGAAAAGAAATAGGACATTTATGATTTTTATCGTGACTCCCATAGTACAGGACTTTTGTTTTTAAAACCACAGGTCTGGTGATGATGTCAGATTTCATTTTAGGATGAAAAAAATCTGAAGAAAAGGTTCAGAATATGAGGCAGACCTCAGAAGCCTGAGGAGACAGAAAAAAAATCTGGATTTTTTTTCTTTTGTTTATTATATTCTTTTTTGTTTTATTCATTACATTCTTTTTAAATTAAGTTTTTATTATTTGAGGACATTTGAGCAGAGCAGAAGCATATGCGTGTGCAGAGCCAGCCCCTCTCTGTCACTGTGGGGAGACAGCCCTGTCACAGTCACCACAGAGAACACAGGGGAGCAGCCAGACACGAGGGCCCACTCAGTTGCAGTTCTTCTACCAGGCTGTTTGCAGAATGGTGCAGCTAGATGCAGTTCAACACCTTGTTGTTTTTCACAGCTCTGACCACTCACACCTTACAAGGCTGTCTGGCTTCTCTTAATTTTGGAGCTTGCTGACAGCCTTCTTCCCAACCCTTGGATCAATATCAGTGAGTCATTCAATATGAAAAAAGAAGTAGTTGTCTGTATTTCCAGGGTAGGTGCAAGAAAAGGAGGAGCTGTGATCACCTGGTCTGTATTTCTCAGGCATCCTTGTCCCAGGAGTCTCACAGCAGAGCCTGGCCCCAGCACGTGTTTCTTTGCTTGGGGCTCCAGCTTCACTGCCAGGCAGGGACATGATGCTCTGGTGAAACAAAGGCTGCTGGCAAAAATAAAATTCACAAGGAGAGTTTCTGTGCTGCAGGGATCTGACAGGCCTCTGACTCAGGGCAGCATATTTGTCTGTTTCTGGGTGCTGTTCATTCTGCACGGGCAGTGTCCTCTGGAAAGTATCAATGCACAAAATGCGAACTGCCTGCAGTGGGTAGTCTCCATCTGACTTTATTCCAGACTGTGTCTGTCACCCTACACTTTCCTACAGTTCTGAGGAATAGGGGTAATTTTTGCCTAACATTTTAAGGTAAAAATTAAGCGAGTTGGTCCCTGTGCACAGAAGAAGGGTTGCCCAAGATAAACCTCTGTGAGCATTTCCATCTCTTTTGATAGGCTTTTATGTTCGAGTGACTACAAAAAAAGGGCTGCTGTAGTGTTTTCTTAGCCAGCTAAGCCCTGGGGCTGGGGATTTTCCATCAACTCCCAAAGCTTGCAGAGCTGAAAATTTATAAGCAGCTCATTTTCCTATAAAAGACCCTATGACCTCAGCAGCCAGAATGCAGAGGAGCAAAACTGATGAAACTTAGTAAAATCCAGACTGGGAAGAAAAACCTCTCTGTCCAAGCTGAACTTGTTATTCCTGGCATTCATTGTTAGTTGTGATTGTGAGGTTTAACAAGGTACTCACTTTGAACTCTTCAGATGCTGAAAACTAAAAAGACTTTATGTGCTGAAATACAAACATGGATGAGGTTGAGATTACAAGGAGGTAGATAAAATAAATTTACTTCTTGTCCTGCTACTACTGTTTGTTTTATTCTGGAGATATTTTATTGGCTGAAAAAGGATATAAAGATCTATGAAGTTGTATTTTAATATAAGTGACTAAATACATTTGTAGTCTGACTGCATGTTTTAATCCCTGATTTCAATCACCATTTAAAATGTGTGTCTTCACAGTTCATCAAGTCACAGGTATGTCAGAAATGGCTGCTGTATATATCAGTGGTGTATTTCCATTATTTGCATTTGACTTTTTTTCTTAACTGGGCAAGAGATTTTTCTCGCAGACCATAGCCTTCTGAGTCTCAAATATTTTTCCCAAGAATGTGGTCACTTATTTCCTTTGCCCAACTAATAAAATGTAATAGGGAATAAATGCATTTTAGGGAAATTAGATACTTTTACTCCTGCTGCTCATTCTGAGACTTAATAAACATGCATTTTTTTGTTTTCCAATCAGATGGAAGAAATTCTCCCAAAGGCAGAAGGCTTCAGCTTGAAAATGTGGGATTTTACTTCATTAAAATTTCAGAATTTGAAAGAAAAGGTTTTACATTTCCTCATCTAGTGTTGAGGTGAACCCACAGAATCTTTGTTTTTTCCCAGGATATAACTTTTGTTGCAGTCTTGATCTGTCCTTGAAGTCCATTTACGTCTAATCAAAAAAGGAAGATATCGTGGTGTCTGCAAAATATTTGCATTTCATCACACAGAATGTTGTTCTGTGACCCAGATTATTCAGTAAAATATTTTCACTGAAGTCCAAATGCTGAAAATGCAACTGCAAGAAAGAACAGCTTTGACTCTGATCTCTGTTTTGTGGATAGCACAAGTGTTTTACCTCCTGGAAATAACAGCACATGAAACATACTTCAGGGTAAATAGCAGATGTTATAAGAACATCTGAGCAAAGAAGATCCAAAGTATGCATTTCAAGTACATAATATGAGTCAAGACAGTATGAAACATGCACTCTCAATGAAGTGTCCTGTGTCAAAATTAAGGTGAAGCCTTAATTAAAGGCTTTAAATTGCTTAAATTTGTCAGGTAAACTTCAGATAAGAACACTGTTCTTCCTCAGCAGAGCACTGAAGAACACTGTCTACATCAAGCCCAACTATGGGCTTCAGCCACAGAGCACTCTTTATGAAAAGATAAGTGAAATTAAACACATGTTCAAACATTCTCTGCAATTAGGTCATTAGTTAAGGTGAAAAAAACCCAATGTGGTGCTTTTACTGCAGTGTAGTCTCCATGGCATTGCCACATTCAGTTTGCCATTTGATAATACATCTGTATCAGAAATGCATACAGTGTTTTTTCAGCAGAATACCTATCTATATCTGTAACACGTAAATAACAAATAGTAATTTATATTCTACTGATTAAGTTATGCTTTTCAAACTAGGTTCTATGGATGTTGATTTTATATACAGAAACCTACATGGGTAGTACTTAAACTGAATGGGAAAAGAAAGGGTAATCCATTCTGAACACATCCCTGTCATAAGCTTACACATGGTAGTAGGATTTGGCCTTTGATTTCTTTCTTTGTGTAATGAAAGTTCTGGCTAAATGAGAAATACACATCCCAGGGAAATAAGAATAAAATGAGAAATTTTAAATCTGAGAAATATGCAAGTATGAGAATGTTAGAAATAAATAACTTTGTAGCCAAAAGTATTTCATAAACTCTGCTTCAAATTTTCTTGAATTCATCACCAAGCAAGTTGTATCATTATTTAGAAACATGTTTGTGTAAAAATGCAATTAGCCCTGAGCATGAGCTCAACTAAAGATGAATTTTGAGAGAAAACTATCAGGAATACAGATGCCCACAGTAAGCATTGGTTAAGACAGAGTAGTATTTATTGGAGTTACAGTGTGATGAGCCATGTTGTTTTTCAGCTGTGTGTAACATCTTCACTGCTCTCACCAGCAGCTGTCAGCAATTAAGGCTGTCAGTGCTTTGAGACTGACATTTGAGAGAAGTTTCACAGTTTGTGTCCTGCCATGTGGTTGGCTTTGCAAGTCTGCAGTTCTGCCACAGGCATGGATGCTCTGGATGGCCTGTTATGCCTGGAGCCATCAGAATTCTGAATATATGCATGCCCCTCATGATTTTGTGTGTGACTGGGGCAGTATTGACTGGATCAGCAGCTTGCACCCAGCAGGAGTTCGCCTGCTCAGTGTTGTCCCTCCCTTTCCTACATCATTTGTTCTCTGGCTACTAAATTCTACCAGGGAGCTGCTTTCCCCCTGCATCCCACTGGAGATGAATATGAGGGCTGGGATGCAGAAAGCTTGAGCTTTCAGCTGCTCTTGGGTGGTTAATATCCCAAAGTTTTTTTGTTCTGCAGCCTGTGCAGCTTGATTATCATCTGTTGTGAGGAGCCTTTCCCAGCAAAAATGCCACTGAGGTTCATAAGGTTTAAGCATGTTAGTTTTGGTTTTGTCAGGTTTTTGCTGGAGAGCTCCTCACTGTCTCAGACTTACCTGCATCAGTTTTACAAGCATAGGATAGACCAGCAACAAGTTGAATCTAACAGACATTTAGAATTTTATCAAAGATAAAAGTAACCCAGTTGATAATATTATTAAGTACTCTGTAATGTTCTTCAAATGTTTTTTGTCAGCATTAGCTTGTTAATTCAACTTCTAAATAGGCTTCTCATGTTCTAGAAGATCAGTTGGGGAAAAAATATAAGATTATTTTTTTTTCTCAGTGGAAGATGTTTAATTAATATGCCCATTTTAATTTAGATATATATTCTATATAGTAAAGAACCTGAGTTCAGCATTTTTGAGTCATATAAAAAACTAGGATTATGTGAGTAGACAATTCCAGGAACGTATTTCCATCATTAATTAACAGCTGAAATGTATGTTATGATAATTTTTTAGAGCTCTCCCTTTCTCACTTGCCCTTAAGCTAGTTTTGTTTTTATTTGTTGGACAGAAGGGGGAACACCTTTCATTACCCTCTGCTTTCTTGCTTAAGGAGGCTGAAGGGACCTCTGATTACTGGGACAATGTCTGGGGGACACAGGGAGAGACAGGTAGTCCTTGAGCTCAGTAGCACTTGGCAGTGAGGGTTGTTGTGGCTTTCTCAGCCTGTGGTTGAGCAGAACATTTCATAGGGGATGGACTATTTATCTTCATAGGTCAGAATGTGGAGTGAATTATGAGGCATACAGATCTGGTATGAGGTGAACACTAGATTGGTCTTATCTCTAGTCCATCCATGCCCATAATAATTGAAGACTATTATTTGCAGATTGAGAGGGGCTTACGGTGATTGAAAACTCCTGAAGGGGAAAATACGTGTCAAATAAGCTAAGTCAAAATGCTGCAACCAGGTCTGAAATTTTTAAAAGTTCTCTGGATGAAAAATTTTGCCATACCTATGGCTAGCAAATTGCCTGTTAGCTTTGGGGGCCAATTAAACAGTTAATTGGAAAACATATTGCTTGAGGGTATTGTTTGCATTTATAAAAAATATGTGGTGTATGCATATCAATTATTTCCTGTTTCTGTATATTGCAACATATCTCTGTATATCTAATACAATATATAATAATACTCTAACACTAATACTCTCTCTAGGGATTTTTTTTTTTTATTTCTGCAGTTGAGGGAATCTAAATTCCATTCTCAGATGTTAGTTAGTCCGCTGAAACAGAGTTCAGATGCTAAATAAAACTAAGCAACTGGTTTTCTAGGGAGCCCTAAACAGCTTCAAAGTGTAAAGTCTGGTCAATAGAATTCAGAGGTTTAGTCAGCTTAGTACTTTGGGAAATTCCAGTAAATTATTGCTTCACCAACTCAATGTCTTTGAAAACTGGTTGTTGGAAACTGCTGAAAGTCAGCTGTTGCACAGGCTGCAGGAAAAGGCTGCAAGAGGACGCCTTGAGCAACTCTGAGTTGTACTGGATGGCTGGAATCAGAGCTAAGACGGGAAGCAAAGCTGTTTTCAGGGATGCCTTCCTTTTTTCCTCCTCCCACCTTGGTTTGTTTCCCACAGAGCAGGAAAGACAGAACAGGAAATGGGGTGCCTGTCTCTATCATGTTGTCACTTATTCCCAAGGTTGGATAGAAACTAAATCTTACTTCAAACAATCTCCAGTTTATATAATTTTGAAGGAAAGACAGATTTGACAGAATTTTCTACTGCCATTGTGAATACCTCCTTGAGCCACAGTTTCAGCTAGAAACTTTCTGACATGGAGCCATTCCCACACAGCAACTCTTATTTCTGAGTGTTGCTGAGGATTTCTTTAGATGATTTGGTTTTGTTTTCTTAGGCTTTCTTTCAAGGACGTACTCTTTGGTTTTGTTTTTGGTTTTTTTGGGTTTTTTGTTTTGTTTGTTTTTTTGGTGCCCACAGCTTGGAAGGCCTGTGGCTGCCTTAACAAAAAAACCCCAAGAAATATCTGAAAACAATACCCATCAAGTGGAACATGTTCCACACAAATTAGGAACAGAAAAAGGGAGAAACAAATGGAAAAGAAACAAGAACCTCAGCTTCTGGCGAAGAAAACACAATAATTACATGTCTGATTTGTTCCAACCACTTTGCAGGAGGACATGATTTATCTTGTCCCTGTTTTATTCTCATCAGAAGAAAAGCAACCGTTTTGGAGTATTTGCAGATGCCACTCAAGGGGCTGTTGAAACTGAAATAGCAATGGGATTGCCTCTAGACAGAAATGCCATTGACCTGCCATATGTAGGGAAGCTTGAAAAGCTCCTTCTTGGGAGCACAGCAAGAGAATAGCTTATGGGCTAATTCTCCAACCTCTGATTTGGAAGTTCCCTGTTACACAGTGTTGCGTTCTAATGGGTTTGTGCTGCTTTGCTCCATGAAGTTCACTTGTGCAATGGCAGGTGTGCAAAGGTGCTGCATAATCAGGTGAAATTGAAATTATTTGTTTTATCATTGTTCACCAATGCCATCCCTGCTTATGTTGATGGTAAAGTCTCACTTCATTTTGCATACTTCCTGCTCAGTTCTGGAATGGACAAATTGATACAGTGGATCACAGTAGTAACTCTTCTAGTACCTGAAAATGGTAGTACCTATAAAGAACTTTTCTTCAAAATAAGCATCCAATAAACCTTAAGTATTTCTTTCACCTAAAGATTGGCTTATGCCCACTGACACACAGACATCCTTTTGTAAATACTAACCCTGTCTAATAAATGAGCAGTTATTTCCTGAATACTGTGTAACACCTTCCCTGACATTAACAGCAATGTATTTATATCCTTCTGTGGCTGAAATGCTCAGGGCCAGGAGTACAGAGGAGAAGAGAGATCAGAAGAGGCTGTAAGGCCAGAGGGTCACAGATCACTCACAGCCATTGCAGCAGAGAGCTGATGTTCATCTGTCCTGGCAGGTAATGACGTGAAACAGTGTTAGGAAGATCAGGGATGATTAGTGTCCTGCACTCAGTGCAATCACAGGGATGAGGCTTTGGTTCTGCTCCAAGGGCTCTGAACCCCCACAGCATTCCCAAGGTGCCTGGACAAGGGCACCCATCTGTAGCAGGACAAGTAGAGGCAAGTTTGCGGTCCCTCGACTCCCAGCGCAGGGCTGACTGCAGGTGTAAACTGCCTGTGACCAAGTCACATCAGTTCTGTGGCCACTACTGGGCAGGGTGAATTAGTGGGCTGGACTCCTTCAGATGCCATAGCGAGCCCCAGCAGGCCACAGACGTGAAGCTCAAAAGCTCTGTGCTCAACTCAGCCATGCAGGAAAGGGCCTTTCAGCCTTGTGCACACCCCCGAGAGAAGATGTCGGGAGCATTTTTTCAGTGAGGTGTAGTTTCAGACACAGTAAATCACAGTTCTCATCCTGAAGATGTGGTATAGGAGCACAGACTTAAGACTCAAATTCACAGAGAACTTCTTGGAGAAGATACTTCCTTTTTTACCTGAAGAAGATGATGACTACTTCCCAACTTGCTAAAGGTTTTTGCATTACACATTGTAATGTAGCACGTATCCTTGCTGGAAATGGTTCCCCACATTTACCACGAGGTTGTATTGCACTTTAAAGTTACAGTTTTTTGTCTCTTTTCATGGCAGCATTTTAGGTAACCCTGAAATTGTACCACCCTGAGGAATAAACACAGTGCAAAACAGAGTATATCTTTCAGAAATCATAGAATCATTAAGATTGGAAAAAACGTCCAAGATCATGAAGTCCAACTTCTGACTGAATGAGGAAGATGAGAAGATTCAACTTTTCTTTGCAGTGATAGCTTTCCTCTAGAGGCCCAATCCAGAATTGATTTCCCATTTTAACCAACATGAGTCTTTCCTGCCTATTGATCTCTGTGTGTTTTGAGATTGGCCTCGACATCTGAAACAGGGCTAAATGGCAACATTAAACAAATGGTAAATGGCAACATTAAACAAACTGGTAAGAGATTTATTTTGGACTGGTAGGTTTCTTTTTTTGACTGCAAAATAGTGTTTTCAAGACAGAGCAAAGTACGCAGGTGTTCACTGCTCCTGCAGAAGACAGCTTTGGCATCTCGACTTTGCAGCTTGTGTTTATTGACAGAATATGTATACAGAAATATATAGAGTATTTTCTATGGGAAAAACACAGAAAGGCTTTGTGTGTTCTTTATAATGATGGAAAGTGTACAGAGAAATGCTTGATATTTTTTTTTTTTTTTGTCTGCTCTTGGGATGGAGCTTTTCATCATATAAAAAGGACTGTGCCCACCCACAGTGAGCTCTTGGCCTCATCAGACCAGTCATACATCCCATCTAGGTGTCTACAAAAGCTTTTAAGACACATTGTTATGCTTTCTGTGGTATTTTTCTATGAGTATACTATATACAATCATGCATGTTAAATCCACACTGTTCATTAGCTAAAGCATCTCAAGAGATGAGATTTTTTCATTTTTAAGAAAGAACAATTATTTAAATGGAAATGCAGTCTCAGGAAAGAGATCAATCCTGGGTTTAAATCTTTCCTAGATCTCAACACTCTTGTAATAAGGAAATCCTGGTTCACAAGCTAGGATATAAACCCTCTGCAGTCAGAAGCTTCTCATTATTCCCTACTCTGCTTTCTGCTTGAAATTCTGAAAGGTTGTGTCTGTGCTGACCTGGACTTGGAGTTTTGCATGGCATATTAGCTCTCTGGGTAGTCAGTCTAAGGCAGCCGTAGATCAAAGCCTATTTGAACATATTCAAACCAAACCCAGCTACTACTGTTCTTTCTATTTGGAATTAGCTTTTGGGTTGTTGCTTTTAAGTAAATTAATGAGCCATTTAATACTGCACAAGCTAAGCATTTCTGCACTCTGATACACTTGAATTATTGAGATTCTTTGTGTGTGTTGTTAAGTTGTGTAAGCTGTAGGATGACTGTTAAGTAAAATTCCACTTTTGAACATTTAGTCTAATCTACAGAAGATTGATAGTTTGATTTACATGACAGAATAGTTTCATCTCCCATCCTCTTCAACCCAATGAAAGGTAGTAGAGCAAAGCATCAGGGAAAAATAATGTAAAGACTTATGAAATGAACCCTGTACATGAATGCAAAAAATATGAAGTATACTATTACATTACATAGCAAGATTATGGAACAAAGGAAGGTCAATGAGAACTCTAAGATTTTGCTTGTTACCTTTAACAGGCAGCTGCTCCGTGTGGGCAGAACACGATCTATGTCCTTAGGCTTTGCTACAGGGAATAATGCCCATGTTGCAAACATGGAGAAAAATTCTTGTCTTTAGGTGCTATTTAAGCCTGCAAGCACATTAAGGTTGACCCTGGTGTCATAAATATAAACTGCAAGGAACAATTACTGAGAAAACTAATTAGACTGGACAAAACTGAACCAATGTCACAAAGATGCAGCAGATATAAATCATGCTCAGACAATAGGGAAAGGAAAATACAAAATCCTATGACTTGCACCCAGCAATAACCAGAGAGAGGGCTCTGGTAAGAACTGACACTTGGGGAGACAGCAAAGTGTACAGATCTCCCACTCCCAAAGAAAGAGAAGGAAGGAGCGAATGGGGGAGGGAAAAGGAAATAAAAGATAAGCAAGAAAAAGTGTAGGCCTGTTGTCAATTTACTCTGATGAAGCCAATGTTTTGCAGCTGTACTTCTCCAAATTTAACACAATTACAATCACTATTTACCTTGTTCCATGGTTTCAGGATTAGGATTAAGAGAGCAAAAGAATTTAGGCAAGCAGTCTTTCCTTTTGATATATTACCTGACTTGCTAAATGTGCAGTGTTTGATTAAGGATTTTCTAATTGCTTTTCACCGGGTCAGTGTGTTCATTACGTTTTCCAATTTTGCTGTGTTTCATTCCGACAGCTGACTAGGTTGGTTGGGTTGAGAAGGGAATTTACCCACACTCCTCTGTAGCCCCAGAGAAGAGAACTGGAGGTTGGTGTGTCAGGGCCTTTAACTCTGGCTTTAACAGTTTGTTGACTTGGTTTTATAGCTTTTAAACTGATTTTTATTGCTTCTGTAGATGTTCAGTAGGGAAGTCTTCTTGAATCCCTGATGGCATTGCATTATGGTCATAATTATAAAATGTCTCAGATCTCTGGGGAGTGTGAAAGTATCAATAGAATACAAGATGAAAAAAACCCCAACCTCTTCTAGGTTCACTCTTTTTTTCTGTATCAGTTTGTGCCTCTCACCTCCAGGCCCCAGCTTCTACTTGTGCTGCTGGAGACACAAGGAGGAAGATTATTAGGATGCTGGGAGAAGGGAAATGTAACAGCAGTGCTTGTGATTATCAAAGGGTCTGGGTATTTAAGAGGTATCCTAATTTACCCTGGCTGCTGAAAAGCTGAGGAACTATGCTTCAGATTTCCTTTTATTAGGAATATTGATATAACAGCACCATCCTTACTGAAGATGAGATGGCCCATCATAATCCAAATGCTGAGCTCTTAACACAAAAATACTGTTGCTTGCAAAACTTTTGCTATTCCTAAGGATCGGTATGTAGGCAAGTCTTTTCAGTAACATAGGAATTAAAATGCAGAATCCCTCTTTCATTTTTATAATTTTGTTCAGCCTGGGAGAGATTTTCAGAGCAATTTCTTTTAAGTCACAGAATTCAGATCAGAATGTAAAGTTTGTCAGCTGGGAGTCCAAATTGGTAGAATGAGGAAAATAATCAGTGGAGCAATGTGCTAGTGTGCAAGGATCCTGCACAGGCTTCTGTGTGAGACTGGCAACCAGTTCTACATCTGGTGGCAGCCTTGAAAGAATGGTTCCTCCATCATAATGCAAAGTGAGAGAGGAAGGTCCTGCAGCCTTTACCAACCACCTTGTACAGCCAGAATAATACACCCTTTACTGAATTATTCCATCTTCAGTACAAGTCCTTCTCCTCCAGTGTTCCAGGGTAGTAGCTGATATTTTAAATGCACAGAAGTAAAGCTGTTCAAAAATAGAATTTTCCTCCCATGGGAGATTTCAGCATTTCAAGATTATTTGCTGCTTTAAAATATAAGAGAAAGCAGAGGGAACTTGGTTCAATTTTGTCTCAAGTTTCAACTCGAACTGTTGAAACGGAAGAAAATCTTCAATAAAATTTAAACAAATTGGTATTTTAAAATGAATTATTTTGGAAAATATTTCAATAAGTGAAAATATTTCAAAAGTATGGATAAGAGTGGTTTTGTGTGTGCTTGTCTGGGGGAGGGGAAGGATTTTCCCACTTTGGAATGTTAGATTTGTTTCTTTGTTTTAGAAAGCAAAAAGGTAACAGAAAATCACCAAGTATTTGAAACTTTATTTTACATCATTAATATTTTTCAGTGACATTTTTGAATCAAAATTTTGAATGTCCTGATTCGTATTTAGTTAATATTAGTATATGTTCCTTCATTCCTACACCTGTTTCCATTAATTTTCTTGTTGAACTTCTCTGGTAAGGGACTCTAAAAGACAAAAAGTAGTGTGTTACTGCAAGTGATATCCAACAAGTCCAAACCTTCTTAGAATAAAGGGTGAAACTCCACTGAAGTCAATGGAGCTTTAAATATTGGCACCACCAGAAAATTTGTCCTGTGGAATGCACTTGCACTGTCATATTTTGAATGCTCTTCATTCTCATGACAGACATTACTAAAGGAGTTTCTTTTCAAACACTTATGCATTTTTTATTTTCAAAACCCATTTGGTCAGAGAGGTCAAAAGCTCTTCTCACCACCTTAGAGAGTCCATGGAAATTTCGGCATTCTGAAGTACCACAGGTATCCAACAGCATTAAAATATTAACAATTTTTTAGTTTTTCTTTTTAACCATGCTTTGGTTTTATCATGTATCAAAAGTGGTGAAATCTAATTGTTTTTTGATTGGAAGGGCAAGCACTCCAGCAGGAAAAATGTCACCTTAAAATCGGATTACTTCCAACAAGTCCATAAAAAAATTCCCCTAGTGAAATGGCCTGATCCCTGGCTGCTTTGTGTCACTAGTGTCATGCTGTGACACCTTTTTTTTTACCATCATGCTATGATACTGTTTTTCTGGCAATTTTCAGTATTATCTATGCAGAAAATAGATTGTAGATCTCCTCCAAAAGCCCAGTGTTTCTCCTATTTGGCTGTATAGTAAAGCTGGAGTTTTACCTCCTTGCCTATGTTGATATTTTTCCTTAAAAACAGAGAATAATGAAACCACATAGTATTTCTTCCATGCATTACTTTAGAGCCCCATGGTCCAAACAAGACCTCACTGTGCAAAGCACTGGGGACTCTGCAGGTGCACATAACCCTTGCCTGAAGAGCTTTTGGGCTATGGCCCCACTCCTGTAACCTGGAGCTACTTGGTTGTCTAGTGTGCAGGTTACAGACATGGGGCTTCACACACAGGGTGAAGAACGGGGAAAGGATGCTTGGTTGTCCTGCCTGTATGAGCAGGGAGTCCCAGTGATTAAATCCTTTGCCCCAGATTACACAGGAAATCTGTGTCTGACCCTGAGGTGGAAGCCAGATATCCTGTGTGGCACCCTCACCCCCTGACCCATCCGTCCTTGCTCCCCTCTGTCATGTTGGCCTCCAGCGCAGAAACTTCTAACCAAGGAATTTTCCATTGAGTTCTGCTGCTGATGAGTTTCTTTCTCACCAATAGGTGGAAACTGACAGCCCGGTTTCTCAGGTGACACAAGGAACGGTTCTGCCATCCCAAATGAGGCAGGAAAAACATCACGCAGAACAAGGAATTTTCCATAAGAAACTGTACCATAGCAACTGAAAAAGACGTTGAAGCACATTACACTTTCTCAGCTTGTTGCAACCTGTGCTTTGATGCAACAGGACATCAGAAAAGTGAAGACTTGGGCTTTTTGTTTTTCTTTTCCTCACTTATTTCTTTGGCCAGGAGAGTGATTGCTTTAGCTGGTGCTGCTGATCTTGATAATGAATTTATTGCAAAATTATGTAACCATTCCACATCCGTCTCCAAAGTCTGTGCCAGAACTTATGTTCTGGCATGCATTGTCTGCTATAGCTGGGGAGGGAGAGGGAGCTACATCTGCAAACTTCCACAAGAGACCGAAATTGTAGGACAACTAACAAAATAGGATGCAGAAATATTTCCAACAGCCACAGCTGTTCAATATGTCGCATTAAAGTTGAGTCATTAAGAAGTAGTGATATAGAAACTAGCAAAAGTTTCTGTCTTTTTTTTCTAAACATATCCCAAATATGATGTGTAGTGTAGTAGGAAAAAGAAAAAATCACCGTGCAGAAAAAAGTGGCTTGTGTTGGTTTGGATATGGACAAATTCTTTCTGTACTAGGCATAGTATTTATGTAAAATGTTGCATAAAATCTTTAAGGGAATTCTTTGCAGGACAGATGTTTATCTTCCTGAGCAGCTATAAAACACTGCTAAGAATGAAGAAACATGAATTAACAGGACCTAAAGTGCTTAAGTGAGAAAAAAGAGAGATACCTGTACAGCACTACTTATCACCTGAGTTCTGGAGATCCCCTTTCTTTTGAACTGGAGCAGTTTCGTCATCTTCCTTTCTACTTTTTAGAGTTCATGCTGTACCCTGCCCATATTTTATCTCTCCCCTGTGCTCCTTCTCAATAAACTCCACAATGTGGATCATGCTCCTCTCCTGTATATCTGCAGATATTAATTACTAAGTGGAGAACTGCAGCATGTAGCCCATTTTCTATGTGTGGTAATGTCTTCTCATTCAGACTCACAACTTGTTCAGTTTCGGAGGTATTTCTGTGGTAAGACATCCCTTGGTTTCTGTGAGGCTGTTTGTTTCAGGTTCCCCTCAATGTCAGTGACAAGACTGTCACTGATTTGGGAATGTTATGTCAAAATCCTGCAGAACTGGACTTGAACTGGACTTGAACTAAAAATGCTGGAGCAGGATTTGTCACAGCTGTGCTTACCTAGGGCTTCCAGTAAGGTCTATATGTGAAAGCACAGTTATTTTTATACAGTAGCAAGGATAATGCAGATTTTTCAAACTGCTTGCTCGTAACTACTGTCCTAGATTTCCATTTGGTAAATTATGGAGGAAAATACCTTTTAAAATAGTGTTGAGAAGAGATTTTTCCTAACAATGTTCTGATGCTTAGCTAGAATAGCCCTCATTAGGGTGCAATTTACCATTTTCCCCAGTTTCCACAACAACTGGCATTTCAAAAGCCTACTTGGCACAGTATGAAGGCAAATGATACCAGTAGCTCCTGTTCAGAGATCTTTATTTGTTTACATATATGAAGGTGTGGAAAGAGAGCTACTGCAAGTAGTTTTGAAGTGCTGGTTGTGGCATGTTAATCCCCAAGGATCTGTTTATTTTTATGGAGGATAGTGCATAAAATACTGTAAACTAACAACATAAAGACCAGAATAAGCAAAAATTAGGGCACAGCTAGCAGCAGACCTCACATTTTCCTTTGTTCATGGCGAGTTTGGTTGTTTTTTTTTTTTTTAATGTGTCTTAAATTAGGGGATGCTGTGGGTTTTTTAATTGCTTTCTTCAGCAGTTTCTCTTTGTGACAGTTAATCTGGAAGAACTCCACTTGTTTTCCCAGCTCACATTTTGTGAGTGAGGATTACTTTCATGGCATACAAGACAATTCTGAATACAATGCAAGAGAGACAGTGCTGATTTAAAATCTTTTTCTGAATGTATTGCCAATTTATTTTACTTTTGAGTGCACTATAATACACTTTAAGGAGGCCAGAATCAGTAAAATTACAAGGAAGTATTTATTGCAGCCAAACTCATATCTGAAGATATTTTGAACTTAAGAAAGTTATGGCAGTGAGGAGTTTGTGCCATTGTTTTCAAAATATACCAAATAAGAATCTTGGTGAATACATAATTTACACTTTATAGCTTTGTTACTTCATTATAGTAGAAAATAACTAATTTATTTTAAAAATCCCCACTACTATTATGAAACAGCTAGCTATGCATTTCTGGCCTTATTTTTGAGGTGGGAAAACAATCATATAGGGATTCACTCAGCAGAAGCCTCATAAGAGTTGTTTGCCAAAATGCTTATGATAAATATCTTTTAATCTCTGTGTGTGTGTGTGTGTGTGTGTGCGCGTGTATCTGTAGTCTTCAGAAGCAAAAAATGTTGTCTCTGTGTAGTTTCTGTGTAAGGAAAAATGAAAATCAGTAATAGTTATTTTTGCAGTTAGAGCCTGTTATATTCTTGGAACATATGGCTGAATTACCATTCTCTTACTGAAGAAAATGTTACAAGAAGGGAAGAATAAATATGATAAGCAATGTTGAAAGCAATGCATTTAGTCTATAAGTTAGTTTAGAGTTGTACATGGGAAAACACTAGAAAAACTACCCAACAAATCTTGACATTGGTTTATAAATAATTACGTTAGCTTCTGACCCTTCCTCCTCATTAAAATTCTGAAGGACACGCTAGAAACACAGAGCCCTGGAAATTGCCTTCAGGCCATTCTGTGGATATTAGACTACCAAAAGGCAAAGTATCCCTCCAGCGTGACGAGAGACTTCAGACATCTCCCTCCTAAAAGCAAGTCTGTGCTTGCCCTCCTGCTGGTGGTGGTCTTGCAGGAGGCAGCAGTCAACAAACACTGCCTGTAAAGTAGTTTGTTAGACTACCCTGGTGACATCTTGGCTTAAGAACACTCCAGTGTTTTAGCTAAGTGCAGGCCAGGGGTATACCAAGGGTCAGCACCCATTTCCTTGGCTGCAGCTGTCAGTTCAAGCAGCTCGAGACAAGAATTCAGCACTTTTACTGGTAACAGCTAAAAATCACGGCAATTTTTACTATCTCCTTTACTGGTAAGCAGGTGGGCTACTCTGCCATTACAGTGCAACAAATGTAGCAGCTGTTTGTGTTGGTTACTGCTGCTTAAAATGTTTCCCAACTAGATGAGTACCTAGGCAAACTGGTACTTGTTGCTCTGGGAGAGAGCTTGAACTTTAGGAGGAAGGGGAGAAAACCACAACATTTTGCCTATCTTAGTTTTGTGCAGGCTAAAGTTGCTGTAAATATCATGGTGTACAGTAGTTGGAACAAAACAGTTTTGTTTTTTAAGAGCAGTAGTCATATGGATGTTGGGTGAGAAAAGAATCTTTCTGGTCCCTGCATTTCTAGTGTCTTGCAGAGACTGCCAGAATTACATTTCCATTAATTTCAGTCTACAACTAGTATTAAAGAAAATTCAGCTGAAAGTACTTTCCAAATATAAAGACCACAGGGGATAAAAAGGACTCTTGTTTATGGTGACATCTATTAAGCTTTTACAGAATATCGTATGTGTATACTAGTCATCAACATAAAATGAATTGGTACTAATTGGGCAAAGCTGCCAACTCAGTCTTGTTATAAGTGTAATAATCTTCTTTAGGTCATATTCATTATACTGACATTGTATGTCAGATCCTGAATAAAGTTTATTCAGCCGTTTCTGCCGTTCTTCTTGTTTGCCCTGCTATGTATGTGTGCTGCCATCAGTTCATGTTTTGGCAAAGACTGGGTCTGTGTGCTTTGGGAAATGTGTGTCTCAGGTATCTGCCCAGTGGCCACTTCTCCAGCAACAGCATGACTGTGGGAGGGCATCCTTTGATTGAATCACGCCTGGTGCTTTCCTCATTCATGGAAACTGACTGGAACAAAATGTTCAAAGCTCTTTCTTTCTTTCTTTCCTCTTCATTTTTTTTTTTTTCCTCTATCTCTTACTGTCTTTCAGTTCTATGCCTCAAAAGGCTGTAGCTGGGTTCATTATTGTGTGATAAATTAGCAGTAAACATCTATGCATTTTGCTTCATTTGGGCAGCTCCTGTTCCTTAGTGACAGCTGGTTGGCTCAGCACACTGTAATTATCAAGTCAAAACCAAAATGCTTTTAGGTAGTGAAAGCATATTGGCAGAGATTGAATTTGTCCTCAACCTCGTTAAGTGCCACAGCTTGAAAAGATCCATTTGGTGGTGGATTTTAGGCACTATTGGTACTGGGGCTCTGACAGTTTATCACACTGGACCCTGTGGGAATCTGTTGTTATCCTAAAGAAGTATATGTCTTTGTTTTTCATTAGCTCCTGACATACTGTATAGTTAACATTTGATCAATGTATCTATGTTCCTTCTCTTTCTCTAAAATAAAATTTTATTGATATGTGGGAGGGAATTTATGTGTGTTAGCAAGAATTTACAAAGGCCTGACTTAAATGGAGTCTGAAGGAGCCCTTGCTGAGACCAAACAGACCTGTGGGTTTGTTGTCTGCAGTGGAACCAAGACACTCTCTGATGCTACTTCAAACACATCTCCGTTTGACAGACTGCCTATGAGCTGACTGAGTGACTGGTGCCTGGCTGTCCCTAGCCATGGGGGCATACAGGGCAAGGCATTGCCTATGACCCACTAAAGGACAAGTGGCCCTGGGCTGCATGTGCTGCAGATCAGTCGCAAGGAGCTGAACATAATGGAGACTTTTTCTCCCTCACCAAATTTCTTTCAGCAAAGGTGTAGAATTCCTCCTTATTTGACTGAAATGTAGAGAAACATAATTTCCACTGGCAGATAATGTAATCCAGAGCTCAAGTGAGTGAAAGGAGATTTCTTATATTACTTGCTATGTCTGTTAGCTGGGTGTATCTGTTTTCATGTTGCATGAAAATAACATGCTGAACCAAAAGAGAAGAGAAAACGTGACTTTTTTCTTGCAAGAGAAATGACCTGGGAAAGTCCTCCTGTTCCCACTGACAAGTCACAGTTTTCTTTTCTCACTTTATCATGGGGCAGGCTGGGTTTCCTATTTGGACAATTAGAATAGACACTCATCTCACTGCTATTTTTAAAAAGCCTTTAGGGTTCTCAAATCTGGCTGGGCTATAGTTTAGTGTAGTCTACAGATAATATCCAAGTAGGTATACCACTGTTTGCTTATGCAAAGCTCAATGCAAGGAGCACGGTACAGTCTAATTTGCATCCTTCCCTAGGACTTGGGAAGGTTGTCAGACCCTGAAGAATGATAAATCACCCAAACTGTAGAAACTTCATGGCCTTTACACTTGAAATAATTTGTTTTGTATAAACATATACTTTATTGTATTAGTCCTTTGGAGGATGCAGGGGAGAAGAATCAGGTCAGCAGAAGACGTGATGTGTTGTCTGCAATAAGCAATAAGATCTTTTCAGGCTTGAAAAATTAGGCATGTGCTATGCTTGTGTGGAAATATAGAAAGGTGTTGTTTTTTTTTTTTTCCAGTGCATTTATAACAAGACAAAAGAAAAGCATCTTTTATTTGCAATTGTTAAGGCTTTGATCCTGAAAAACCCCCAGCATGTTCAGTCTTGCAAACCCTTTGTGAATCCATTCTGTTGACCTAAAAGGGAAATCTTGCAGGTCTTTTTGTTTGAAGGTAGTACAATGTAATATTCTTCTGACTGTATTGTGGCTGCTGTAGAGGTGTCTGTCACAGCCCAGTGGTAAAGATGAATTTTCTGGGTGTGCCTTGCATGCATGTGCTGCCAGTTACATCATAAGCACTGGAATTCTGAAACAGTAGCAGGGCCAAGGGGAAAATGCCCTGTGGGGACATATACCTCTGTATATAGCATGTCCTAACAAAAAGGTGTGCCAGTCTGGCAGTAAAACTAAAGCAGAGCAAGTGCCTCACCATGGAAGAAGGCAGAAATGCTGAAGGACAGCAAGTCTGTAAATGGGAATAGCTGCTTGTCCAGGTTTGTTCACCTTTTAAGATGTTCTGGTGTTCTCTCCTGTCACATGGGGCTCGGGCAGTATAATGGTAGCCCCTTCTATGTCCCCATAGCAGAAAGGGTGAACTGATGTTCTTGCTGTGTCAGTGTGTAAGAAGACTCAAGACATGTTTTTTCTTCATTCTGATGAATTTGTTTTCAGTAAATAATGCAGGGTGAGGAAGATTTTGTATTTTGTTTGCTTGCAGTGTCCAGTGTCTTTATCTGTCATTTGGGGATCCTCCTCAGAAATGGCTAAACCCTTAACTTTTCTTTGTGTTTCAAGACCACTTATGGCACAATCCAGGAAAGAAGGCGGTACACACACAATCATAAGAACAAATAACCATGTAGCAGCAAAGCCTTAGCTGTGTGCAGTTCAGGAAGCAGGCAGAGACTGAGCCTTGTGCTTAGGGGAAGGGTTTATTTCAATTGGCTAAAAGAAAGCAAAGCATAAGGTAAAAATGGGTAAGATTTGGATTTCCTCATAGAAAGCCACACAGGGTGTTGCAGCCTGATAGAACTGTAAAATGAATTGGGGAAAAAAAATGAGACAGTGTAAATAATTTGCTCAAAAGCGATCCATAAGACTGGGCTCTGTCATGCTGCTATGATGTTTTCACTAATATTCCCTTTTCTTTCTATGCTCAGTTAGCTGCAACAGGGCAGACCTACCCATCTAACATGGCTGATCAGATGCTGTGCTGTCTATCAGATAGTTCAGCAAAAGGTAAAGATTGAGTATATGCTTCACTTTTACAAAAGGAGAATAGAATTTCGACTGTGAGCCAAGCAGATGGTTAATTCTTTCACAAACTTGAAAGCTCCATTTGCTTTTCATATTTCAGTTTGAAAGGCCATCAGTAAAACCCTTCTGTACTCCTTCATGTAGAGCTGTTACCAATAGGAAAGGCTTTATAAAGCCTTACCTATCAGTAACAATAAAAAGCACTCCTTTGCACCTGCCTGAGGTCCCTATATCACTAATTACTGCAACATAGAGCCACAAAATTATTTTCTTTTTCTTTTAAATCAGAAGAGAAAAAGCAAAGCAGGGAAATGTAGATCAAAACCAGTGCAATCTCCTTTGAATTTCACCTTTATACCCATTTACTCTAAGCTTGAATATGGATCATCTCTGGAGGTAGTTTCTTTCAGGTCCTACTTCTCAGGTTGGCACCCTGGGATGCCTTTCAGACTAGGTCTGTTTCTGAAAACAGAGATAGAAGAGTTAATCTTTAGAAGACAGTATGTTTACTAGCCCTTCCCCCTCTGCAAGTACCTATTATATGGGATATGCTACATGGTATTCCCCCATTCTTTCCCAAGTATTCCTATTTCTGTAATACAGAAGGTTCCTAAAGATTAGCATAGTGTGGAGGGAAAGGATTTCCAGGTCTGAACGGGAAGGGTGTTCATGTTGAGATCGTTGTCTCCAGTTAAATATGAAAGACAGACCAGATTTGCCACCATAAAATAATACTAACAGGTTTTACACAGCAACTCACACACAGTAGCCTCTAAGTTGTATGATGATTAACCCTTTGGAAGAAGTACATTGAGATTGGCATTTATAAATTAAGTGTATGCATATCTGCAAAAGCAGTGTTTTGTCAAAATTCCGGCTCAGTTTTTTGCTTAAAGCTGATTTACCATATTGTGCTGAAAAGCTTTCAGTAGTCTGGAAGCATCGTAGAAACAGAAATGCAGAGTGATTAATATATGGTACTTTTTCTGAAAACAGCCAAATTTAGCTTTCACTATCAGCTATTCTGATATATCTCAATTGTTTTAGCATGTAAAAGATCAGTTTTAGCTTGCTAGGGCTTGAAGGTCTTGTGCACCTCAGTTTTAATATGCAAGGGCAAATTCCTGTATAGATAAACTGTTGACTTTATTTTTTTTTTTTTCCATGAAGGGTGAATTAAGTTAATCAGACTCATGCATTTAAGACAATGATAGCATTTTTATCAGAATTTATTCTTAAGTAATGCTTATTTGAGTATAAGGATCTAATCAAATATGGCATCATGGCTATCTGTAGCCAAGCTGAGGGGATCTTTGCCAACTAAACTAAATAAATTTCTGTAAAAAAGAGTAAAGTAAAATGGCTCACCAGGAATCAAATCAAAACCCCGAAAGACAGTAAACACTTGTGTTTCAGACAGAGACAGCCATGCCAGCTACAGCAAATGAGTTTACAGTGGACAAGATCTGTGATGCCCCTGCTGCTCCAGACAGGTGGGAGAGAGCTGGTCACCCTCCAAGGTGCTGCAGCACTGTGTTACAAAAGGAAGCCTAATTCTAATCCAGGAAAATAAAAATTCTGGGGTTTAAATATGTATCCTGTGAAGATTTAAACTGTAAACAAAGCAACTGAAAGGTTAAGCTGCAGCAATCACAGATTGATTTGATTTACCAGATGTAGCTCCAGACAAGTAGGAAGTAAGTGCCTGGGAATTATGCCATTCCTGTGACAGTCACTTGTTTGCCTTTCATAAATGCCTCCAGTTCTTCCAGGAAGATCACTTCTTGTTCAACCTGGCATTGGATCCTAAGTGGGCCATCCCTTCCTTAAGGCCCA
>WEZZ01027103.1:2434-29268 GCA_013400585.1 Chloropsis cyanopogon
TAGGAAATATGGGTGGATACCAGATGAACTTACTTGCTTTCTAGCAGCAGACACACAAAAATCCCAAATTAAAATCCTACACATTTGTCTTTTCTAGGAATTTTAATTAAAGGAGCCTAGCACAGAGAGGAAGAAAATGGTCTCATCTCTGAGCTTCCAGATCCAAGGAGAAACTCCCTCTGCATCACATGGAGGTACATGCTTTTATCATGTATCTTCTCATTACCAAATTAATTAATCTTCTTGTTGCTCTTCAGTGACAAATGCTCTGACTGCTGGAGCTCTTCTGCACTTGTGTTTGCAATAAGGCTCTTCTCTTTCCTCCTGATTTTTAACAAGGTCTCAGCATTCACATAGACTGTAAGCATTGGTTTTGTCTTTTATTTTCATTGCAATAGGGAAATCCATATAAGAAAATACAGGCAAAGCAGAGGATGTTTTGATATTACTGTTTGCTGCTGTCAAGTAGATTTTTTTTGGGAATACAGGGTAGAATATAGCAGGAAGCATCTGTTTAGTACTGGTGAAAAGTCTTTAGTAATATACAACTTCTATAATTTAAAAAGATTTAGTAGTTAAACTGTATAGTTGAAGATGTCCTTGCTCATTGTAAGAGGATTGGACTAAGAGACCTTTTAAAGCACTTTCCAACCCAAACCGTTCCATGATTGTATATAAGCTTTTGTTTCATAGTTATAATCAATACATACTATTAGACATACCCTCAAATAAAAAAATACTTTTTTTTTTGAAGAGTAAAAAAAGGTTATTAGAAGGAAGTAGTATTCATTACTAGAATCAAAGAGGTAGCGGAATATTTTGCTCAAAAAGAACAGAAAAACCCCAAGCCATTAGTAATGCCAACTTGCTACTTGGTTTATCAGTATAATTTTATTTTGTTTATGTAAAGAAAAAATAAATTCTTCCCATTTCACTTGTAATGATAATTTAGTTATTTTTTGCATGAAAAGGCAGATATCCTTTTCATGGGACATGACATTGAGAAGCTTAACTTTTACAGTTGTCATATAACAATAGTGCAAGGTCTTTGGAGTGATATTGCTTGTTGTAGGAATTCAGTGTTTTATTGAATAAGTCTCAAAAGACTTCTAAGTACCTGACTTCTTCTTGTCTATTTGTACAACAGCTAAAATTCTTCATTAGGTATCAAAAGCATATAAAAATATTAATTCCGGTAATGAGATGCATTTATAAATAGTTTGTCTGATTATGTTCTTAAATTCCAAAACAAATTATGTTCCAACTCACAACATTGCTGGCCAGTCTAAGTTTGTATTGGAAGATTTCTGGGTTTAGTATATCATTCCTAAATGATTTTATCATGTGGTACTGGATAGTAGCAACAGAAATCATGTCTCCTTTTCTGCAAGAAATGGTCTAAAAGTTCACAGATCACCCTACTTTACAGAGGACTGAAAAAATGCTGGAAAGATGCTGTTCTGGGAAAAATTAAAAACTGTATCTTGGAAAGTGTTGAAACATATAAACTTCTTAGCTGCTTGATAGGTAGTATGATTGCTTCTGAGTTTATTTTTTCATAAACTGTACCAAATGGCTCTGCAAAGATATAGATATAAAGATGAGAATCAACTGTCCACTGAAACATCATGTTCCCTAGACTTCTTTGTCTTGTATGTCAATAGGGTATGTAGGCAAAGGGAAGGAATTTTCTAAGATTGGTTTGACTGGGAAACTGAGAAGTCAACTTTGAGGCAGGGAGAGCAGAAAAAGAGCAAGGCATGAATAGTTTCTCCTTTCTACCCCATTTTTAATTTGGTACTTGCCCTTCTGGAGAGGTGTGGAGCAATTAATGGTCCTGGATTGAGATCTGCGAATTTCAAGGTAAGTTCCTGTCTGTACTGACTGTCCTGAGCAAGGTAATCTGCTTGGTATTCTTCTGTGAGTGAACTTACTGAATTTTGTGTTTAAGTGAGTGAAAGCTCTCTCAGTAATACTGGGTTCTTTCTTTGGTAACAACCGCTGAAAAGAGCTGAATGGAAAAAAAATTTCCTTCATGCAGGAAAAAAAATAGAAACCACATACTTCTGACAGGACAGTTTTGGGGAAGATAAAAATGGCATTTATCTGGCTGGTTTTCCATCAGTGGATAGACTGTCTGCCTCTTCAGCTTCCCAGGACACTCACCCTGCCAGTCACCTGTCAGCCAGGAGGGCCGAGAATCAGATTGACTGTGTGAAGGAGTGGGGATCTTACTGCTTGGGAAGCCACATTGGATGAGTAGCTGCTCTGGCTTCTCAGCTTCTACCATGGGAAGACGTAGAGTCAGGATTCACAGGGTTCATGAAAAAAAAAGAAAAAAAGAGAGATAGGGTTAAATATTGCTTGTAACCAAAACCCAAAATTTTTTTCTCCCCAAAGATTTCCAGCTAAGACTCCCTGAATGGTGAAAAACCCACATGATGTTTTGTCAAGTAGTAAATATCAGAGGTCAATATATTGAAAACTTTTTAATTTTAGAATGGTTCCATGATAAGGGTGATGCTATAAATAGTCAGGTAAGCCAGACACGCCCAATAATTTTATTTTCTAAAAGTAAATGCAGACTTTTATTCTGTTAACATGAGTTTTCTCAAGGGGAGCTATATTATTCAGAGCAGAAAAGGAAGTAATAGAATTCTTTAGGTGATAGGGGAAAAACTTTATTGAATGTACATAACAGCAAAAAAAAAGTCATTCTCATAGGTCTATTAGAGTACATTCAGACTCTTAGAAAATCACAGCTATTGACAGACTTAGAAGACAAAAGATCTGTATAGAAAAAAAACTCTAATTCTTCTCTAATTATTGGATAGCTTGCAATTAGAGAAAAGCAAAATCAAACTATTCATTGATAGGTAGTGACCAAATATAGAATGAGATGTGCTGAAAATATTGTTCTACTGATTTCAGAAACTGTAAAATAGGAGTTTCATTGATAACAAGCAGTTATACTTAGAAGCAATTTTTGTTGAAGATGATTTTGTCATACAGAAAAGCAGCTGTTTTGTCTTCATTTTATATCATGAAAGAAGGAAAGTGTATTGTTATAGTATTTCAAGTGATATAAAGAAATGATCTAATGAAAGTAATTTGTCTACTGCTACTTTTTATAGTACATTATAGATACAAGGTTTGGCCATTAGGCAGTTTCTGTATCAAACAAACATTGCAGTTTTGAATCACAGCAAACACAGTTATGATATTCCTTAAAAAGTAGCTCTCTTAAAGTATTTGTACTGTTGCTACTATTGTACTATCTACTGCTATTTGTAGCATTAAAATGCAGTTGTATGTTTAACTGTAAACCTCTGCCACTAATTCTATGTCATGAATCATAGCTGAAAAATACAGGTATATCTTTCTGCAGTAAATTTTAAGAGTACACAAACCATGGGATGCATTTTTATCTTCTGGAGAACTACAGTCGCTTGAAGAGACCCACATCAGATGATAGGAGGTATGGATTTGGCCCTGTGTTAAAAAAAATTCCTAGACACCAAACTGTACTGACAGGTAGTCCTTGGGGCTTTAGGAGTCACTTGGATGTTTGGACTGAAAGATGCAGCAAAAGTTTTCTTGGTGCTTATCTGTATCTTGGACTTCTTTCTAACCCTTAAAAACAGCGATCCACACATTAGGGTCATGCAGCTTTAGTGAATCCAAAGTGGTTTGCAATGGCATTATGTTTTGCAATGCAGATTTGTCTTTAACTTGGATTGGCCTGGGTGGGGAAGAGAGGATTGACAACAGAAAGTGGTTAGTTGGTGGTTTTCTGCTTTCTGAAAGCAGTCTGTGCAGTGTGGAGTCCAGGGAAACCAACTTGTCTGTTGCCCAGGCATAAAGTCCTTCAGCAAGTGAGATTGATCCATGTATTCAAACAAACACAAGCCAGCACTTCACTAAATGTGTTTGTTAGATTTCTCCCCCTTTAGCCAGCACTACTATAGTCTTTAAAAAGTGTGACAGAAGTACACTTCCACTTCAGTTAATGGATTTATCAAATACCTTATTTCATGCTTTCTGCTTTTGATTTATGAATTTTGATCCCAGAGACAAGGACCCTGTGAGTATTGATTGTGGAAAATGTCAGACTAACAGAAGTTAATTTCACTTGTACATGTGGAAGTCTGTGATTCTCTGACAGTGCTGTCTGTGGAGAACGGGCTGTCACCCAGCCCAAGCGACACCGCGCCATCACAACAGCCAGCCCCTCCACCCTATGCACTGGGATGAAAGTGGATGTGGGACTGGCAAGGGGTCAAAAAAAAGGATGCCTGTAATCAGGGCAGGGGAGGAGGGGGTGAGCTACTGTGGATCCTGTCCCTCTGTGACTCCCTCCACATGATTGCAAGGCATCTGGTGGGATTATGAAATATCACCCTGCCAGCATCACTACTAGTCGGCGACACTTCATTTATCAATTAGCTGTCTTCGCAAATTATAAGCATTTCTTTATTTTAATTGGCAGAATTAAAATGTCACTTCTACAGCAGGGTACTTTAGTGATGGGAAGAGATGATTTGTACTTTATCTTTGTACCTCTTGCATTTGAGAAGTGATTAAAAACTTCAAACATCCTGCTATGTTTTAATTTTGAAAGAACATGTTATCTCAGATGGCAGAAAAGCAGACAATAAACCCTGGATGTTAGATGAAAATTAATAAATGTAATCAATTCCTGGTCTTGTTCCTTCACCAGAAAAAAGAGATTCTCACTAGACATTCACATTGATGGGGGCGAAAAGATGCCCACTGGGTTAAGCTGAAGTAGGTTAAGCATTTGGTTTAGCCCTGTAATCTGCTTTTTTCTTGACACTTTTTACTGGACTTTTCATCTAGCACTTTTTGACTAGGAGAAATATCAAAGAAAAATTAACCACATTGTTGCTTGTTGATTTTTGTCTTAAAATTAGATTAAAAGTAAATATAATAATGTAGGAGAAATGCTAGAAACTATGAAATGGTTAATCTGTCTATCCAAAGTTAAAATTAAAGTTACAATTAGTGTTCAAAATTATATATGCAGACAAATACAGATAGCTGAACACAGACACCACAATAGGCTTGAACTGCTGAAGGAGTGGAGAATAATCTGTTTTCTCCTAGAGAAATATCTTTATTTTCCCACCTGAAAGATTAATGTCACTCTAGATAATTCAAGAGTTTTGGATGAATAACGGTGTGGGAGGGATATATTGGGAAAAGTAGCAAAAAAGAGATGCAGTTGCTTTAGTTTCACTTTAAATGGCAAAGCACTCAGGGCATGCTGGCTAATATGAAGGCAACATAAACAGGTAAAATGGAAAAGGAATTTTGTGCTTATAACCATGGGGGGAGGGGAGACCAAAGTCCTATGGGTTTCTCTCATAAATCACCATACTTGAAAACAGAGAAGTGTTAGGTTATGTAATGACTGTAATATTTTTTGAAACAAGACTTTTAAAGGAAATAGCATGGATTTTATTTTTAGTTTTTTAAATCTGGACATGTACACATTAAGGAAGTAGCCTAGGTTTCATCTTATTTAGATATTTCAAGGGAAATAAGGCCAACTATTCATTGGCTTTCAGAGCTGAAAAATATGTTATTAGAGTGCTGATTAACTCTCAGTCAGAAGGTCTTTACCACAGAATATACCTATGCTGCTCCTCTTCGCTCTTGGAAGAGTGGAATTTATCCACAGATAGAAGAGAACAAAGAGATCAACACGAGAGGATTGTTTATAGAAGGGAGGATCAAAACAGAGGTTGCAGGCCAACCACACCAGAGTAAAATATGTACCTCTTCAAAGATCTTCACTTGTACTCCCCTTGAACAGAAACTGCAGGGCTCGACACAAAACTATGTCAAGATAGAAAAAATAAAATTTGTACATATCGTACATAGCTGCAGGTAGGGATGTGTATGGATCATACACTTGCATGCATACATATAAACACCTCAGTTTGTCTGGATGTTAAACCTAATTTCAGAAACTCTTTTTCTTTTGAGTTGATTCTTTCTTTCTTTCTTTCTTTCTTTCTTTCTTTCTTTCTTTCTTTCTTTCTTTCTTTCTTTCTTTCTCTTTCTCTCTCTCTTTTTTTCTTTTTTAAGTGTTGGTAATCATTGAGGTTAGCGATTTGTTTAGTTAAATATCTTTCTATATGGTGGAGCAGGCTGTATCATCACCTGTTCAGCTGTTTCAACTGCCCTTAGACCATTCACATCCAGTTCATGTGGTTTTGCTTGAGACTTTGATTTAAAAATGTCATTCGACATACAACATTTCTATCTAACAAGGAAAGCAAAACCATTTTTTTAGTTTTTTGGAAATATGAAAGATATTATAATACATAAAGAAGCAGGGGCTGTACATGCTTTTTAAACTTTTTTTGATATAAAATAGATGTATTTAATGAGGCACGTTAATTCTATGTTTTTTACTGGAAGGCCAGAATGGCAAATGTACATTTGCGTGTGCAATTTTAAGTCATATTTACATGTTATCCTTTAACAGCAGTTTGACAAAAATCATAGAGCCTTTGTTTAATGGAAAGGAAAATGCAAACAAATACTCCATCTCCTACATAAATACACAAAATTAACTGCTTGGGAGCATATCAAAAATATATGAATGTATTGCATATGGTTATATGGCAATCATGCATTTAAGTCTGAATCTCTAAACACATCTGTGCAGCTGCATGTGTATGTCTAAACCAAGCAGCAAGGAATTAATGAGAACAGAAAATGTGCAAAAAATATTTTTTTCCACATCAAGCCATGATACATAGTGAATATAGAACTTCTATTTAAAGAAAGAATAAAATTGTGATATTGTATTCCATTTTCTGTTAATACCTTAGCTAGATGGCTCCACAGAATAATGTAAATGTTTTCAGCTATAACATAAATCACTTCTGAAAATTATTTTTTTGGTACAGTTCTGAAAAGGTAAGGCAATATGGCTTAATAAACACAAGAACTGTAAAGTGGCTGTTCTATTAAAAAAATTCTCTTGTCTTATAAAACTTTTATATTATTTGTAAAAAGCCCACAAAGACAAAACCTAAACATATTTTCAATGTGAAAGTAAATGTTATCTTTGATAGTTTCAACCATTGCATTTTTTTCCTTTGCAGATACAATTCTTCAGGAAAAAAAGGCCTGGTTTCTTAGCTGTAAATTGCTCTTTTATAAACAGCATTCATGGAAATCCCCTTGGTGTAGGCATTGAATGCAAACAAAGCATAATGAAGGTAGGATTGTCAGAGATGCCTCAACAATTATGAATATTGTTAGATACCTTACGTTTTGCAAACCTGTCGTTATTTGACCCATACTCTGTCTGAAACAGAAACATATTTTAATGTTAACAGCACTAAAAATCACCACCACAAACCCCAGGCTATTCTCCGTTCCCCGAGGACTTCCTCGTGGGAACCTGAACAATGATGACCTACTGAGACAGTGTTTTCTTTTTTCCTTTGAAAAAGGAAAAGCTGTGAAGCTTTCTGCAGTGGTAGCAATTTGAAAGTGCGGCTCTAGTTGGGTACTACTTCTTTTTTCCTTCCCTTAAAGGAGGGGTTTAACTTTACACCACTTTCAAGAAGAGAAAGGAAGAGACTAGCTACTTTGTTTTAAGAAACAGTGTACATGATGTCTGCATCTGGGAAGATGCAACATAATGTATTCAGTCTGTTATAGATTATTTATATAGGTAGAAAAATATTTGGTTTTAAACAGGTTTTAAATGTGTTGTGATTTTCTGTTTTAAGAAGACTTGCATCGGTAAATTGTTACTATCATGGAAATCTGATATAAACAAGCCTACTAATACTATGTAAAAAATTCTCTAAATATTAACAGAAATGGAATGTGTGATAGTGGCGTGTTATTTAAAACTTTGCTGGCACTAATGAGGAGTGACCAGTGAAATCCTCTCTACATGTATGTCATGGGATCATCTTAAATCCATCCCAAGGAAACCTGTATAACACTGGTCTTGTTCATCATTTTGTTCGGTGGAAATAAATCTCTATAATTTTTAATATTTTTTCTGTAAAATGACACATATAAATGGCATTAAGAAGTTGTGTACAAGGTATGGGGTTTTTTTCTGCAGTCCTTACTCTAAATGAAGATATTCTGTATACCTCTAATATGTAAGCATTTAAGAGGCTTAAAATATATATCTAATAAAATCCAGTAGGCCTAAAGTGAGTATCCATTGTCATGAGTTGAAATCTAATAATTTTGGATTTATTGCAATAGCCTGCTTTATTCACTGCATTAACAATAGTATAGCCCTACTGTGATGCTGCTGTAATTGTAATTATGTGGAGACGTTTGAATTATTTTGTAGTAGTCTTCCAAATAATTTTCCTTTTTGCTTTCTCAAACAATCAAAAATGCTGACAAATTCAGAAAGATGCTTGCACAAAAATATATTTTCCTCAGATATATTTTCCTTCAACTCTTAGATGCATTTTTTTAGAGAAGCTCCTAGGAAAAAATTAAATTTGAGATGCTGCTTAATGCTTAATTTTATTCCTGTTAAAAAAATGAGTTAAAGAAATGCCCTTGCTTAAGAATGCAATTTCTTCCAAATAAGGTGTGAGAGGGGAGACATTTTCTCTTCCGTGAAACACAGGAGGAGAATCTGGATTTGAAAGCAACCCAGTCTAAAATAATAATTTCATTTTTAAAAATTTTCTCTGACACTTTTTGAAATAGTTTAGGGCTTGAGATTTGTTTCTTCTGTTTGAAGGAAAACTGGATTAATAGAAGGCCTAAAACCCTGATCCCAAACCCCCTTACACTCAGGTGGGATACTGTCTTAATTTGAGTTCAAATGTACACATTAGAATTTAAGCAGCCTTATCTTATACTTTACTTATTGATTTTGAGGCTAAAATTTTAACAAGCAGAAAGCATCAGAAAAGCCTATTGCTAGATAGATTTAAAAGTAGCATCTTTGAGTGTGTTTAATATTTATTTCATTAGACAAGTGTGATAGAATCATTCACTAGAATGGTTCTCAGGTTTCATATGATTTTTTATGATGGTCTGGTTTAATTCTTGTAAATATTGCAACCATCTCAGACTCACTCTGGTAAAACTAGATCTGTCTGGAAAACACCACTCTTTCTAAACTTACTTAAATATTCAGCTCTTTATTAAAGCCCCTTGAAGTTTTTGTGTCTGTGATTTACCACTGTTTTAAATATACTGTGGATACACTGCAAGCGGAAGATGCAACTGTCTTTGGTCTGTTCTCCTCAGTGCAGGAGTTGTTTTTCCCATTTTGATCAGTTGTTCTTGGCAACAGGGAGCAGATAATGCCCTGGTCCCAAGCACAATTCCGTGCTGTTTGCCCAGCTCCTGTCTTCTTCTCCCCTTTTCCTGGATGGTGGTGTGTATGGTTAACAGACCACCAGCTGGCATATCGGTGCAGACATAATTACTCATGAATGGTGTGAGGAGAGAGGAGCGAGGGAAGAAATAAAACAGATAAAAAGCAAAGGGAAAAAGTAGCACTGTAAACAAGCAGCATATTTTTTTCCCCTCCACAGAGCAAGCCTTTGTAACTGGAGGCAGTATCTGCGTGCAGCTTGACTTCTAATCCATATCACAAACACCTTCCAGATGCCTGAGTCCCCACCACTATTCTGGCATCCCTACCCTTCACAGATGCCTGTCTATGAGGGGGGTCTATAAGTAAATTTGGGTGTATTTTACTAATCATTCATTTCCAATCTTCCTGAAGGAGAACTTTTATTAATAAACTCTTTTCATCTGTCTCTTTGATTAGGAAGAAGATAATCGCTTAGTCATGTGAAAAGGGGGAAAAGAAAAAGATTGCTGGGGGGTCGCCTTTTCTAACATGTGTTTGAGTGGAAGGAAACAAATAAAAACCACAGAACAATGCGGGTACTAAATGGTTCCAGTTGAGCTTGAGTGGTGGAGGGGAGTTTGAATAGAAACTGTGGCGGCTGGGCTGGCCTCACAAGGCAAGCAGAACTAATTCCCCTGATGCTGGCTACCCTGCAGGCAGCAGGCACATCAGTTGGACCTGGGCAGCACAGCCAGCAGGGGAGGGTGGGCAGGGGCAGGGCCCATCCCTCACCCCTCAGGGAAGGGGTGGCTCAGTGCAGGATGCATGGCTTTCTCTACAGGGTTGTAAAGTCGGTGAGAAACAATTCAAGATTTTGCTCTCTGCTGTGCTTCATTCTCAATATATCTTCCCTTGTTACTCGGCTTAGGTTACTACAGTCGAGCTTACTGCTGCGCTAAGTCTTGGACTTTTCTGTCTAGGGAAAACGTATTCTGTCTGGTGGCCACCAGCACTTAATTACAACAGATAGGCTGGAGAGATACTTTCACACTAAGGCAAATTTGTCTTCCAAACTATGCTATGCTTCTATTTAAGCCATGTCCTGGGTTTGGCCCACATTCAAAAGCTGATTTTCAAGAATGTAATACTCTAATTTTAATAGATTGGTAAATTTGTGCCATCAACATGTATTATCCCACTGACTCACCTGGAGCCCAGAGACTGATGATGATGGAGTATATTGTTCACATAAGTTATAGTAATAAAAATGTATTTAATTAATTCAGTCACACCTGTTATGACTCACTGAAAGATTTGAATAACATTTCTTTCTGCTTTCCACTCTTATTTTTCACTAACCAGGCTGAAACCTAATTTGCATGCTTAAGAAAATGTAGATTTTTATTAATGTATTTTTATTTCCATATTTTCCATATTTTGCAATACTAAGATCTTCAGCACAATTTTATGGAATGCTTTAGGCTCTGAGACCACAGCAGGATAATGTAGACTTTCACAATGATTTCTATACTCCAAAAGGTAAATAATGATGCAAAATTGTCACTATATTACATATGTTCTGTAACATTGCATTTAAGTTTTCTATTCTCCATCATCACAGTAGTTATTAATTCTATTTTTATTTCTAGGAACAAACCAGAAAGAATGGAAACTTCAATAATGAACTTCATACTGTTTTGAGGAAGATAGTAGTTATCTATTAACTTCAACATATCTAATCAGTAACTTAAAAGTTTCTGATGTTTCACTGTTCTGAAGGTTTCATGTGTCGCTTTTACAAGGAAATATATAATAAATTCTTAAGGCACATCTAGTTTTTTCTGCATTTCAAAACTGTGTGGGGTCAAGCATTTCTGGAAGAGAGAAAGAAACTTGCTCATTCATTGGAGATGGGACTTTGGACACTTGGATAAAATTGGGTTTCTTGTCTGACTTCTGCAAAGCCTGACTTGAAGCCAGGTTTTCCAGGTGAAACCCAAGGGCTTTTTCTGCTGGTCTGTTGATTGCTCGATGTTGATAAAGGTGTATTTTCACCAGAATGTAGTGCTATAATGATATCATTGGCTAAGTCATATTCTGTCTGCTGTTCAGTCCTGTTCCTTCAGCATTGGAACTTGTCCCCAACAAAAGGTCCAGCTCCTACTTGCACAGGGATCAAAGGCCTGATGGCCTGTTCAAAGGAGAATGGTTTGCTGTTTGGCAACCTGCAACTTCTACTAGTCAGAATTTTGGCAACTTCTAGTGTATTGGGTCTCAGATGTGAGTAATATGGAACACACAGAGTAAATTTAGTAATGGTATTTATTCAAAATATGGCATGGAGGATAATACAGGAGAAAGCTGCAGAGTGTAAAGGTCTGCTAATTGCCTAACTTTATATGTCCTTTATGTAATGTTTAATTTTCAGTGTAGGCAGGGCATGGTGTATGGAGAAGATGCTGTTTCTATGGCACTTCTGGATTCCCTGAGGATATCAGTGAATAGTGTAGCTCATAAAACACTTGCGCATAAAAGAGGTTTGCTGTGTAAATTTACCAGATTGTGACAAATTCTCTTTGGCCGCAGAAAATTTCCCAGGAAAGAGCGTATTTGGAGACTAAAACATGTAAAAACCATGATGCATGTTGTGCCAAAAAAAAAGGAGAAAAATCTAAAAATTTCATGGCTGATAAAGCTTTAGTCTAATGATGAAAATGACATTATCCCCAAAATACAGGTGCCACTTTCCTGTCAGTACTCAAGCAGTCATTTTCGTTGTTTTAAATTTAACAGCAAATGTATTTCCATGTGTTGGAAAAGGGTCCTGGTTAATTTTTGTATGCAATAAAAGGACCTTTGGGCATATTTTACCTTAATGCTTTTTGCTTTGTTTGAGAAAAAGAGCTCTCAATCAGAAAAGCAAGAGATTAACTTAGACTGCAGCATAGATGCTGGCCTGTTCAGTTAAGTGCATTGCTGATGATAAGTATACCAGATCATGAATAATAATAGATTGTTCCTTTGCTTCTAAAGGTTCCTCCTTTTGAGTCTTCCAGAGGAAAAAAGATACTTTAAAGAGCAGTGTGAGATTTCAAGATAATAGAAAGTTTTGAACATATACTGAATATCTTAAAAAGAAAAAAATCAGCCTGTTACAGTAAATGATGTTTTGTTAGCATCTGATTTCTGCTTCAAAAAGCAAAAGCTGTTGCCTTTGCTAAAATGGTCGGTTTTGGAGCTGAACTAAATAACATATATGCCAGTTTACAGTAAAGAAGTTTTTTCTCATATGCAGGTGGAACTTCCTGTGCATCAGTTTCTGTCCATTACCTCTTGTCCTACTGCTTGGCACCTCTGAGAAGAGCCTGGCTCCATCCCCTTGGCACCCTCCCTTCAGATACTGATAGGCACTGATGAGGTCCCCTCTCACTCACATCTTCTTGAGGCTGAACAGACCCAGGTCCCCCAGCCTTTCCCTCAGCTGGCTCCCTCAGCCAGCATAAGAGGATGCTCCAGTCCCTTGATCATCTTTGTTGCCCTCCACTGGACCCTCCACTGCCCTCCACCCAGTAGTCCCATATCCTTCTTGTCCTGAGGAGCCCAGAACTGGACACAGCACTCCAGATGTGCCTCCAGATGTACCAAGGCTGAGTAGAGGGATCACCTCCCTTGACCTGCTGGCAATGCTCTTCCTAATGCACCCCAGGATCCCACTGGCCTTCTTGGCTATCAGGGCACTGCTGGCTCTTGGACAGCTTGCTGTCCTCCAGGACTCCCAGGACTCTGCAGAGCTGCTTTCCCTTGTGTTCAGCCTGTGTGGAGAGGACTTCTTCAATCCCATGCCTCTCTTCCACCAAAGATTGTTGTGATCTTTGACTGGCTCCAGATCTCTGCTTGGATAAACCCACTCCTGTTATTTAATGGAGTTTGATTATTATATTTACAATTCACCTCCTCAACAACTTCAAACTCTGTGGCAAACCAGCATATGACTTTGAAACACAGGGGTTTATTCTGTTTGGTGGTTTTTTTAAGGCAAAACTGCCGTTAAAGTCCTTATTTTGCTTTATTTTACCACAGTCTTGCTGTTACCACAGTATACTGTTCCTGCAAGTCATTGCTAAATTTTTACTCTATTAAAGGTCTGCAATACACAGACAACTCTCACAGCGTACTCATGAAGTCAATGGTTAACTGAAATTATCCTTCATAAATAGGTGAGATTTTTAAATGTGCAGATTAAGAAATCTTTGCCAGGCCAGCTGTGATTCTCCAGTTGGACAGTAGCACAGATCTGTTGACACCCAAGCTTCTACTTACACCATCAGACTATGCTGCCTTCTGACTGAAGAAGATGTTTCCCAATTAGATGTAAATTATACGGTTTTATATATTATGTTTAATTAAAGAATGAGCAAATAGTTGTGACAACTGGCAAGATGGTTATTTTGTACTATCTCAGGCTCAGCTGCATCTACAAAAGGGGCATGCAATCAGCAGTTGTCCTTAAAAAGAGCAGTTAGAATAAAATGATTAGTTTAATCAATTTAGACCTATTTTCTTAAACAAATGGAACTCCTAGAAGCTTGCTCTGTTCAGACTGGAAGAAGACTTTGTATGACAGAAAAGGAGAGGTTTCAAGTACCATCCCTATGTCTTGCAAAGAGGAAATTATTTCATGTAATTAACATTTCCTTTACATTTACAAACTAAGTGTGGTTACCTGTGCTCAGGAACACTAATTTACTGATACAAGTGACATCTCATAAAAAGGAATAATTATTTTTGCACTTTAAAAGAAGGTCTACATAGAAAGTATGCAAGATTTACTTCCCTTCCTGATTTACTTGTGGTTCTTTAGGAACTTAAGAAACTATTTAGAATATAGGCTGGGCTAGGAGGTTGGGAGCTCAGCTTAGCAGAAGCCACACAAAACTACTTACTGTCTTGATAAGAATAGTTTCCTTTTGCATGCTTGTCATACAGCTGTTTTTCACAATGTATAAACAGCTGAACAGCATGTGAGTGATTCAGGGACTTGAAATGTGTTTCTGGAATTTGTTGAATTGCACACTATAATCACTTAATCTGCTCCAGGTCAGTTAGGATTTTCTAGTGCATATATACATAGGCAGAAAATTAATTCCAAGACAAGCTTAAAGCAAAGTATAAGTGTGGCAGATCTTATTAAATTCCTCTGAAAGCTATCCTTTGTTTTTAAAATGCTATTTGTGTATTTTGGGTTTATTTTAAGGAAAGATGTAATACCAGACTGCAAAGGTCATCCGTAAAACCTAGTGAAGTTGGTAAGAATCTTTCCACTTAAACACACAACATTTGGACTGGGCTGTGTAATCTGTAAGCTTCTACACACTTTCTCATGGGGAGTTAGTTTCTCTCATTACGTGTGAGACACTACTTTGTTGTATTTTAAAGCTTGCAGGTGTTAATACATTTTGACTCAGATTCTTAAGCATGCAAAATACCTCACTGTTGCGCTTGAATGAAATTGGTTGCTTGATACATTATCAATCTATTAATTTCAATTCTTTGAAATTTGCATAGAGTACCACTATAGTGATACTCTTAATCAGCAATACCATATCCTTATCAGTGTGCTTTACATTATAGTGATAGATATTGATTAAGATGTGCTTAATGGATTATCGAATATTTTCTCCTGTGCAATTTGCAAAGAATTAAGTTCATAATTTTCTCTTCTGGGTTCACAGAAAATTTTATTTTCTTTAATAAGGTATGATTTATAACTGGAGTAGACAAATTATTTGTTTTCTCTAGTGTCTGAGGATTACACTTCTGAATGCAATTTAGACATATAGATCTAAAATAATACAGATAAGAAAGAAATCAGATGTTCATAGAAATTGTGGCATTCAGAATCAATAGAAATATAATAATTCTAAGTACCTCTTATACTAAAACATAAAAGCTTTAGACATAGCATTACCCAGCACAGTGGTAATGTCTTGCCCAAGAAACTATAATGCAGCCCTGGCAGTCTATGGCTTAAATATTTCAAAGCTCAGTTGAATGTTAAAGTAGGTTACATAATGTATTAAAAGTGTAACAGTCATATATGTTCATTTAATAGATACAAAAAAAATTGAATATCATTAGTTGGCTTCTTGTTATTTGAAGAGTTATTTGATGCATTTTTTCTTTTCAGCTCTGACTTCAGTTAGCCCTAAACTGTTGTTTAATTTCAGTTTGCCCTACATTTTAGTGATGAGTAATCATGTTGCACACACGGCACAACAAGTTGAAGAACCTAGACCTCAGGGCAAGGTATACTCGCTATTGATAGGTCAATCCTAAACTTTTTCTTCTTCTTTTGGCACTTTGCTTTTTATTCCCCTGTGAAATGAAAGGTTCCTTGTACCTGAGACACCTACTGTCTATATTTTAGGCCATAAATTAAGACTTATAAATATAATATTCTTTTATTCAATAAACACCCTGAATTTTATACTGAGCCCTATATGGTCCATTATGAAGTATATTCCTATTTATAATTTTATAATGTAATAAAGTAAAAACAAATGTAACAAATCAAAAATTATTAAAATGCTGGAATAAGCCAAAACACAGATTTTGGTTACAACAGACCAATTGTCTCCCGTTTGCACTCATGTCTCCAGGTAAAATGATGCAAGAAAGCAGCAACTGTGCTTTTAAAGAATGATCTGGATGTGCTAGAAGTTGAGTTGGGGCAGCTATTTTTAACGGATATTTTGGATATGGTGATGCAAACTATTGCATTGTCTATGTCTGCCAGAAGTGATGAATTAGTGGATCTGTTCAACTGATTCTTTAATGGTCAATAAGTTTTACAGTCTCCTATTATGATGGAAAAGAATTGCTTTGTCTAGATCTATATATTCATCCTTATTTTGTTAGTTCATGTTTGCATTGCAGCTTAACACTGAAAAAAAACCTGTCTTTGGAAATTGTGATTGCTCCAAACAATTGATTTCATTCTAAGCATTTGAAACAGTATACAAAATGACAGCTGCATTTGGGTAAATACAGCAAATATACAGAAATATATAAAACATAATCACATCATTTATAGTGAGGCTGTTAAGCGGCAAATTGCATTGAAGAACATGTTAAAAATAAAGGAGTCACCTTAACAGTCTGCCCATACTGTTCCTTTACATTAGTCTGAAACTAATTCTGCATCAGTGTGAAATGAATTGGATTTGGTTCATAACTAGGTCTTGAATATTATTTAGTTCTTACCAGAGCTACATACAGAGATGTGGAAGTGTCAGTCATAAATCATGTTTGCCAATGGACTTTCTGGGAAAAGAGATATTCTTGTTATATGGCCATGAGAAGGAACAGCTTAAGCTTTAATCAGCTTGGTGAGTAAAACGTACTGTATTTCTAGCAAAAACTACTAGCAAGGAAAGCAAGGAAAAAAATAGCAAATGTACATGAACTCCCCAAGATTGTAGTTTTTTCTTTAGGACCCAAAAGGGCTCTTTAACCTTGATGCAGAGGCCCTCAAGGATCTCAAGTGCTGCACCACTTTCATTCATTCATCTCTGAGGTAGAAAGCATAGCTAGCTTCCCTTTTTTAGATATTCCGATCTGAGATTGTACAGTCTCATTATCAGTGAAGTTCTATAAAAGGAAATGTTTTGTGACCCCCAGAACAGTAATAGGGATGATAAAACTCTGAGAATCTCTCTCCCTAATTAATTTTTTTTGTCTATTTTGGATCTGAAGTTAAAGCATCTGGAAGAACAAGCACTTTTGAGACTGATATTAAGAGTTAGGTTTCCCGTGCGCTCTCATTCTTGGTTGATTAGCAGATTAGTGTGCGTGAGCGGGGAAAATATCCAGGCTTTGGAGATTTTTCTTATGGATAAATTATTTAAATCAGAACACTTTCTCTCTAGAGAACAGATTACAGAACAAAACAAAACAAACAAAACAAACAAACAAAAAACCCAACACTTGAGAATTACCTCAGTTCTTTGGTCATAATCCTTTACCAAGCATGTTTGCAAAATAGACTGAAGCATTTTCAAAGAATTTGACTGAATGCATTTCAAGATCCCACTCCTTATCATGAACAAGGCCATGACATAGCTATCTCTAAAACAGGCTCTGCTCATTAACCTATCATCTAGGAGCATCCAGCTTAGATCTAAAAAGACAAAACCCAAGAGTGAAGTATAAATACCACATCTAGTTTCAGGAAAGCAACCAATACACAAAGAGATTAAATTCCTCAGCCAAGAGCTGACAAGCTGCCACTGGCAGATCTCAGCTCCCAAATCCTGCAAGTCTTACCTGCATACTGGAGGAGATGAATTTTAATCTTGCAGAGTCCCAACTGTTTCTGTAGAACTAAATGCTTGAAGAAGACCTCAGCAGTTTACATGCTGGAAGTCTACATGCTTGAAGACCCAAAAACTTCAACATGCTTTAAGAGGACAGTTTAAACACAGATTCAGATCTTCTGGTGTTGCGACATGCTCACACCAGTGGAATAGCTGAAAAGTGCAAATTTAACAACATGGTTTTAACTACGTTGTTTTCTAGCTTTGATTCATGTGTTTAAGATTCACAAATCAATTTAAATTGTTTTGGTTGTGGGTAAAGAATTTTTTCACTGGAGAGGTCATCCCTGATTAATTATGAACAAAACACAAAGCAAGTTAAAATTTAGATACTTTTATTATATGTTAAAAAAAAACCAACCCTGAAAAGTGGCCTAAAATCAATTTTCGCTTTTGAATTACAGATCCAGATAGGTCAGGTGGCTTCTAGTTACAGCTGGCAGATGATACTGCCTATGCAGCCAAATGCCTCCCCATTTGGACCCTAAAACTGACATGGACATAATGGGTAATGTAAAAATATCATTAATGTCACTGCAATGTTGTCATTAACTTTGCAGATTTAATATCTGTCAAACTCTGGCTTGTGGATCACTGACTGAAGGCAGAACAGCGAGGAACCTTGAGTAGTTGTTTGTGACTCCCCTACCTATGGCAGACGTAGTCTATTTGGCTCCATTTTGAAATATCATCAAATTCATCATAGGAACATTGTCAGAAGACAGTCTGAATTTTGGGTCCCCAGAAAATCACACTTTACTGAACATCAAAGATGCATTATGGGTTATAGCCACTTTGTGTGATTATTTTGATACCAATTATAGGGCTTCAACCAGTTTCAGTGCTGTCAGCGAAACTGTGAAATAGCACAACTATGTCTGGTAGCAGACAGTGAGGAACAAAACAAGACAAAAAAAATCCCAACAAAAGCTGCAAATAAAACCAGTGCACATTATGCAGAAATTGCCTTGGCATGCAGGTCATTGGTGATTTCATTTGTAAGTAATGTTTTGATTGTCACAGATTATATGTTGCTCTCATCCCCCTGACATTTGTTGTGCAGCGGGATTGATTTTTGTGCTCCAGTATGAAAAGGTCACTTTGATCAATACAGTGTAATTGGCACTAAATTAGGATCATATCAGGTTATTTTGCTATTTAATGATGAAATATTAAAGAATAGCATGGGAAGATTGCAGGCACTAAAGTGCACTTTAAACCTGCTGTAATGATGTTTTATTTTGTGGGAAAAATGGAGAGAAAAACAGCTAAAGTGCAGAAAATGACTGTGATGTATTGGAAGAGCGGCCTGGAATTACATATTTTCACTCAAAATAGACTGAAAGCCCCAGACACAAAACACCAAACCCAGCAGTCAGTCCTGAATATTTTATACATAGAGAGCCCTACTTTAGAAATTTTAATAATGCTTATTATGTACTAGTCACATGTGTCAAGTCTTCACAATCTGCATATAAGGACTGGGCAAAAGTAGGTTGCTGAAGTTATGCACTTAGACCATGATTCGGAGCAACACTTGAGACATGTTTGGCCACCACTAAACGAAAAAGTAAATAGTTAGGCACATAGTCAATGTACACCTGTGTGGGATAGTTATAAGCACTTTATGTGCTTCCTACTTATGTGCACCATGGTACAAACATGTCGGGATTATTCAAATGACAAATTTAAGCCATGTTCGTTTTTTAGAAAAGATACTTTTTAAAGTACTTGTACTACTCTTTTTAAGTCCAAAAGTTGCTTGCTTCATCCCCTCCTTGTTTTAAGAAAACTCAGTATTACACTGTCAGTATTTGTAGAACAGTCTCTGTAGTGTAAAGCCAAGGTTAACATCTTAACCTTTTAAGTTTGTACTCCAGCTAGATAACGTACTTAAGGAGAGCAGAGCTCCAAAGAGATTTCCTGCAACATTAGCTGCCTTTAAAGAGTAATCTTTTGATTAAGATTTTCTAAAGAGTGGATGGAGAACATGCCAATGTTCTCAATGTTAACAGTGAAATTCTCCTAAGGTGGGTGATGAGAATTAGCTATCAACTGTCATGTTTGAGTACCAGGCTTGATAGAATGTAAATGGGAATCTGAATGTTCAGCTCCTATTTAAATAAATAAACAAATAAATACCCCAAGCAACAAATCACCAGAGAAAACCAAAAACAAAGACAAACCCTCTAGACAGTTTCAGCCAATTATCACTGAATCCACTAGGATTCTTTTCAAGTACATGCAGTAGACAGTGCCTCAGATTAATTGTCCATTAAAAAAAAAATTGGATATAATCTTTAAGAGCACTGACTAAACTTGAATCTATTTCTTCAACTAATTTTTAAAAATATAAGCACGTTCTGATGGGTTCTTCTGCTGATGCTTCATATTTAATGAGGATATATTTAGAACTTGAGTTTTGTCAATACTTTTTGAGACTTTGCATCTAAATAATGATAAGCATCATAAGCAGTGTTAATAGTGTATGTTGTTTTCTCCACTGTAAATACATGCTCTCTTCAATTATTCTAAAATGTTGCTGAACAAGTGGAAGCAGCATAAGATTATACTTTTAAATGCAGCTAATGTTGCAAGAAATTTGTTTGAAGCTTTGCTCCCATTAAGTATGTTATCTTGCTGCGGCATGAACTTTAAATTGCTGAGATATTAACCTTCTAAGTACTCTAGAAATGTTCTAAACCTATTATTAATTCTATGAAACAGTAGAATTGTAATGATATAAACCATGTAAGGTAACCCTGAATGATTTATTTCAATTTATGTACCAGGCAATGTTTGTTCTGATCAATCCCTAGGACTTCACTTACTTTACACTGTTGTTATTAAGTCTTTGAGCTACTGGGAACATTTTGGATTTAGTTTAAAATATGCGTTTTAAAGTATATTAAGAGAAGACCCATGACAAAAGGAAAACAGAATTTATTTGACTTCAGAGATTTTATGTATGTATGAATGATCCACTCAGAAGGAATACTGTTTATCCATGGAAAAATAGACTGTCACAATCTGAAGAAAATGATCAAGAAGCATATTGAGGGGCTGCAGGACCTGAATGTGGGAGATATGTGCAGGTGCAGGCAGAAGAAACATGTTCCACAATACTCTGAGGTGGCATATGCCACAATCAATGCCATGATAGGTACTGATACTGTGTCACAGTGTGTTTGATCTTCCACTGCCCATGAACAATTTGCCTGTAGATAATGAAGCTTGAATACAAAGGAAAGAAAATAAACATCTTTCCAGAATGAGCTGTATCTTGTCCTATTTTCAGTATTTTTTATCTACTTCTTCAGTGGTTTTCACACATATGCATAATAAAGGAAATTAATAAAAAGTATAATAAAAAAACTTCCCTCCACAACATAAATAATTAGATTAAAAAGGGAGATTATACAGGAGTCCCTGCTATGATATTCCATCAGTGGAAAGAAAAAAGATTGATTCTGGATAGAACCCTGTGTGTAAAGATAGTGGGGTTTTAACTGATTTCTCAAAGTTCTGTTCATCCTTTAAAAGATGTTTCAATAACAATTTACCCTATAGTATTTAAAAATTATTTTAACTTAGTTTCTTTTTTTAAAAAATGTTTCACAACAAGGCAATTTTTAACAGTTTTCTAAAAGAAGTTGCTGTAATTTAAGGACTGCAGTACATAGGCCCCCCACATTATTCAACTATAAAGAAAATGGGATCAATGGAGTGATACAGAATGTGACAGAAATCCAGAATTTGGGAAGAATGTGGCTTCAAGAGATGAATTTGTTTCTTGACTTTGCTCGATAATTGAACTCCCTCAGAAAGACCTGATGCTTTGTTTCTGCCTCAGAATTGAAAAGTGACTATTTCTTGAATTGTTTGCAATCTAATCTCTAATTTATCCTTTGTCAAGAAATGTACATGAATGTCATAAAATTATTTTAGTAGTGGAATGAGAAAACCAGTGGTTTACGATAAGTGTTTTTGATACTGTACTTTAAATACATATTTAAATTTTATAGAAATCAACACCTTAGATATAATTCAAATCATGGATGCATATTTTTAAAACAGAATTGAATTAATACTGTAAAATATGCAAATAACTGAAAGTTCAGTTGTCACATTTTATTTAAACTGAAGTGAGTTAACATGTTTTTCATGTAAGATTCCTTAAATTCTTTGACAAATAAAAATCATTTTATTTATAAATAAATTAATAGATCCATTTAAATATCACCACATCTAAAACCTGCAATTGAAAATTTCAAGTAGAAAGATGAAACTGCACCACAAGAGGGCAGCAGGAATAAAAAAGGGCACATAGCAAGAGAAAAATGCACTTTGAATAAGCAGCTTTTATCCTGTCTGCTGCTACTATTGAAAATAACTTGTTTTATAAACCTAAGTCTTACTGGCTATGCTACAGTTATATATGTAACATCTTTGGATGGCATACAACGCCATTCAGAGTTCATGGTGTTATTGATGACACAATTTATTCCAGTTCATGGTAGGGAGTACCTGCATCTCTCTGCACTTTGTAAATCAATATATGCATGTGTTTCTGTTGCACATTTGTAGAGGATTTGTGACTTAGCAGGGATTATTTGCCTTTTAACCTGTCGTCAGGTGCCTTGGAGTATGAAAATCCCTGCATAAAGTAGAAAAAAACATACGGGCTCATTTCCCATTTTTTCCCCCTTTATTACTCATCTGGGTGCTGAGAACTGAGCTGGTTTCCTGCAGCTCGTTCTGTGCCCCGATTCAGCTGCTTGCAGTAGGCACATGATGCCTGCACACGGAGCCACTCATACCTGAGTAGACCGAACCTCCCACGCAAGCCAGCAAGGCACTGTAATTTATGCACAGGTCCTTGGTCCCGTTTGCTTCATGCAGGCAGTGTGGGGCTGAGTGATGAGCTATGATGTCATTTATCCTGAGCTGGGCAGCACTTACTGCAGCCAGCCTTACACAGGTCAGTGGGTGAGGAGTACGGACAGGCAGCCCCAGAGACATCCATCAAAGTAGCACACTCATCCTCCATCTGCAGGAAATTCTGTGCTGCCCTCCCCTCCAGCCTTGTAGCACCACTTGTGGCCAGAGGAACAGTTGCTAAGCCATGTCCAGAGTGGGAATATTAGATGAAAATCCAAACACAGGCCACAGATATAGCTGCAGATCAGTGGTCAACCCTAAAAGACCTTCAAGGAGCAGCTGGGACCTCCCAGGCAAACTGGTAAGCCGCAGAGGGTGTCTTTAGAAGGTGCTCTCAGCATAGGTGGGCTCCATGCTGAACTGAGGAGTAAAGGGGCCACTGTGAGGAGCATGGGTAGGAGATGAGCAGTTGGTACACAGGGATGAGGGATAAGCACGTCTCACACAATGTACAAACCCTTCCCTTTTTTTTTTTTTTTTTTTTTTGGGATTTTGTATTCTTCAACAGCTATCATACCATTCCTGCTCTCTTCAGTCCACCCGCAGTGGGACTACAGATTTGACAGTAGCACAGGGTTGGACTGCAGGCATGGATATGTTTTTAAAAAGGGGAAAAGTTAGATAACTCTGCGTCCTTTGCTTTACCTGCCCCAGGCTCTGAAGTTGTTTTGCACAGACACATAATGAGTCAAGGACAGGAACAATTAACACCTGGACCAATAAACTAATTTCCTCTTATTGTGATAATTGCATCATATCATCATAGCCACAATTTTTTATCATGTCTCACTAAACTTAACAATGCCAGAAAGAGCTTATTTAAAAATATAGGGCCAGATTCTGTTTTCCTTTTTAGTGATGTGAACATTTGTAAGTTTTGGAGTTTGTTTTTTTGTCGGTTGTTTTTTTGGTTGTTGTTTTGCTTTGTTTTGTTTTTTTTGTTTTGTTTTGTTTTGGTTTGGTTTGGTTTGGTTTGGTTTGGTTTTTGTTTTTTTCTCTGTACTTCGGCAGTATTAAGAGTTGTAACCTCTTGGTTCTGGCACTTTGGGCTAGCTCTCTATTGTAACTTCTGGGTTCAAGTAGGTCAGTCAGTTTGTAAGACAAAAATTGGATTCCTAGTAAATGAATACTTGAAAAATATCTGTTTCACTCTCATAGATAAAATGAAAGTCTCTAACTCCATCTAATGTTCAAACTGCTGAGCACGCAGTGTCTGTGTAATCTGCTTGCAAAATATGACAGCTTTGCTATGGTACAAATATTATACTCTTATACTGTCATGGTTACACAACATAAAAACCATCTGAACAACACACACAATATGATACTGCATAACATAATGCAGCACAAAACCTTAGTTGTAATTGTAATGGCCACTTGTCTTTTTTTAAATTATTAATATTGTTTTAATGTTTTCATGAATCAGCTAATTTCAGTAAGTATAAGGATAAAATAAAGAAGTTTTTGCAAGACCACAGTGCAATAAAAAAAGAGTGATGAAAAATGTGAATACTTCCGCCCCAAATAGCATTTCCAGCTCATTCTTAAGATTCATCTACTTTTCAAACAAATCAATATTCACCAAAAGCTTTGCCAAAGCTGTATTTGTGATATACCATAATTTGAATGTTTGTGCTCTTTACAGCACAGCGTGTCTGAACTGAAGACTGTAACAGAGAAGCTGTACATGTGTTTATGGGGAGAGCTCAGACCTGCAAGTGGACATGCAAGGGTACACACACACAGCCCTTTCCTTCAAAGCCTATCTTGTATTCAAACACAAATTTGAAAATCTATGAGCCACGATAATATTAATTCCCAGTTTTTTTGACCCCTCATAAAACAAAAGAAGAATGAGTGTTTGGCTAAAAGGATTTTAATGATGCCTTTGGACTCTTATGTTCACGTAATGACTAGTAGAAAGATTTATATGCCCTGTATAGGTATAATTAGACACCCACAAACCCATTGACCCTGATGAGGTGAAGAGCTCTCCTGCTTTTTGTTTCAGCAGTTGAATCAATACTTGCACGTTTTACCACTGTGGAGTGAAATTGAGGAAATGAAAATCTGATAATTTTGCTCCCAGTGCAGTCTAGACAGAGGAGAGCAGTTTTAGTCTTTGACAGGAAGATCTATTTCCAGTTACTCAAAAGGCTAGTGTCAATTTTAAAACTTCTCTTATTATTGATTTTCAGTTTTGTTAAAAAGGATGTTTTATTAGAAATATTAGCCCCATTTACAATGTAAGCTTATGTCTGTTTCACAGGTTGATGAAATCATGGTTTAATTTTTGGTCTGAATCACAGGATACTTCTGCCAGGTGATTTTTGTAGCAAAATATGTAGTCTGAAGAAGTTAATTTAAGTGTGTCTTCTAAATCTACATAAGTCAGACTAGAACTCTATATGCAATGGTGCAGGTTCATCTAGGAAATGCAGTGTATATGAAGAAACAATATGACTAAAATATCTAGGATAACTACAGCTTGGCGAAATATAAAGGAAGCATTATATTTATTTCAAATGTTTTGCTTTTTCTGTAGTTTTTTGTGTGTTTTCTTTTTAATTAAAGAAAAAAATTACTCACAAGTGAAAAATACTGCAAGAATGGTAAATGAAAATCCTTTAGTTTTGACCTGGAGGCATAAGGCAATGATATTAAACTGCAAAGGAAAATGATAACACATTTCAAATGTTGGAAAAAGTATCAGAAAACTGATGTTAAATTTTGGTTACTATGGCAAACAGTTTCAATTCAGTATAGTGCATGATGTGTGGCTATTGCCATTGATTTTGTTTTGGTGTATCAATAGACTCCACTGATTTTAATGTTATAGCACCTGGATTTTACCTGTAGTATCACATTGTCTTATGTGCTCGTTTTTTTGTAGAAGTTCATGTGTTGAAAACATACATAATCATAAGAGAGCTGAATAAAATTTCAGCTGAGTCAAAAATCCTCAAGACCCCTTAAAGACAAAATAGAAGTAATTTTATATGTACAGACTAAGAAGCTTAGGATTAGAATAGCACAGATGGTTCAAGTATTAACCAGAAATTACTTTTTGCACACACACAAAAATGTGTCAATAAGTAAGCTACTATAGAAATAAATAAACCACTTTTCTAATTCATTAAGAGAACAGGAGTCTGTTCTAAGAGTGCATGACATGCCTTGTTTTAATGCTCTGCCTTGTGCAAGGAGAAATCAAGGTATAATACTTTGATGTCTAATCAGTTCTGAAGGCTTTGAATTACATTGGTATCTCTTTCAGCTCGCCAATTGGCAATGCTTATTGCCTTCCCCAAAACAGTTCACCCTGGAAGTAATCTTCGATGTTTGTGGCTTTTCTGTCTGTGCCTATAATGTGCTCCTGAGAGACACAGCTCTTGGGGATGAAGAAATTGATATTAAATATGCGTATCAGGACATGCGGGTTTTTTTTACAACTGTGGCTTCTGCCAATGGAATTTTATTAAGCACAAATTAATGAAGCTCTAGGACTCTCAGTCCTTACTCCCACTGGGCCAGTAAAAGTAAAATTCTGATTTAATAAATCCTTCAAATAAAGAAGTAACTACCCCCACCCTCAACTCTAAAACTCGTTACTTATGCAATCAAAGCTGAGGTTCCTGCATGGATTGCACAGTTCTTTATTTGGTTGTACTTGAAATCAGTACTGACTTGAAATAAGTTCTGGTATGACATTTTTTTGAAGCATGCATTGAGTCACGCGGTGCTGTGAATTTTGTTAATTGAAAAGTCTGAATTCATCTCCTTCAATCACAAATAATTATTTACCTGATATGGAATATTGTCTCACAGAACCCCAAGGTCACACAATATCTAAGATACTTATTATTTAGGTACTCATGGAGGTTGCCTTAGATTATCTAAATTTTTGCCTTTACAATACAGTATGTGGTTATTTGAAAGGATTTGCAAATCATGATTAAATTATGTTAAGCACAGTAGTACTTAATGTTTTAAGAGTGTCTGTGAGATAAAGCTTTAAAAGGGCTAGTTTAGACCAGATAGGGAATGGTTACTTCACCTAGATGCTAAGTATGCTGGATAATTGCAAATTTCTCATCAGTTGTTTTTCATGGTTTTTTTTTTTTTTTTTTTCCTTTTTCAAGATAAATTGATAAAACTAATGGGGGAGGGGGGGTTGTTTT
>WEZZ01027119.1:1925-12354 GCA_013400585.1 Chloropsis cyanopogon
AAAAAAAAAAAAACAAAAAAAGAAAAAGGAAAATTCTCTAGTTTAAAAGAATGCACAGCAGAGCTGCCTTGTTCCCTTGACAACCTCAGTCTTTCCTCTACTGGCCATGAACTTTCTTCACCTCCCCAATCACCACATCAGCTCCTGTGCCTTCAGGGCTTCCACCTCCTGCCAGCTGAGTGGCACAAATTTGGTGTTTCTAGCACAGTCCTAATGGCTGTATTCTAGCTAGTAACAAAAGGTGACCTACCACACAAGTAGCAGAATGTATGCAGTCTTGGAGGGTTGTGGTGGTCTGAGCTGCAGCTAAAGCCTAGGTTTGAGTAGGAAAATTAAATTTGTGAAGCTAAACCTTAAAGTAGGGAAGAAATATGAAAGTCAGAAATCCAAAGCCAAAGAACATTATAGCAAGCGTGTCAGGTTGAAACAAAATCTCAGCACTAATAGGTGGGAAAGGAGGAAACAACAGAAAATAATTCCACCAGAATGTGGAAAAGAAAAAGCCCTAAAAAGAGCAGTGAGGAAGATGGAAGAACCACAGGAGTAAAAGGTCTTGTGCTTCCCTTTTTAATGTCATATTCTTCATGTAATAATGTGTCACAATGATTTGAAAAAGAGCATGTGTCTTGTCAGCTCTTTTATTTCAAAAGCAACGAGAGAAAGTCTCAGCAATGTGACCCTGTCTGAAAGGTTGCAGCAGCTCTGTGGCCTGCGTGGAAGAGATCACCGAGCTGAGAGTGAATTTCTCGTTATGCCCTGCTGTGCCCAATAGCTTTCCACCAGCCTTACATCAACATTGGCAGTGTGTAACAGCCCTTCAAATTTCTCATCTGCTACCTGTGGTGAGGTAACTTCTTCAAGGGATTCTAAGGCCAGCCTAGAAAATGAGAAGCAGACTGAGTCCTGGGTCAGCCTTTCATGCAAACCTTGTGTGATCTCCTTGGCAGAGGTGAGTACAGGTTATAAAATCATCTTGTAAGGGAATTTTGAACACAGCACCACTTCCAACTCAGAAGACCCAAAGTAGTGCCTAAATAAGAAGTCAGATTCTTTCTTTCAGAGATGACAAGCAAAGACAAGGTGGTGGACCATTATATTGTTGACAACAAGGCCAGTGGTATTTAGTTTGTTAAAGGGATGATGTTTACTACTTTGAGTTAAATTCAAAGTATCAAATTTCAGCAAATAAATACTTAAATGTTTTCAATGTGAATATTTTAAAAGTAAAAAAAAGAAAAAAAGTGCAATATTTTGTGCATGGTCTTTCCAAAAGAGAAAATTACATTTTCCTGGAATCAAGTGGGCATATTATGCTAAAAATTTGCATAATGAAAGTGACCTGAAGAACTTTAAAAGGGAAACAATGACTGTGCAAGAAGTTCTTTCAAAAGTCTTTGGAAAGCAATTGAGACAGAAAGAACTAATCCCTCTTATTTTTATTTCCCTTCATGAATGGGATGTTTTGGATAAAATCTAACTGGACTAGACTAGACCACATACTAGGTAGAACTTACTATTTCACACAGCAACTATCATCTACAAATAAAAATTGGTTGAAAAAATTATGATTATTATTAGCATGCTTTACTATGATGCCAGATTTTTTTTAAATTGTGCATAGAATATTACCTACATTAGTGAACTTGGTAAGAATTTACCAGCAGATGCAGACAGAGTGAGAAAGATAGTTTTTTCTGTTGTGGCAGATACTTGACTGGCCTTAAACTGAAATTTGTTATTGGAGCTATGCATATGAACTGGAAAATCATATTCCCTTGCCACTAATGTACGCAGAATTTAAAATTAATTTTTCATGCAATGCCAAATTCCTTTTTGTGCTCATAAACTATTAGGCCATATGCCACACATTATTTTGCCAGGTGTTAACATGGTACAGACAAATTACACACCCCCTAAAATATCTGAGGGATTTTGAGACACAAAAGCAAAGGAAGAATGCAGGATGAAAAAAAAAAAACCTTTTCAAATTACTTATAAAGACTTGACTAGACTTTAAAAAATTCTCTCATGACTTCAGTAAGAACCACCATATTTTTCTTAATCCACAGACTCAAAAAGATACAGCAGATGTATAGTGTTGATGAAAGATCTAATTTGACCTTACTTGTCCAACAAAGTTCTCAACTTACCAGCTTTGTTTAAGAAATCCATCTTTAAATACTTGAAGTGTAAAAGTGTAAAAGAAAAGATAGTCCAAATAGATTGCATTGGCACAGTAAGGTAAGTCTCTGCTCCTGTCTTGTGGGTTTACCTATTCAGTATTACTGAGGATTCATTCAGGAGTGGGAGGGAAGTTAATTAAACAGGTCTGCTATGTGTTAGAAATTAAGTGCAGTTCACAAGCCTATGTCCAGTCCTAAAGAGTGACTATCAGCTCCCCAGTTCTTATATAACTTCTAAATGGTAATGTCAAGAAAATTATTGTTTTAATTCCTCTCTGCCTGTAGGTCAAATAAAACCATGCACATAAATCCACAGGCAGTGCTATAAAAGTGCCACACCTCTATTATTTCCTCTTTACCATTTGATCATTTGGAACTCATGCATATTTGCATGAGGCCTTTTACAGATACTAAGATGAGCACAATAGCATATCATTAAAATAGGAAAACAGATAAAGATATCCTTCATGCACAGAACTGGCAGAAGAAACAAAACCCGTCAGCAGAGGCGTTAAATAGTTTGCTCATTTGAACAGATTTTCATCCTGCTTTAGTACCATTCTCCAGCCCTTGCCTAATCTGAAATTATTGTAGTCATCAGCATATAATAATTTAGTTGTAGCATGCTGTGTTTGTCTGCCACTAAAAAGCCAGAGAACTACTCCAGGAGCAAATAATTATCAGGACACTGTTCACTTAGTAACGTCTGCTGTCAGGTTTGAATCACTTTGTCTCCAGGCAAATATTAGCAGTTAAAGGTAATATTCACAGCACTGTCTGAAATGCAAGCAATAAATGCTTAACAGTGGGGACTCTCTTCAGCTCAGACCTCTGCTAATTATTCTGTGCATGTGCCTGCCCAGTCTCACCAGGTTCCCCCTTCTTTCCCCGCTATTACTTAAGCAGGGTTACTTTCAGTGCCATTATGAAGGCTAAAGGACACTAAATATCTCTTTTATATTGTTGACCATACTGGTATATTATCAGCTGCTTCAATGCTCTGCTTCAGGCTGTGGTGCTGGGCAAAATGCTGGGCAAATTGCTTCAGCTCAAGCAGAGGTTATGTCTATGATGCTGTTTTTTTCTGTATGAAATTCTGTACTCCACATCATTCTAGGGCCTTCTGGGTTTGCTTCGGGGAATATCCATACAAAAGGAGTTTCAGTGAACCTGACTGTTTTTTATCCTTGTGAGCTCTGCTTCACAAAAGCTCCTCTGTGGGGTCCAAATGAGTACTGCTATAAATGAGTAACAAGTTGCACTGCCAGACCCTAAAAATTAGAGGAGTAGTATGGGAGTGCTTTACCAAAATACTTATTACCTGATGAGTTTTTCTCTTGCACAGAAATTGCAGGTGAAGGTTGATGCAGCAGATGGTATTAAACAATAGTTATCAGATAATAGAGAAATCAGTAATGGAATTTATTTACTAGGAGTCACAGAAGCGAGGATCCATTAAAATCTGGGAATGAGTTCAAGACAATCTTTACATGGAATTTGGCAGTGGTTTACATGGTAAGAGCTTGCCACTGGAAGTGAGCCCAAGAAGACAGCTCTTTCCACAGGAATGGCATGGGCAGTGGCATGGCTCAGCCCCTTTACCAGTCCTGCCTTCTTGCTCTTCCCACGTGGGAAGTCCAGCTCAGACCTGGGAGCAGATGGTATCACAGGCACCCTCACTATATCTGCGAGGAGAACCGGCACCACAGAAACTTTGTAAAATTGGATGAGGCACCACCAGGTAGGCAGGGACAGAATGGATATGCAACCTGGCCAAGGCTAGATCTGTTAAGTTAGCGGATTGTTATCTATCAGTGAAAGTGATTTTCCTGAGAATTCTAGAAAGCATGAAAGGACAACTCACTTCAAATTATCTTTTCTTTTTCTAGCACTAAGAGTAGCAGCAGAAGTGCTATTTTTGTGGTGTGAGGTTCAAATCTTTCTACAGCTGGCAACTTAGAGAAGAAAAATATGTCAGGATCCTCAACCACTTCTTACTCAAATCTGAATACCTATTGGCCATCATTGTTTCAATTTTTAGTCTCTCAATCTAATTAAAATTTCCATTAAATGATAGATGGTTGTAGATAAATAATAATATACCAGAAAGAATCTCATTGCTTTCAAAGAAGACTTGGTACTTTTCTTTGCAGTGCAGTTTTGATCTCAAATATGCACTTCATAAATCATGAGTATATTATTTATTGGGCAAAAGGACAACTGATTTTGAACAGGATTTCAAGAGGATCACTAGGAAAAAGAGGACTAGATCATGTTGAAGTTCTCTGCAAAGAATGAAAAGTGTTTTTCCCATATGCCATGTTTCAAATTATGATAAAAATAGCCGTATGTCACATTATACAGACTTTATTCATAAGGCCAAACTTTTCTGGGAAACTTCTATGTTTTGACGTTGGTAAGGTCACCATAGGTATATGTCAAGGTACAATTTGTGCTGTAGTATTTACCACTGAATTTTTCCACTGGATTTAATATAATTGGGTTTATTGTTGCAATAGCTTTATATCAGAAAAATGTCACAGGGAACTGGATCCCCATGCCCTAATGTACTGCAAACAGAACAGATACATTGGCACTTGTTTTAAAAGTAAGGTACAATCATCTGTGGCAAATGCAAACATCTGAGCTGAGCCTTAGAACCGTGCATCAGCATGGTTAGTCTGAATATGAAATTCATGAAGCTCCATAACTTTCTTTAGTAAGACCTCTTGGTATGTCATTACTTTCAGGCATTACTGTAGAGAAAAAAACTCCATGATTTAATATATACTGCTTGAATTATTGGCATCTAGAATTTAACTCCAAAAATTTAGTGATCGGTCAATGCCAATGCCTGAATTAAAGTTGCATTTTTTGTTGTTTAATACCTTCTGTTCTCAGAGAACATTCAACAAATAGGGTATCCATTGTCGATGTTATCCCATTTGTGTCTCTACAAAAAATTATGCATGTACTACAAACCATATTGTCTAAGCAACAGATGGTTCCACAACTAAGAAAATATATTTCCTGAAGCTCATGGAGCAGAAATTCTAACATAAAAAGTTCTATGCTTCAGGAGATAAGACAGCCATCAGCTGGCATTCTGTTAGGTGATTTTTATGTGTGTGGTTTCTTGTTATTCTGGTATTGCCTGTACTGCTGACAGCCATGTTGACTATATGGACTGGAACAAAGCATTCTTCTGTTCTGTTTGAGAACATTCTTCTGTTTTTGTTCTTTGGAGAATCTTACTCTTGTCTTAGATTTCCCGTATCTGACATTGCACCTATCATCAAACTGCCTTGTTACCTCTGGGACTCCCTTGAGGATTTTACTTGTGATGGTCATGTTAGGTATCCTTCTGAAGGGACATTCTCTAAAAAGCACAAAATAGTACAATTTATTTCAGGTAAATCATTACTGTGGGGACTGGTCAGTGGCCAAACTGAGATTTAGTTTCCATCTTGCTTTTTGAAACCAGTGCTTTAGTTCTTCATTGGACAAATTATTCAGGCATGTGTGCCTACATGTCTCTCATTCCTCATGGAGAAAAGCTACTTTTGCCACTCTCTACATTATTCAAACGACTTTTATTCTTTGTTGTAGCAGTGAATTCTTATTGTATAATTATTGTGCTATGGTGGTCGGTACCTTAGTCCCTCTCCCGTCTATCTTCCTGTGCTAACCACACCTCCAGACCCCTGTATAAAAACCCTTGCACGAGGCGTGGCCCCCTCTCTCGCTCTCTNGGCAGTGGTGTTGGGTTTTGGTTTGTTTGTGTTTGGGATTTTTTTGTTTTGTTTTGTTTTATTTTGATTTGTTGTAACTGGTATCTGAAGTAAGGAAGTACATTACATCTCTGTGCCTTAATAGATTCAGTAGCACTCTGCAAAAAAACTTTGCTAAGGTGACCTTCAGAGGCCAGGAAAAAAATCAACATTTATTGCCAAAAGGGCCTGCCCCTGCTACCTGAATATTTCTGACTTCAGAAATACTTAGCATTTAAGCAATACTCCCTGAGAAGGCTCTTGTTAAAACTAGAAGTGGAAAGGTGATGGAGTAAGGCATGGTTTCTGAAAGATTGGTACTTGATCTCTGTCTGTATGTTAGCATAGATAAGAGGGAAGAGATATTCATAAAATGAACATGCAGCCGAGAAATCCTTTGTGTGAACCCAGTTGCTAAGTGGGTTTCAGAAGTAATTTTTTTTGAAGCTGAAAAATAAGAATCTAGCAAAGGGCAGTTTTCTTTTTTATGGCTTGACTATTCAATAAGGCAGAAGCAGTGTGAGGAACAAGAACTGTTTTTAGGCAGTGAAAATTTTCAGAGGCAGAGATAATTTTGTGTATGAGTAGGGGGAAATAGAGAACAGCAGGGAACAAGAAACTGGATGTGATCTTTGGTGCACTATGAGGAAAGGATAAGTAATAATGCTGATGTTAGTATGGTAGGGACATTTTTACAAGTAAATTCAAGATGTTGGGAGGGATAAATATTTGTAAGTTTTGCACTGACATTTGAAAAAACCTCAGGCAGAGGGCTTGGATGAACAGCAGGATGCTACTGGTTGCTCCTTGCATGTTATTCAGAACATCTCTTTCTTTAAATATTAGCCTTTTTGAGGGGAAGGAAATATTACCTTTTGACTTCGATCTATTTTACTGCTTCACTCCTGAACACACTTGCTAAGGAAAATCTGAAATTTTTATATGGTTGTGGGCAATACAAAAAGTAGTTTGAAATCCTATAATGTAAGCATTGTAAGCAATCAAATAAAATAATTCTGATATTCCAATGATAAATTTGATGTAGGGTCCAGTAAAATACTACATTTTACCACCATGTAGCAAATTTTCACTGAAGATTTGGAGGGTGCTGTAAAATATACATAACTGTTACATATTATCAAATTGACATTCATAAGGATCTAAATTATTTTAGAAGTTAGGATTAAAATGCGGAATAGTCTTAAAATGGATCAAGTCCCTAAAATCAATGAGGAGAATCAGTAAGGACATATGGAAATAAATACACACAACTGAGTAATCAAATTCAAGAGCACACTTACATTGGGTTCATCAGGGAGTGTGTAAAGACAAAGTACATATAAACCAGGGATGAGTCAGCAATCATAAAAAATACAGCTCCAGTATTGGGTTGTATCAACTGGATTATCACAGTAAGTCAAGTTTGCTGGGAATGCCTGTATAATAGAGCTGCTTTGGCTTTACATGAAATAACACCCTCATTTTGGGATGCTGCATTTCAAAGAATAGAAATCTGCAGAAAATAAAAAGAGCAGAAAGCTTCTTAAGATACTTAAAATCTTGATCTGTGAGGATGGGATACAAGAAGAAGTCTATATGAAAATGTGAATACCCTAAAAATTATTTGCAAACCCCCCAAAATACAAATAATGCAATTTTAGAAGAAGGAAGACTTATGTCACAAAACAATATCTCTCGTTAGGAGAGACTAAATGGAGTTGTGCCCCAGCCTGGGAGAATTTTATTAATTAATAGAGCCTAACCATTATTTCTGGAAGAAGAATCAATCACAAGGAAGCTGACTAAAGTGTCTGGAGTAAGGAAGTACATTACATCTCTGTGCATTAATAGATTCAGAAGTCTGCAAAAAAATTTGCTCAGGTGACCTGCAGAGGCCAAGAGCACTAAGCACACCCCCAGGATCATGGTCTTTTCAAAAATACACAGGCTGTCTCTTTTCTTTCAAAACTTTCTTGGAAGATTATGCATCTTCTTCACTGCATTATAAAAAGCAGTATTACTTAAACTTTGGAGAATGATTCCTCTGAGAATTATTTAATGTTCCTTCCAGAAGGCAGCTGTCATGGAACTGAATGGAAAGAAGTAGTGTTAAGGAGCATGATTTAGTATACAAATAAGTAAAGTATGTGGCTATGAGAGAGGATGTATTTCTATTGCTCTTTAAAGTCTGTTCACGTTATTAGGGAAAAACATTTTTTGGAAAAAAACATGAATCACTATTAGAAGAATGCTTAAAAAATATCAAACAGCCAAAACTAACCTCTTCAGTGGAGGAAGTGGGTACCCCCAAAGAGAAAGTCAGACTTATGGATTCCAAATATGCAGAGATATCTTTCTGTATATCTTTAGACTCACCTTTGAGTTTTCATATTCTTTAACTGACAGAGACAGTACAGCTACACTGTCAGGAAGGTATATATAAATCATGCAGGTCCTTGTTCAGTGTTTCTTGTTTTGACTTCCCTTGGAGCTGCTGCTGGCCAAGCCTAAATGTGGGAGAATGTTCAGGAATACTCTCGTTCTCAGGAGGAGGCTGGGCTGTGCCTGCACATACTGTCTTTTCTGTCCTTACCAAAGGATCACAAAAGTACTTACCCAAAAGGAAGTTTGTCACACATATCCCTGAATCCAGACCATGCTATCACCTGCCATTTTCCCAGAATAGTGTCTCTGCTCCACGCAGAAAGGCTCAGCTTAAAGGCCCACCTTCAACAAAATCTTCAGATTTTTATTTCCTAATTCCTCTTTAGCTTCTCTATTCAACAGTATGTGAAATTAGGAATTTAAATGTGAGTTAAGGGACTGTGCCTCTTCAATTTGTACCTGTTCTTAACTTTCAGGTGCACAAGGCATTTATTTCACTGATCTGTTTGAGTTATTCTTCATAACTATCAGGCATCTTTTCTGAATTAATTTTGGAATATTCTGAAAATGAAAATATTTCTTCAAATACCCTGCAAGAAGCAACTCTTTTATGCTACATATTGATAGACTACAATTCATTTTCTCTTTGGGTTTTCAAAGTATTTTTTGATTACTGAGTAGAGATCCTATAAGGATTTTAATTAAAAGTATAATATTTTACAGCTCTTTATACTGTTAGGGATTCTTCTCTAGAAGAGATTGGTTCTCTTGTCATTTACAGTATGCATGAGAAAATGAGTGAAAGAATTGCTTATTTTAATATTTGCCAAATAAATAAGATTTTTGGATAGAAATTTCATCCTAAATTAAAAAATAAAAATCTAATTTCAGAATTCACAAAAATTGGTGGTAATATTAAAGAATAAAAAAATTCCTTTCCAATAAAGAATGTCAATGAGTTATTTAGAAAGAGTAACAAAGTAAAATATTTCAAGCCAAAAGTATTTATTACCTTTAGTGTCTGACTGACATACAGAAAGTTTGATGTGTATTTAAGTGTAAGAGTCAAGATGTGACAAGAAATGGGTTCAAATATCAAAGCTATTCCACAGGCAAAAAAAAAAAATCTATTGTTTTCCTCAAAATATTTGGTTCATTAAGGTATCATAAAAGTGGTATCTTCTTTTAGCTTGGTGACTACTTTTGTGGTCTTCAAAACAATTTTTAGTTGTCAGACTTGTGAGTATCAACTCTGTCACTGAAACTGAGTTGATAATAATGTAATTCTTCAGTTTAGTCAGCCACCCAAGCCCCAGTATTTCATTTTTTTTACTAAATTATAAGTTTGGAGATAGGGACAAATCTATCTTCCAAATCTAATTTCATTCTGAAATAATAAATAACTAAGGACTTAGATACTTGAATGACAATATCTAAGTTTTCAAATCCCTAATCATTACTAATGGCATTTTGCCCCACAACTGCCCTGTGGATAGGAAAATAACATCCTTAGCAAGTTAGGAATCAGGCAAAGTGACATACTCAAATTTATGAAGGAAGGCAGGTGTCTTGGAATAATAAAACGTACCAACACCCTTTCTTCAGGTTGCTCTTCCTACCTTGGAAAATTTTGTGGTGTTCCTATGAACACACTGTACAAAAGGGTTATTTAAATTCTTGATTTTTAATTGCACAGTAGGTATTGTGCCTGTTTTGTCTTTCAACCTACCCCATCTCTGGCTAAAAATGCTTCCTGTTTCTCCTTATTGAATTTCTTGGCTATTAAGATTCCCTTTTCAAACTTGTTGGTCTAAGAACCACAGGTAAGACTGCACCTCAAATATTGCATTCAGTTCTGGGCCCCTGATGACAAGAAAGACATTGAGGTTCTGGTGAGTGTCCAGAGAAGGGCAATAAAGTTGGTGAAGGGTCTACAGAACAAGTCCAAAGAGAAGCAGCTGAGGAAGCTGTGGGTGTTTAGCCTGGAGAAAAGGAGGCTCAGGGGAGACCTTACCACTNATGCATAGACATGGTGTTTAGGCACATGGCTCACTGTTAGACTTGGCAATGCCAGGTTAACAGTTGGACTCA
>WEZZ01027146.1:0-45500 GCA_013400585.1 Chloropsis cyanopogon
CCTGATTTTATGAAGCCTTTCTTCATGATTTCTCTACCTTACTGCAGCAGAGTCCTGCCCCTCTTTCCTCGTGGCAGCTTGCCCCTGGGGGAGGATGGGGCAGTGCTCTGACCCAGCTGGGGCAGCTCTCCTTGCTGCAGTGACATGTGGCACTGTAGATGCTCCTGTGCCATGGAAATGCCAGTCCTGGCTCTGAGCTACCCAACAGCACCTGCTCTGGGAAAGGGGCTCTTTGACTGGGGGTATTGGGTATTTTTGTATCAGCCTAGGAGTTGGACTGGATACAGTGGAAAATAACAGTGTAAGGCACAGCCTGAACTGGGGCCAGAGAGAAGCAGAGCCCTGCCCACGGTGATCACTGACCCTGCTCAGCATCCAGCCCTGCCCTGCCCACCCTGGGGTACCCCAGGGAAGTGGGGAGGGAACAGGCAGAGCCTGTCAGCCCGAACATATTGAGGGTGTGTTGAGTGCTGCTATATTACATTAATTGAGATAATCCCAAAACCAGATGAAATATTTTTTTGCTCTTTATTTCATGCTTTATTCCATATAGATCATTCCTCCCCAAAAACATGGTGTTTGTTGTCAGTTAAACAAATCCTGGCCTGTAGTTCGGGTGTATTTTATTTATTCTTTTGCATGAGAACTGGCAGTGTCTCGCCTGTTTGGCCAGGCTGGTGATCCCACAGTTGTGGCTTCCTGTATTTTACAAATCATATCCACAGTATGGCTGTTGTTGAATAGACAAAATTTAAGGTATTAATATTAATGGATGGATTAAAATGTCAGCTGAGGATTCTCTACTCAGCCCCGTGGCTCTCAGTGACTCTGAGTAGAACCATGTGGCTCTGTGAGCTGAGTGTATCAGCCCTGTGTGCTGTGAATGCTGGCTCAGGCTTGGGCTCTTCTCATCAGGTTACCACGATGTGACAGCGTGGTACTGTGTGGTATTAATGCCTTCACATCATCAGTGCTCTGTTTGTGTGACCATCTCAGTGCTGGAGGAAGGCCACTTAGTGTCTCTCTGCAGTGGCCACGGTGTGTGCCAGTCTGCCCATCACACTCGGGGCACTGATCCAGGCTGGCATATTTCAGCACACAGAGAAGGGATTTTGTCTGAGAAAGAGCTGTGTTCCGTACGTGCTGGTCACAGTTTAGATTTTGAAAAGCCTGCTGGGTGCCACTGTTCTGAAGGTTTAGCAGCTTCTGCCCATTTCCTGAGCAGCAGCGGGGATCTGTAACTCAGCAGGGCGTGGCAGCAGCTGCTGTGACCTGGTGGGGCTCACCTGAGTGCAGGTGAGTGCCCAGCACTGAGAGTGAGAGCAGAGTGTTTAATCAGCTCCCCTCCATAGGGCTGGCCGGGTGCTGGGCTCCAGCCACCCCTCACCCTGATGCTGCTCTCCCTCCCTGCAGCAGGAGGAGCTGGGCTCAGCTTGTGCTCTGCACAGGCACCAGTCCCTGCAGTCCCAAAGCAAGTGGATTGCCCAGAGCAGCAGCAGAGCTCTCTGTGAGAGTGGCTGCACCCACCGTCACCCACGGCCCAGCTGCTCTTCTGGAGCTGAAATCTGATAGCCAAGTCTGGAAAAATGCACTTTGACATCCACTCTCTTCCCTACTCTAGTTGTCACTGCTTTATGTTAAAAAGCTAAAACCTCTAAATTACTGTGAGGGTGCACTCAATCCCCTCATCCAGATCATGGATAAATATATTTAGAGAATCATAGAGTATCCTGAGTTGGAAGGGAGACACAAGGATCATCGAAGTCCAACTCCTGACCCTGCACAGACACGCCAAGGATTCCACCCTGTGTCTGACAGCGTTGTCCAAATGTTCCTTGAGCTCTGGCAGCCTTGGGGCTGTGATCCTGGGGAGCCTGGGCAGTGCCCCACCACCCTCTGGGGAAAGAACCTTCCCCTGATACCCAACCTAACCCTGCCCTGACACGGCTCCAGGCCGTGCCTGTGGGTCCTGTCACGGGGCACCAGAGACAGAGACCAGTGCCTGCTCCTCTGCTGGCCCCCAGGAGAGGGGGAGCCCTCAACCCTGTAATCACCATCATCAAAACACTCCCTCACATACAGCGTTCCCCCACTGCCTCTCCTTCCATGCCTGTCCCTTCTGAAGGATTTAAGGCCACCCACTGCAGCACTCCAGTTGTGAGAATCATCCCACCACGTTGCTGTGGTGGCAGCTGCTTTCCTTCCACACCATAGCCTTGGGCTCCTCCTGTTTATTTCCCATCCTGTGTGCATTAGTGTGGATGCACTTCAGTTGGGCTGATCCCACCACCTTTTGGGGCTGGGGGGAGAGGCTCTAATTTCTACATGACCATTCTGAGGCACTTCTGTTGTTTTTAATACGTCAATAACCTTTTTGGTTTTGCTGCCACGTGGATCCATCCCCTGCTTTCACAGAGATACACATAGCATCACTGCACTGCATCCCACCTAGCTCTGGCTACACTGGCTGTGTGGATAAGTGGGAACCTCTCACCCTCTCCTTCCCCATCATCCCGTTATTTCTGTCAGAATGGAAACACTGCATTAAGCTGTTTCTGGTTCAGTGGAGGGGCATTTGCTATCCACAGGCAGACTGCATTTCAATTTTCTTTCAAATGCCTCGTTAACCCTCTTCTGATTTACTCACTCCACGATTCTGCTGACGTTCTTTTCCAACGTGCATCTCTCCCGTGTGGAGAGGCAGAGCAGTAACCCCGGGCAGGGATAACTCCGGCTGACCCTGCAGCCCGGGGGCGTGTGGCTGGCCCGTGCCCTGTGTGCTGCGCTGGCACTGCTGGGAGACCTGCCAGGGACACCGGCTTTCCTACAGCTTCTCTCTTTTTCCTGTGCCTTGCATACTGCCTTCCTGTTGTCTTCCCATAATTGATCATTGCACCATTTTCCTGGAGAGAAACAGGCCTTCACTGCCACTCCACAATGGCCATGTCCTTTCTAGCAGAACTCCAGTAGGCACTCCATCTTCTTGAGAAAGTCTTTGGTGTTCAGACAGTCCCAGGTACACTCAGGCCCCAGGAACTCTGTATGTGTGCTCTGTGGTTGTTGAGATCCAAGGGAAACTCTGACCTGATAAACCAGTGGCTTCAGGCACTCCTGCTGGTGTGGCCAGCAGGACCAGCCCACGGAGGCAGCACTGCAGCAGCACCCAAGTGTTACCTGGCCACCCCACAGCTGAGGTGGGAACAGTCAGCAATGGCACTGGGCACAGCATCACTGTGCTCAGGAGCCCCTTGCAGCTTCCAGCCACATGGCCTTTGGGTTTGGTTTTTAAAATTGTTGGGGGTCCTGTTTTTCCTAGAGTGGGGCCTCTATGGGCCATGCAGTAAATAAATGTTGTTCCTCAGTAGAATTGCTTAAAACTCTCCAGGAGTCTTATTTTAAGCATCTTAAGTGCTACGTTTAACCACCTTACAGGCTTCAGGCTCTACCCATTCCAGAGCAGCTCTGAGGCCTCTGAATGCTTTTTGCTCTGAAGTATGGCTCTAAATATTGACGCTCAAGGTTTTATTTCAAGGCTTTCCAAAGCAGAGCTGCACTGGCAGCACCAGAGCATCCTCCACAAACAAGGCACTGCTGAGCCTTGTTTACTGGCTGAGGCAAAGCCAGCAAAGTAGCAGAATTTATGTTTTTATAGTAGTAAATGTAGTGTGTGCAAGTGATTCTGAATAAATGCTGTTGAGAGCAGGGTCAGGCGAAGCAACTGCCAGCCTTGCACCAACTCCACATTGCTCATGGGGGCACAGAGGCAGCAGCAGGCTGCCAGGGCTGCAGGCAGGCTGGCACTGGGTGCTGCTGGCGTGGGGGGACTGACAGTGTGCCTGCTCTGCCCACAGCTCATCAGCGATGGCAGCGTGGTGTACGCAGAGGCGCTCTGGGACCACGTCACCATGGATGACCAGGAGCTGGGATTCAAGGCCGGAGATGTCATCGAAGTAATGGATGCCACCAACAAGGAGTGGTGGTGGGGGAGGATTCTGGACAGTGAAGGCTGGTTTCCAGCCAGCTTCGTTCGGGTAAGATCTTCCTCTTTGTTTGTGCCCTCTGCATTAGCACCAGCTGTTTGTTCTTTTCTTCCAGGTTTAATGTTCTGGGGTGAATCCTATGGACTTTCACTGCTAGAGATGGTTCAATATGTCTTGTTAGTGTTCCTCTACAAGTGGCTACAGCACAGGGCGCCCTCCTGGCTGAGCAGCCACCAGTGTGGAGAACTGACTCTGCATGAGTAAATCAGGCCAAAAGGTTCAGCTCCAGACTGGAGCAGAGCTGAGCTGAGCTGTGCCAGCTGGGGAGCTGCCCTGTTTGGTGGTTTGCAGCCTGGCTCCTGCTTACCCATCTGTACATTGGCTGATTTGTGCCCAAGCACATGGCATCCGCTTCCAGGAGCAAGCAGTGCTCTCCTGGAGGAGTCCCTGATGCAGCTGGCAGAGGTCTTCACTCAGTGTCCACTCAGACAACAGAGATGAGCGTGGCACCAAAGGCACCTCTCTGCAGCTGGTGCTGGGCCAGTGCAGAGCCATGGCCAAAGGATGCACCCACCTGACTCACACAGGAACCTCCTCAGCCCACCAGGCTGCTGGGCTCACACAGCCAGGCACGCCAGGCACTAAGAAATGGAGGAGGAAACCACAAGAAACGTCTCAGCAGTCATCTGGGGCAGTCTGGGACACTCTGCTTGTGGGCCAAGGCTGTCCCCTGGTGCCAGCTTCAAAGCTCACACAGAAGAGCTGTGCAGAGAAGCCCAGACAGTCCCAACTGCACCCTGCAGAGGCTTCATTTCCATCAGAGCTTTCTGAAACACATTCCAGGGCAAGCAGGGGGGAAACCAGCAGTGTGGGAGGGTGGTCCTGCTGTGAGGAGAAAGGCTTTTTTCCTTTCTCCTGACTGTGACTGTCGGTGTGGGTGCCTGACGGCTTTCACCACCTCGGGGCAGGCTCCTCAGCGCTGCAAAGGCAATTAGGTGCCTAAGGGCAGAGATTCTCAGCCCTTTAGCTCTTTATCCAGGTCACTTCAGATCACAAGTGACCCAAAACCAGGTGAAGCATGAAAGGAGGTGACACGAGGTCATCTGGTGTCTGTAGCAAAAGTCCTCGGAGAAGTGGGGCAGTTTTGAAATGCTTTGTTATCGTTTGCAGGAGATGGTCTCAGCTGCATAATTAATACAAACAGTGGAATGTTTTGCAAGTAAGATTGCCAAGACCTCAGCACTGCTTTATTTTTGCAATGAAAACACAGACTTTTTTTTCTTTCATGTTTCTGATAAGTTGAATTGTCCTGGCTGGCAAAAACTTGTCATAATATCTTAGAGTAAAGCAGACTAGTACTAGGCATTAGGAATGCAGAGTAAGAAATTCTTTTAATGGAGGAATCACAACACTTATTCAAGCATCCAGGCAAAGATTTCCTGCTAATTACCACTGGCTCTCAAGCTCACGGCAGGGAGGGCTGGATGTCTGGAGGCTTGGGTCAGACTGCAGGACTCTGTCACTCCACATGAGTTTCAGGCCGATGTCCTGCCCACACTGAAGGAGAACCAGGATTGCACATCTTGAGGGCTTCAGCAGTGAGTAAATGTAATCCGTGCCTGTGTTGACAAGGGAGGGGTATGCACTGTTTTTTATTTGTAGGTGTATTTGTATCAAGTGGTAAGTCAAGGAGCCTAGAAGAAACTCCATTAAAAGTTTAAAGCAGCTCTGTGTCATTGTACTAAAAATTCTGATAATTACGTGTGTTTTAACTTCCTATCTTTCACTCCTTCTCTGTGCTGGGACGGATCCTTTGAGTCATGTGTATTCATACTTTGTGTATGAATACTCCGAGAGCTACAGCAGCAGCAAGGAAAAGAAAGCCCATCAGTGCAATGCCCAGTGCGTGCCCGCTGGGGCTGGGGCCGCTGCGGCAGAGCAGAGTGAGCAGCGCGGGGCCCTCCAGCCCGCCGGCTCCCTCTGCTCTGCTGTGCTGCCATCTGATGGGGGACCGAGAGTCCCACACGGCCCTGCCGTGCAGTGCCCTTCTTTCCCACCTCAGTGCCCACAGGCAGCTGCAGCTGTTTTTGCTTTAGCAATGAACGCTCTTTAAATAATCCTGGGAAGCAGATACCGAGGGGCCATCCGTTATCGACAGTATGAGAACAATAAAGTCGATAAAACCCCAACCATTTACTGCTTCTCCCCTCCCTCCCAAAGTGTTCCTTCAAATACTTAAGAAAATTTCACTCTATAAACCATTTTTGTCCTGATTTTATATGTATTAGTCCTGAAGGACTTCATATTATTCCTGTAACTTCTGTCCACTAGAAATCCTGCTTAAAACCACCCATGTCACGGTGGGAGCAGCTGCCAGGTGGCTTCAAAGTACCCTCCCCAAAGTGACTGTCTGGCCTCAGCTTCCCCGAGAGGAAACGTTTCCAGGCAATACACACACCCTCCTGTCACCTTGTCCCAGCTCAGTCTGGGTCTGCCACCCAGTCCACTGTCCCAAACTCCCTTGGCAGAGCTGTTTAGCAACACCAACAGTGAACACCTTGTGTGCCTGCACAGCTGCGAGTAAACCAGGATGAGCCCATGGAAGATTATCCCCTGAAGGTGGAGGGGGGCAAAGAGGACGACTCCCGACGCTTTGGGATGGGTCAGACCACCAAAGACCAAATGAGGACCAACGTCATCAATGAGATCATAAGCACAGAGAGAGACTACATCAAGCACCTGAAGGACATTTGTGAGGTAAGGAATCAAGGGGGAAGGGACTGTAAGAACTTCTCTGAAGGATAATGGACTGTGTCCCATGTTTGCCCAGAAAGGGACCCTAAGCAGGTAACTTTTCTGAAAACGAGACTGTATGCTCATCAGTTCTGCTGAATGGCATTATATGCTCAGAAAACAGGAGACAATTCATTACAAGAGAATCCCAAATGCCTCTGCATTTGGAGCGCTCACTTGTGCTCTGATTAAATGGAATTAATTGAATTTCCCAAGCCAGAGAAAAGTAAATGTTTAGCACTGCTGTCCTCTCCAATATATGTTCTAGGGTAATAGAATCAGCAACTCCAGCCTTCAGGCACGTCATGCTCAGATCAGAACAACTGGGGGATGCTCAGCCAGTTGGGTCCTTTACTGTCAAATATGCTGAATATTGTGACACCTCTTCTAACAGAGATCCATGGTGTACACTGGGGGAGTGAAGGCAGTTGGAATTTTTGCAGGAACAGAATTCTCACTGCAATGGTACAAATGGTGCAGTGGTAGTGGCTCCCAGCAGAGGCAGCTGGGGCAAAGAGCACACACTTGCAAACAAGCCTCTCCTGCTGCAGTGCCCCCGTGCCCCTCGGAGCTCTCTCTGCCCAGAGTCAGTCAGGCAGCTCCTCACACAGGCACCCAAAACAGGCCCACAACTGGACTTAACTGGTCTGAATCTACCAGTGCTGGGGTCAGAGCACCCCATTGCCTGCAGACACATAAAGGCTTTTTCAGCCACAGAGGAAGCAGCTCTGTGACTCCTTCAGGTGTGGGCTGCAGCATCACCCAGGGCTGCCCTGAGTCTGTGGCAGCTTCTATTTCTACCATGTTTAGGGTGACATTAGAGAAAATAATACCTACAGATGGGTACATCTCTGCAGGAAGGGAATACAGGAACCTGGTGGACACCTGGCTGCAGTCCTTGAGGCTTTCTGTTGCCACAGAGCAGATGCCCAGGAAGCTTTCCAATTTGGTTTTCTCCTAGGGTTACATTAAGCAGTGCCGCAAGAGAGCGGACATGTTTACAGAAGAACAGCTGAAGACAATCTTTGGGAATATTGAGGACATCTACAGGTGCCAGAAGAAATTTGTTAAAGCACTAGAGAAGAAATTTAACAAAGACCACCCACACCTGAGTGAGGTTGGCTCATGCTTCTTGGAATATGTAAGTAAATTTGACTTCATGGGAGAGGGGTAGCTGAGCATGGATTGAGCCAGAGGATTTAGAAATTAATCTGACAGAACTGAAGCTTTCTTTAAAAAGACCCAGCCAACCAAACTAAATGCCATCACCCTCCACCCTGGCCCTGTTCAACCACTCCCCACTTCCCAAAGAAATATCCTGCAGCTCTTGTGGCTGTGGAAAGAGCATTTTCAAAGCACCTTATCTTCTGAACACTATAATCCCTGCCAGCCTTTGGTACTTCGGAGAAAATGTAGGAAGATTCCAAAATCTTGGGCGGGACTGAGTTTACAGTGATGGTATTTTCAGGTCAGTGAAGGATCAGCTGTGGCTGCTGTGGGCACTAAAAGCATTCAGCTGAGCCTAGAGCAGGATAGTGGGAATGTCTGGGTCTCTCAGATGAGCTGCAGGTGCTGAAGCTGTGACACACCCTGCCAGGCCCAGCTTTAGGTCTCTGGGCTTGAGAGCCTGGGGAGGATACAAATCAGTAAACAGCTCCAGTTAGAGGATACAAATCACCAAAATCACCCAGCAGGCACAGGAGTCTGTGCCAGGGCATGGCCTGAGGAACGGGCAGTAAATCCCTCCCTGTGCCTTGCAGCAAACAGAGTTTCAGATCTACTCCGAGTACTGCAACAACCACCCCAACGCCTGCCTGGAGCTGTCGCGCCTCACCAAGGTCAACAAGTACGTTTACTTCTTCGAGGCCTGCCGCCTGCTGCAGAAGATGATTGACATCTCCCTGGATGGCTTCCTGCTCACCCCCGTGCAGAAAATCTGCAAATACCCCCTGCAGCTGGCCGAGCTGCTCAAGTACACCAACCCCCAGCACAGGTGAGGGGGAGGGAAGGCTGCTCCCTCGGAAATGGGCTCCTGCTGAATCTCCCATGGAGGGCAGTGGCTAACTGCAGCCAAAGCCACAATTCTTACAGGTTACCTTGTAGAAACCAGGAAAAGAAGTATATTTATGTCAAATACATAATTTTCCATTACAGCAGCACTGAGCTTTCCTGTCACAGATCTTGAGTTACAAGGTCCACTTTATAATGGCCCTTTTCTATTTTATTTGGCTCATATCTCTGTGATACCAGCACATACATACTTTGGAGCTACGTGTTTCTGGTGGTGGTGTTGAGAACTTTGCCTCCAAAAGCATTGGTTGGCTATATCCCAAAATGTCCATACAGCTCCACTTCACCAGTGGGAAGTTGTGCCCTGGAGCAGTCAAGCCATGCACACTTGGTGCCCCATCAGTGCCAGCTCCAAAGCCTCCAAATCCATCACTCACTTTCAGGGTGAAGGCACTGCCTTTGGCTCAAATAACTGTCACTTATTTAAGTATCTGAAAACATGGAAAATCTGTAGGAAAGTGTTGATATTGGTCCATTATGGTTTGATTTAATTTCACCTTCCTAATTGCAGCCCTGGTACTTCCCAGAATGGTTTTAAGCATGTCTTGTTCCTTAAGGAAGTGCACAGATGTTTTGAGAGTTGCCTTAGAGCCAAATTGTGCAGCTCAGCTCCTTGCCAGCCGCTCTGAACTCAGCAGAAGTAGCTGGTGGCCACAGATGGTGTGTGGGGGAGGGCAGGTCAGCCTCTGTCCTACCCTGCCAGCTAAACCATCAGCTCATGTTTGAAACAAGCTGGTTACTGTTGAACTGTTTCACCTCTGCACCACAGACCAGTCCCTGCATGGGAACAGCAGCGTTGTGAATATGTTGCAGAATGAAAATGAGAACCTGGAGGTTTTTCCAGCAATTCGTATTTACACCTCTATAGCTAAATTTGGTTACTCTACCCCCTTCCCTTTCCCAGAGGTGCCCTAGATTTGTTACCAGACCATAATCTGTGCCCCAAAACCAGCGAGTGCCTGAGAAGCTGCCACAGGAGCAGGCATCTCTGATTCCAGCTCAGAACAGCTGGGACAGAGCACAGGTGGAACTCCTGGTTCCCTCCCCAGCTCTGTGCCAGGCTGCTCTCCTCTGGAGTGTAGGTACAGCACCCACGTGCCCTTGTGCCCAGCCTAAGGCCTCTGCCCCTCCCCAGGGATTTCAAGGACGTGGAGGCTGCCCTGAACGCCATGAAGAACGTGGCGCGGCTCATCAACGAGAGGAAGCGGCGGCTGGAGAACATCGACAAAATCGCTCAGTGGCAGAGCTCCATAGAGGACTGGGAGGTAGGAGACTTCCCTGCCCAAGGGATTCCACGTTGTTCCTCTTCTGCCCTTCCAACAGCTTCTCCCTGCAGTGACATCTCACTGTCTAGCCCCACCTCAGCTCTCTGCCCATCTTTGTGGAGTCTTATTTTTTATTTAAACAGTTATGATCTTTTAGGACAACTGAGCAGGTCTGGCATAAAACCTGGCTAGACCAGCTGCCTTTGCATGTTCCCTGGGATTTTTGTTTCCCTGTTTTTCCTTGCAGAATTAAATCAGCCTGTAGGTTAGTGAAATTCTATTATTTTTCTCTTGCCCTCCGTTTTATCTTGAGTGACTGCAAACTGTCAAGATGAGCAGAATTGCCCCTTAATTCTTAATAAGCCAGGTTATTGTTGCAGAAGGGCAAGTTCTGGCATAGTGACAGAGGAAACCAAGGCTCTCTGTAGACTCATTTTAAAAATTGCTAAGTAAAAGAAACAAAATACTAATTTTCTAAATCCTACACCAAATAAACTCACACTGTCTCCCTGCCCAAGGATGTCAGGCTAAATTCTTAGCTCCCTGCTTATGTGCCTCCTTTATGTCTGGGATGGAGCAGCTTTCCTGAGCAGACTCCCTGGGAAAGGAGGTTTTAAAAAATTTAACACGCATTTTCTAATCAAATTCAGTTCCTATTCCCTGGGTGCCAAGGGCACAGTGTCTCCCTGATGTGCCAATGACTGTCCTCCAGCACAGAGGCTCTCTCATTCCCACAGGAGTTCTGTCAGCAGGAATTCAGGCTCCCACTTTCAGATGAGGCTGAGACCAACCTGTTCTTTGTGCTGTTCTCAGGGAGAAGATGTCCTAGTCAGAAGCTCAGAACTCATCTATTCTGGGGAATTAGCCAAAATCTCCCACCCTCAAGCCAAGAGCCAACAGAGGATGTTCTTCCTCTTCGATCACCAGCTTGTCTGCTGCAAGAAGGTAACCCATGAAAGCTGGCTACTGCTAAGTGAGCTCCCTCTCCACCCCTTTGTTTTCTTCATTCTTCCTGGCCTCATGTGCTCCTGGCACTGAACCTTCTCTGTGCATTCTTTTCTCTGAGGTCCTGGGGTGTTCTGTGCACCTGAGCACAGCAATCAGCTACTGGTCTAATTCTCACAGCAGAGGAGGAAAGCACTGCACTGCCTCTGGGTTAGTGTGGGGTTATTCTATACAACTCAGCTATGGGTATTGTCACGCAAGTTCTTTTAACTACCTTGTTTTTCACCTGAACTTCCACCTTAGTGTTGTATTCAGAAAAAACTGCAGGTTTGATGAACAGCTGTGGGCCTTGGCAGTCAGTAAGGCCATGCTCACAGCACATGTAAGTCTGTAAGTACAGCTCATGGTGTTCTTCCTAAGATGAGTAATAACAGAAACCTTCCCTCTTGGAGCCAATGAACCTTCCTCTGGAATTTCTGAACTGAATGTGCTATTATTTTTTGCATATTCCACACCATGCAGGTAGCTCCAGGTAACTTAGGTATGAAAATCACTTTTCATTGTCAACAAAAACCCAAGAGATAATTAGTTTTTTTTTTTTTGCTTTTTAACTGGAACTAAAGGATTTGGATAGTGTTTTCTGTCAGAGGCTTATTGAGGATTTGGGCTCACGTGTAATAGCCAAGCTTCAGGGCAGCAGATCGGCCCTGACACAGACACCAGCCTGTCCTGACCCCACTGCCAGAACAAGCCACGTGGCTCCCAACAGTGCCACAGCAGCTCAGCACTCTGCAGTTCCACAGACTCAAACCCAGAATTCATTTCTTTTGCAGGACTGTAATGGTGCCAGGAAGGTTAAATACTCCCTCATATCCACAGAACAGCAACATCTGCTGTGATCTCTCTTACAGGACCTTCTGCGCAGGGACATCTTGTATTACAAGAGTCGGATCAACATGGATGACATGGAAATACTGGATGTAGAAGATGGGAAAGACAAGGACTTCAATATCAGTGTGAAAAATGCATTTAAGCTGCACTGCAGAGACACTGAGGAAGTCCATTTATTCTGTGCAAAAAAGCCTGAGCAGAAACAGCGCTGGCTGAAGGCGTTTGAGAATGAAAGGAGGCAGGTGCAGCTGGACCAGGAGACAGGTGTGGAAAGAGCAATGCTGGGAGACTGATTGATTGTTTGTTTAATTATTATTATTGGGTTTTCATCTTTTTTTACCCATCGGCTAATGCCTGAGGAGTGAAAGGGTGGAGAAAGCCAGTCCATGCGCCAGGGCAGCTCTGAGCTGCTGAATTACACATTCTGAATGAATCTGGGCAATTAAAAAACTGCAAACCACCATAAGCCGTCACTGCAGTTTGTCCTCAGGAAGGCTGATGTGTCTTAAGGAGTTCAAGCAGGGCTGACAAGATAGTCAATACATTACATACAGGGTCCAGAACAGTGTAGAACAGGTTCAGTCAAGGGTTCTCACCGTACAAGAGGGTTTGTGTTGTTTTGTCCAAATCCTTTTTAATTCAGCCTAGTGTGATCTGAAAGGTTTCAGCCACCACTGGCCTGGACTGGCTTCTCCCCCAGTGCAGCATGGGCTGAGGGGCAGGCAGCAAACCCTGCATGGGGGGTTTGTGCAGCACAGCACAAGGCTGTGCCCCCCCAGCCTTGGCAGTAATTGTGGCCTCTCACCTCAGGCATTTGTCTACCCCTGTCTTCTCCTCAGGTACCAAATGATGACCTGCTGCTGACAGAAAGCTGCTTCATCTTCCAGGTTTTTCCATCACGGAGGTGCAGAAAAAGCAGGCAATGCTGAATGCCAGCAAGCAGCACCATGCTGGGAAGCCCAAGGGTGAGTCACACCTGAACACAGCAACACTGTGAGAATGGGGGGGGGGCTCTGGATTTACTACATGGGAGAGGTTTCAGTGAAGTGGCATTTACAAACTCTTGAGAAGGCCAGATGGTGACAATTTGCACTACAATTCCTGCTGGATTCAGATGGCTGGAGTCAGGAGAGTATTCCTAACTCCAGGAGAGCCACTTTGCAAATAATCAGCACTCTGCCAAAACCCAGCAGCTTCTGCTCCACGGCCAGTGCACAGCCTCTCCTTAGGAGCCAGGCTTTCCCAGGAGCATGGCATTCCCTTTGGCAAAAGGCAAGGTTTGTAGTAATCCCCACGTTGCACAGAGGGCCACAGAGGTCACTGCAGCAGGGCCTGTTCCTGCTGGGCAGTTGTGCCTGGGGAAGATGCTCTGAAACCTGCACCTTGGGCAGGGTGCCAGAGGTAGGTACCACGCCTGAGCAGAGCTCCTCGTTCAACCTGTCAGAGACAGGGACAATTAGCAGCAGCCAGGGGAGAGTGAAGTCAAGCAAAATAAAGGTTCCTGTGCCCACAGCACTGTTGGCTGAAGACAGCCCTGTTGATGCCACCTTCCCCTTCTCTCTGTTCAGAGGAAGAGGCGTCACTTGGTTCCTCTGAACCCACAGAGCCAACCACTTCCTCTTGGTGGTACCAGCCAGCACTTCCAGCCCAGCCACATCTCCTGAAAGAAAGCTTGGCTAAATGTCAAAAAGGGTCAGAAATAAGATTTGGCTGCAAACAGGGGGAAGTTTGGAAGGAGGCCAGACCATGCCAACAGAGGAAAGCCCTTGGGGCACAGCATGAGAGGAGATTGCACAGACCAGCCTTGTCCTCCACGCAGGCACTGACCACTGCTACTCAGAAATGCAGCCCAGGAGGTTGTAACAGGCGCCAGCAGCACTTGCACAGCAGCTGCTTCTCCCAGCACAGCCAAAAGCACCAGCTAAGTTTGTCACCAGTCATGGGCTGCAGCTCTCTAGCCCTGCTGTCGGGCTGGCAGAACACCTGACACTTGTGCAGCACATTTCTGGGCCTTCCACATGAGCTCCAATCCTAAAAGGCACTGCTGAAAGTAAGGATAAATTAAAGGAAGGGTAACACTAAGACAAACCCAATTCACAGCCCTGCAGCTTTAATGGGGACTGGGGGAGGCGGCAGAGGTGGGGGGAGAGCCGTGTTCAACTAACATGCTTCCCATCTCCTCCTCCTCCCAGCTGTCACCAGGCCCTACTACGACTTCCTGATGCGGCAGAAGCACCCCACCCTGCCCACCACGCTCCCTCAGCAGCAGGTCTTCATGCTGGCAGAGCCCAAGCGCAAGCCCTCGAACTTCTGGCAGAACATCAGCAGGCTGACGCCCTTCCGGAAATAGGGGCAGCCCCGTGTTTGTGCCTGAACCCCTTCTGAGAAAGCACTTTATCCATCAGTCCTGGCAGGTGGAGCCCAGGTTCATCCAGTGCTGTGTTTACAGAGGATGGCACAGGTGCTCCTGCCTTCCCTATTTATTTTGCAGCCCGACTGACCCGCTGGCTCCCAGGTGAGGCCGCGTGGGCGCTCGCACACCCGCGGGCAGCGGTGCCGCGGAGCCAGCCCTGCCCAGCAGGCAAAGCTCCAGGAGCAGGGAGCTGGACAGGCTGCAGCCCAAGAGATTTACCTTGTCAGCTGTACTTGGACTCACTCCTTCCCGCTGTGCCCACCACTGCTGGCTGGCAGCTGGCACAGGGGATGGCAGCTGATGGACCCGCTGGCCCCGTGGCCACTGCCGTGCTCAGAACAACAGTTCAGAGTCTGTGATGAGGAGGGATGAACCCTTCTGCTCTGCCCACCCCATGCCCTGCATTTCTCAGAGCTGTGATCCTCCTCCACGTGTCCAACTAACTCAGCAGCCTCTGCAGGCACTCGGAGCACAGTGAGCACTGCACTGTGACCTCCTCCCTCCCTTTAGTCCAACACCACCGGTGAAGGGTGTCCTACATTAAACTGTGCCAACCTGCAGCATGAGTCAACTCGAAGAATCTCTCTAGTGGGTTTGAGTTACATAAGTTAGAGAAAATGTGCCTAATTAATACCATACTCAATTCTTTAGATTCTCGTCTCTCCATCATTCTGCCATATTTCCTGGCCAATGAAAATGCTCATTGTTTGTAATGTGTTTATTTATGGTAAAAATCAGAACTGTGTATTTTGTAAGTCTGTAATTGTTCTTGTCAGATGTTGTTAACTTGATGCCTGTTTTGTCTGTTTAATTTTTCTTTCCTTTTTTTTTTTTTAAAGAAAGGTCAATATTTGCAAACCTAGCTCCCAGAAGTCAGAGTCTGCTGTTCAACTCTGCAACATCACTGTTATGCAAACTCCTACAGACCCTCAAATTCAAGGAGTGTTACTGACACTTTTAAAAATGGCAAACCACTTGATAAAGGCCTAAATTTGGCATTAAGAGCCTCACTTTAAGTACCCAAGTTTCAAATGGTGGCCAAAAAGAATGAATTTAAACCTTGGTTAGCAAAAAGAAAGATTTGCCTTACCATAGCGAGAGTTAGAAGCCATACTGACTGAATTGCCTAGATTAGGAGACATCCTGTGACAGTGGAAGGAAGACACTGGCTCATTCCAACTCAAGTGTGAGTGAGCACTAACTGTCTGCAGAGCTCAGAAATCTAGTGTTTGTTGATGCTGTAGCTGACCAAAGTCTGGTCATCCAGGGATATCTGAATTCAGTAGCATGTACAAAGTCCTTCTTGCACTATATCTTCCCCCGGACCAGGGGTAACATTTAATTTCATAAAGAAACTTGTAAAAGTGACTCTCAGCTTGTGTTTGTCTCCAGCCCGTCTATCTGTGTGAAGCTGTTTCTTTCCAAAGTCACTGTGGGGACTGTGCAGCTCCACAAGGGGCTGCTCAGCCATAGGGGCCATGCCACAAGGTGACCTCAGAGCAGCCACCCCAGCTGTGGGGACACAGGCACCTGACCAGAGGGGTCACTCTGGGGTCAGTGCTGGAGGGGAGGGGAGGCAAAAGGAAAAAAAAAATCACTCTCTAAGAAGCCACTGAGATCAGGGAGCTACAGCAGTATTAGCACAACATACACACACAGACACCAGGAGGCACAGACATGGGGACACTGAAAGACACCCAGAGACACACATGGCCCAGCATACACACTGAGGCACTGCCAGGTGTGTACAGACACCCACAGGGGGAGATGGTGACCAAGAGACCCGACACACAGACACACACACAGGTATGTTGGACAGTTGCAGCCAGCACCACTCAGTAACAGAAGGCAATTGTCATTTCTGTGTTTACCTTAAGTGTCTGCACCCTCCTTTCCCTATCCATGGCATGTTTGTTTTGATTGGCCAGGAAGAAAACCTGTTGGCACTAAAATGATCAATTTTCTGAGCTTGTCATCAGCTCTGCAGTAAGTGGAGGGGGGTGGAGGGGTAGAGGACAATCCCCTCCCCAACACAGATACAGGCTCACCCCCCCACACCGAGCATGACCAAGTGTGATAATGCACCAGGTTGCTCACAGTCTTGTCCAGTTGCTATCTGGGTACACTCAAGGATGGAGATTCTCCTAAAACCACTTTATGGCCCTGCTCAAAACCACTGTGTCCCCAGTGGGAAGGAAGTGCTGACGTCTATTCAAAGCTCCCCTTGCTGCAGTGTCTGATCTGGTCTTAGGCACAATGCTGCTTAATATACTCAGCCTTACATCTACAATGAAGTCACTCTGGCAGAAATCCTCACCTCTTCTCCAGGGGAAATGGGGTGACAGTGGCACAGGACCCTGGAGTGCAGTGGCTGTGAAGGGCAACAACCCTGCCCCTGCCCTTCCTCCCCTCCAAACACACACAAGAGTTGGCTGTTATTGATTACCTGTGTAGCAATACTCTGAACAGTACATATGCATCCAGTGGTTAAAATAATCACATCATTTATCAGCTCTTCCAGAACTGGCTTCATCTCTGACCAGTGTGCACAAAGGATTTACAGAGACACTTTTATTTACAGACATTTCTGAAGTGCCAAACCAGACTTCTCTGGCCAGAGAGCATCCCAGTCAATGGACGATTACTTCTGCAAGAATTCTAGTCTCGACTATCAGTACTCTTTCTAAAAAGTGTCCTCAGTTGGGATTCTAGTCTTGCACACCACATTTGGAGCTAGGATCCAATCTCCTATGCAAGACTGAGATCAGGTAAAAAAGCTGATCACACAAAGTGGTGGAGTCACAGCAGAACACAGATAACAGGTAAGGCTCAAACCCATAAACCCATTGTGCTCAACACACCCACCCCACAGACTGCTCTGAAGAGGATTTCATCACAAAATACCATCTTCTGTTTAATAGCCAGCGCCACTTCCCAACTCTCACCATAACCCTCGATGCCTCCTGAACAAACTGTCACAGATCATGTGCAACCTCCTTGGGTTTTAAGTGATTAGACACTCTAAAGTCATCTTAGTCCCCAAGCCACTCATTAAATAGCAAAGTGTACCTGTGTGTGAGATGGCAACAGATTAACCAAGCCCAGATTTCCCTGCTGCTCCCCCTGGCAGGTGGATTTGGGCTGGAGTGACTCCCATTGTTCTGCCAATGGACAGCAGCAGGGTGAACACGTGTGCAGGCCAGACTGGGGGTGAGCACAGAGAGCAGATCCCAAGGGCAGCAGCCAAACTTGTGAGAATGGGGTTTCTGGCTGGTCAAGTACAGCCTCTGACAAGCTCTCTGAGCTAAATGGACAAAACCATTGTGCCAGTTCCACAAGAAGTGTCCATTTGAAACATGAAGGATCAGAGCTGTGAAACATCAGCAACCTTTTCTCTGGAGCTGAACCTTCAACAAGGGCCAGAAATGCAGATTTGTTACAAAACTAACTGAAGCTCCTGATGTGAGTCTGAACAACACCAATCCTTCTGGATTTTAGGGTAGATCCAGCTGAACTGCTCAGAAGAAGTTCTGCATCGAGTTACATAAAGAAGACAAAGAGTTTGAGTCAGGGATTTTTTTTTTTTTTGTTTTTGTTTTTTTTTTTTTTGTTTTAAGGGGCGTCGGCTCTATCTGCTCCTCTCCTTCTGTAGATATCCATTTAGGAAGCTTCTTGAAAAAACAGCCATGATTCTTAAATGACCTAAATCTGCCCAGATTTCATTTGGTCTAATAAAACACATAATTATGAAAAGGATGTGAATCAAATGAAAGAATGATTTCCTGAAGCTACCAGTTAAGTGAAGAGAACCAGTGGCTACTAAATAACATAGTCTCTGCTCTGACCAAAAAAAAAAAAAAAAAAAAAAGAGGAAAAAAAATCTCTATTTTAATAAATTAGTTTAGAATATCTGATTCAGACAGTGTGGGTGCATACACTGTAGAAGTTCTAATAACATCAAAAGCAGCACGACCTGTCTTTGTGCTAACTCAAAGTAAGAACTAGGTCAGTTCCCATGGAGAGGAAAGTTCCCCCAAAGCAGCCTTTAATATCTCTCCTGTTTTGTCCATTCCCTGAAGGACAGTGGGCTGTCAGCTGGGGAGGAGCCCCATCTGTGTCCAGCAGAGTCCTTGGCCTCACCGAGTGCACTGCAGGAGATTCCCACTGTGCAGGACACTGCTCTGCAAAGCCAGCACAGCTCTGTCACCAGGAGCCAACCATGTGCCAACCATCTGCACCTGGGTGTCCCAACAGCTTCCCAAAGCCACCTGAAATCCAGGCATCACTGGCACCAACAGGGATAACTCAGAATCGAGGCACCTGTGATTAACGAAAGAATCTCAGCTTCAGACTGAGAACGCTTCATTCCTTGGATGCCAGAATGACAGAAATCTGCTTTTTTTTAATAAAAAGGCCTTTCACCTGATGTGTCAAAATATCAGGCTGTGCTCCTCCAGATTTACTGTAGTGCAAGCACATCTTCATGTAACAGCGTCATTCCAGCAGACTGTGGCAAGACTGGTATGCAACTATCAGTCTTTCGAGCAAGTACTGCACCACTCGCCTCCCAGACTGGAGCTGTCAGCAGCTGGCAGGTGGGGCAGCATCCAGCAAGTGCTGGCTTCTTCTTTATTGCTGTTACTTCAATTGCTTTAATTCTCCTGTCAAGTTCCACCACATACCTGCCCGTGAGGGTTATGGGCACTGCAAAGCCCATCTGGACAGCCAATATGGTAGAACAGCAACTCCTAAAGCTTGAAGGAGGGAACTACTCACACCTCATTCAACTGCTGGAGCCTCAGCCTGTGCCTGCTGCCTCTCACATGCTCTACCAAATGGGGAGGACTTGCCACTGCTACTGACATCAGCAGCACCACACTGGTACACCCCAAAATATCAACTAGAGTGTCCTGTGCCAGCCTACCAGCAGAAACTCCCTGTCCCAGAGCTCCCAGCCTAAGCAAAGCTGTAGGGTCAGGTTTTCAGGTAAGTAATGGGTTAAAGAGTAAGAACTTACTTTGATAGTGGATAAAAATTAACTGAAAAAATGGAAGCGTTTTCAGCTGATTTTAACTCCCTGAAGACACAGTGGTGCTCTTCCAGTTGGACAGTGTGGGGAGGGAATCAATCTTCCAGGCAGCAGTGACCCACAAGTGAGTGGAGGCAGTGCAAGGAGCAGCCAGCAGTGTGACCTGGCACCAGCCAGAATGCCTCCAGGGGACCACAGCTCCAGGCAGCAGCGTGCAGTCACCTCCTCTGCACTCCCAGCCACACAGCTGCAGGCTCTGCAGAAGCCAAAGGGTGCTCCTTCCCAGCCACACAGCAATCCCAGCCTGCCCTGCCTTGCCATTAACACCTCACACCTTATTTCTCCCGTGTGTCTCACACATTTTTCCTTAACGAGCTACATGACTAAAATCCCATGGCTTTGGCAGTGCCAAAAATGCAGGCTGCTTGTTCTTTTTGCTTAACACTCCTGTCATCTTTCCCCTGCAACTACACCCCTCCTCTCTGCACGTCCTGAGCTTCTCTTTTGCACAAGTTTGCTACCAAAGCAGCTCCCTGTTTCACAGCCTGTGCAAATGAAATACCTGTGGTACTTACCCCAGAGCTGTGTACCTTTGTGTGTGACTGCCTACATTTACAGTTGTGAGATGGGAAATAAACAAGCTATCAACTTTAAGTCTTGTATAATTCTGTAATCCTCCCATAAAGCATTAACTACTGGCTATAGAGCAGCTATGTAACAGCATTCTGCCTAGAAGTTCCTTCTATCCTTCCACACCCACTTCTTTCCCTTTTCTCCTAAGCAGCACCCACCTGGGCTTGATAATAATTTATGGCTTTTTTCTTTAACCTCCAGTAACCAGAAATAATATACTTCAATCTAAATCACACCATCAAGAAAAAGCTTATCCCCAAATACAGCCACGTGTTCACTGAAGCAGAGGGAACTGCATTTGAGCTCAGCTGGGAACTTCACATGATTACAATTCTGATAGGGCTGGCAAAAGCAAAACTTGGGGAAGGTCTATTCCCCTTCCCCTTTCTGAAGCATCAATTTGTCCACATATTTTACCTTTCTTGACCAGAAAAGCTATTGTAAAACACTACAGAGTAGATTACTATAGCCCAAAAATGAAGGTGCAGCTGTGGTAATTGAAGCTGACAGCTGAGCTGCTCATTGTCGAGTTCTTTCTGTCACATTTGTGTTGGAAGGATCTCTTAGCCCACCAAGGACTACAACTGGGGTTCCCTGTACCCACGAGGCTCAACAGCTCCCCTCTGCATCTGCAATGCTCCCTGTGACACAACCCAACTTCCCACAGCTGCCAAAGACTTCTGGCTGCTGTTTAACATAATCATTAAAAAACTAAAGTCATCACATGGCCTCCATTCTATTCTGGATGATTAAGACAGGATAGCTAACAGCCTGATGGATACTAAAATAAAATCCTGGAGTGCACTTAGCCTCCTACACACGAGTCAGACATTTTATCCATGCAATTCAGCAACACTGACATTTCCTACACAAAAAAATTTCCATCTAAATAATAATAATAAATACATCATTCCTGATTGCAAGGGAGCTCACCAGTGAAACTATTTCTATTACCTGACTTTGTTTACAGCAAGCCATGGAGTTTAGAATCTACAGCAAGATGTAAGAAACAGCAACTTTTGGTTTTGCCCATAATTAGTTACAGGAAAACTTGAAACTCAGAATTACTTGCCTGATTCCTACCAATCACTGACTGAGCAGACACTTTCCTGGAAGGGGCTCTGGCTGTTCTCAGGTGTCCAAAGCTGCCCTCAAATGAGGGAGTTCACACCAATGCATCTGAGCTCCACAACAAGTAACCAAGAGCCACTTGGCAGTGAGGGGGGGAGGTAACACACATTGATTGCACTGACACTGCAATATCAATCTGGCAAGAGGGAAAAGCCAAACCATCACTGACCCACCATTTTGGCAGTTCCACAGATACATTTAGAACCACCATGAGAGAAACTCTTGTTTGGAGAGTTAAGAGTTCAGTGCCATGCCCTTACCGGTGTTGAATACAGTACAAGGTCAGGTTTCACAGCAACGGACTCCCAGAACAGCTACATCAGAAACCTTCTAGCCTGAGTGATCAGCACCATTCTCAAGAACAGCTTTTCCCTTTATAGTATCCCAGATTTCAGCAACCCACTGGTGGAGGATTATGAATTTTCATCAGCTGCAGTGCTCTGCAAAAAACACTACCAAACCTATCTACTTGTAACATGAAAGCAATCCCAGGATAATTGACCAACAATTAGTTTGAGGAAAAACACACTGAAAATAAAAATCTGTCCATGGTATCCCTTGTGCTCAGCTACGATTTTAGAAGCTCAACTACTTAAAACTACCTGTAGCAATAATCCTGACAATGAAACACTATTCCTGCAGATTGATGCAGTCACGTTGCACCTTCCTCTTCCACATGTGTTGCTTTTTTCCAGAAGGTTACCAGGTAAGTTATTGTTATTTTTGGAGACCTACAATAAATGAAAATAGCCAGTTAGTTCAAGCAGCTTAGTTGCTCCCCCAGAGCTTTACAACCACCCACACACTAAAGAAATAGGATAATTACCCACACTTCACACCTACTCTGCTCTTTTCCTTCTGGGGAACACTCAAGACACTGATTTCTAACAGCTTTCTGCTCAGGGCTGTCACCTCTCCAATCAAACAGCACGGTTTGGTACAAAGCAAATGCTGAAGTATTGTCAAATTTTACATCTGTTCTATTTCCTCTGTTTTAAGCTATAAAATAAAACCTCTCAAACCCCAGGAAATGTCTCAAAAGGGAACAAGGCAGGGCTGAACATCTTTACCACAGTCTCAGACAGGACAGCTTAACTTAGGGCAGCCTATTCCCCACTGGGGAGCCTTGGCCACTGTGTTCTGTCAGGCATCAGGAAACCTTACTGAGCAAAGTCACTCATCCCATTTCAACATTTTGCTTTGCTTCCATCCATCACCAGATTCCATCAGCTTGAAGAGTTTAAATGCATCACACTGTTCTCCAGCACAGAATGTTTTCTGGAAGGATGTCACCAAAGACAGTAGGAAAGACACCACAATAAGCAACACAAGTCAATCTTTATTGAAAACTGAAGTATTAATACATAACAATTCTTGTTACAATAAACGTGCTTTTAAGAATTTAAACTTGAGCTCATCTACTCATTGAATTGCATAAAAAATAAAAAAGTATGAATTTTCACAATTGAACTGGCTCAGAATGGAATCTCCACTCTTTGTGTTGATGCGATAGTTCAATGCAGGAGTGAGTGATGCCTTAAAACTTATTCTGGAAGACAACATTGACCTAAACTTAAAAAAAAAGTACCAATACAACTGTTCCTAAGACAGTTTTAAAAAAAGTCATAAAAAGGAAACCTGTGTCTATTTCATAACAAACATGGAGAACTATTACTGGGGCCTCTTGTACTTCCATTGCATGCACTCACTTTTTTAGATCTTAAGACAGGAGGGCAGCCAATAATAGCATTACAATTAAAAAAACCCACTAACAAATCCCTTCTACTTAAAACAAGTCTGTACAGCAGTCAGCTAAAAAAGCTTTCCCAGTTTGCCTGCTAAGTGCCCAAAAGTCACAATCAGTTTAGAAAAGTCACGTTCATTTTCTTGATGTTGAAACTTCAGGGCCCATAAATTGTCCAGATGTAGAAGTCACAAATGGACCCTTACTACGTGTGAAATTCAGATGGTTCAGTGTTATATGCAACCTGCACAAGAAAAGGTTTCTTGTCCCCACTGTTCCTCTTCCCTCTGTGGTGCCTACAGGACACCTTGTGTGCCCTCAGCACCCTGGGCAGAGGCTGCAGACTGCCCAGAGTCCTCCCAGCAGATGGGAACCAGCTCAGCTCTGGGCCAGCCCTGCACAAACCCTGCTGCAGGTGCTCCTGCCCTGGGGCATTTCACCTCCTCACGTGAAGGGCTCTGCAGGAAGCCTAGAGCTGACACAACACAGGATTAGGAACTGACACTTCTTAACGAGAACAATGTGAGCGAGCTGAAATCACCATGTCTTTTACAGCCTTCCCGGAGCCTGGCTCACAGGGCTGAGGAGCCTGCCTGGACTGACACCAGCTGGAGCAGGCTGGGGCTGTTTCCCAGGGAACACGGCACAAACACAGCCCAGGCAGCCTCGGAGCAGGCACAGCCACAGGCTCTGTCCCGTGCCCCGAGCTCCAGCTGAAGCATCACTATTGCTCACGTTGCTAAGATGGGAGGTTTCACACACACACGGGGATTTCCACTCCTGGGATGAGTTTGACCCTAGAGTTAGGTGGTGGTGTCAGCCTGCTGTGCTTACCTATTTGAGCAAAACCCAAATGAACAGTGTGGAACACTGCGCTGAAGCACTGGGGAGTGACTCCAAGCCAATGCTCTTGCCTTGGGCACAGAGCAGTGAAGGCAGAACACTCCACGGAGAGCAGCCCGTGCTGAGTGCCCTGGTGCACAGCTCTGTACCACCAGCTCTCCTGACAGCACCAAGACACAGTGGCACTGATGGGTGGTGGTTTGCTTCTGTTGTTTGTTAGCTTTATCAGTGGATGGAGCGATACAAGGAAGAACTTCAACGAAAATAAAGGACCTTTTTCACCTACAGCTGCATCTAAGCATTTAACTTGCATAGTACACTCAAAACGAAGCCTTCTTGAGCAGCATTCCTGCATGTCTCCTAGGAACTCCAAACAGGAGAGGGTTACAACAAGCATAAGCAACATCTAGCAGTAGGTTGTCTCTTTTCCTTCCTGGTGTTTAGCCAACCACCACCACACTGACTAGGGCTATGTGGTTTTGGTGCCAATTATTAGCCATTTTTCTTTCGCTGCTGCTACATTTAAAAGACATTTTCATCAGCTGTTACTGACATAGGGAATACCTTGGTTTTTAAAAAATACTTTTTCTAGACGCAACACTTGAAATTTGAATTAAAAAAAAATTTCTTGGACTTCTCTTTGTTATTGCTGCAACAGTTATTTTCAGTTCTAGGTTTATAGTAGTACTTTTTTTTTAATCATATAAAGCTGCCATAAAAGTTTTTTTTTTTTTTTTAAAGAGAAGCTTGATCTGAAATGTCTCTACTGCACTAGCTCTTTTAATTTGCTGAGGAGCTTTAGTGCAAACACATACTGTGTTTTCATTTATAAAGGAATTCTAAATAGGGAATGTTATATAAAAAGCAGGAGAGAATGTTTCGTAAGACCCTCACTGTGTAAACGCCTATTTAATGATGTACAGTTTCCCCCACTGCAGTTTTATATCCATGCTTTCTACTATTTGCAACAAAATACCATTGAGATAGTTATATATACACATATTCCCCCGTCCCCCTGCACTGTGCTTTTGGTTACTTTTCAGAACAACTCCTGGAGACAAGCTCCAGCCTCCCAGAAGGACCAGAATCACTCAGGACTGGAAGGTGCAATACCTTTGAAAAAGGTACAGTTTCTCCCTCCTGGATGAATCCCATAATGCAACTTAGAAAAAAAAGTGCTCAAGTAAGTGAGACTGCCTAAGTGTTATGGAATACTACATGGAGACCAATTCCAAGATGACATTTAGGAATCTGAAGTTAGAGCAAATATACAGGAAGTTACAATCATTCCGTAACTATTTCTCTATTGCAGCATTCACGGAAGTTCTCTCCTATGACTTTAGTTCATGGTGATGAGACAGGAGACAGCAAAACTTCCAGCCTGGCCCTGACAGCTCCTCCCCAACACAGCACTGCCCCAGCCCTCAGCTCCTGGTTGGAACCACGCTCAGGACGAGCGCCCTGCGCTGGTGCTCACTGTGCTCTGCCACACCTGACTGATCGCAGCTGCACATCTAACACACAAATGGAATTGTTACACAGACCGAACAAAGCAGTACAGATTCAACTAAGTTTGTCTTGGATCATTTTCTGCTCCATATAAAAACATATGGAAATCCCTAAGCTGCAGTAAGTGCTCATGAGTAAGGTTGAAAGTACTTATTCCAACAACATAGTTATGTTCAAGGCATTAGAAATAAGGGGGCCATCCACTGACAGTGATTCATGCAAAATAAACCTAAACTTTATTTAAAAAAAAAAGGGTACAAAATACAGAGAGTGCTTACTGTAAAAAATAAAGTTACTGAAGGCTCTAACCACCAATGGGGTATGAAGGTACACAAGCCTCTCACCAGGGCAGAGTACTGGGATGGCAGCACTAAATCAGCACTGATGCTACCCCAAAATCAGCTGCCAAACCTGTACAGGAGCAGAACACCCCAAAACAAAGCATAACTAAGATACACAACTTCAAAAAATTTAATTCCAAATGGAAGTTAACCTACGAGAACAAGACAGCCTGATATACCTCTGTGTAAATGCTTAAAAGGGAACAACATTTTATATCCATTTACTGCATAATTTATTGCAGGCAGAATGTATAAAAAAAAATTTGCATCTTTCTGGAATTGTAAATCAAGCAGGTTTAAGAAGAACCTCGGTTTTAATGTGCAATATTCAAATTTAAAAATTTAAAATCTCCCTCATAACAATTTTGGTATACAAATGGGTTCCAAGGCTAGCCCTTTATCCCCACAGCATTTGCTTTGAGGTACTTTAAAAATTAAAGTTGCAAGAAACAATATCACAAATGACTCATTGCAATGAAATGCTAATCTGCAGTCGAGTCTTATTTTACGTGCTTCCAAGTGCAATTTAGGAAGTAAAAAAAAAAGAAAATACTAAGAAAACACATCAAAAGGCTGTAACCAACAAATGGCTCCTACTTCAATTACAAATATTTTCATGAAAAAAACCAAAACGAAACTGCTATTTAAACCCTCTATATTCTGGCAGCCCTACTACAGAGTATCCATAGTTCATACTGCAAGTAGATAATAAGGAAATTGTGTTAAAATGATTTGTTCCCCTTTAACATACTCATCAGGCACACAAGCTTTCCTCAGAATAACATGCAGCTGAACTCTGTTGCAGAAAGCCCTTGCACTTCTTAAGTTTCTGGAAAGCAAGCTGGATCAACTGCACATATGTTTTCAACTGACTACAACATTCTTCAGGAAAAACAGCACAAATTTGCTCAACTGAGAACTAAAAGGAAGTGTTTTTCTATCAGTCTGTGTGGCAGTCTCACTTTGACACATCTTGCATTATCTGAAAGATAGTACTGGATAGAAATCTCCCCAGGACATGCTATTCATTCTGCAGGTGATACCACCTCCTACTATTCCTAAGAGCCAGTTTTGCCTCAAAGAAGTTTGCCTTATTTACTGGCACACACAGCATTACCTTTGTCATTTAATTCTGATCCTTAAGAACATCTGTATAACACTGATTCCATACAATGAAAATGAAAAGGTAGGAAGTAAACTAATGGTGTGCGGGATGTCTACAGCTTGTCTGACTCATTTTCCAGTCACTCCAATTTATTAGCTGAATTTGAAAAGAACACATCACTTAAACAAAAATATGCCCCTTTTAAACTGGCAACTCCATCAGCCTGAAACAGGCTGAAGCACTCATCTAAATGTATGTTATGGTATTCTAGAAAGAAACTCACTTCCATGATTCTACCTTGTCAGACCCTGCATACGTTACAACAGTGCATTAGTGATACAAGTTGTAAAATACTTTTCGGTTCCTTTGGATTTGCATATGATGGTTTTTGCATCAGTCACTGCAGGTAGATTGAGCAAGCTTTGTTTTTGTGTTTTAACATGCATTCAACTAGATATGGATCAGAATAAATTTATACTCCCTTTTTATCATTATAATTAGCTAAAAAATTGCAAGACAGTCCACAAAACAGGATTTGCTTTAAGACTAACTGCTGGAGTTCCAAGATGTAAGATATGCAGCACTGGAAAATCTTCAGTGATCAGGAATTAGTAGTGTTTAGCCAAGTGTTGAAAGCATTCAGAAGGAAAGTCCTGGTTGGAGGCATGAGGGCTTCAGCACCAACTTTTAAACCTCAATTTCTTGATTGCATATCTCCCATCTTTAAACCTACATTAAGAGGGGGAGAAGAGTGGGAAATACTCTCCATTAGGTGAAATGCTATTTGAGAGTGGCAGAACACACTAACATTGCATGCACCACATACACCAACAAATGCTAAGTGTTAAATGATGTTACCCCAGCACTTATCCTGCCACCTGACACATTCTGGGCTAAGAACACACTACATGGACTTGCTCTGCTCATGTCCAGTCCAGCTTTCTGTCAGCACCACTGCTGTTTTTAATGTAGAAGATGGAATATTAAGAAGGTATTTTGTACTAAATTTAATTAACAGCAGTCATGAGTTTATTCACAGCATAATTTTCACTTCTTATATTCATGTAGTGTGAGACTTTTGGCTGAAATACTTCATGAGAAACATTTCAGATTTGCAGACAGCTGTGTACCATCACAGCAAAATGAGAAATGGCTGCTACATTACTAACTCGAAGGGAATGGCCACCTGCAATCTCAGAACTCTGTACTTCTAACTGCCGAAACAGAAATCCAGAAGAAGTTAAAACAAAGTTAATTTTTGTCATAAACTAAATGGACTGAAAGTGAAAATTTCAAGTTCAGTTGATCTGACAAGGCATTATTTCAAATGAAGCTATTTTCAACTTATGCTAAAAATAAAGAAACAAACTAGAAATAAAGTGGGTATCACAAAAACATTAGTCCTTGTATCAGTTTGACACAGATTACACCCCCAAAATCCATCCCACTTTACTGCATATTTCAAAATGAAACTCCTTTTCTTGAAACCCAGAATGTAAATTTTGGTTCACACTAAAAATGCTTTTTCCATGCTGACTGCATGAAGTACAAACTGATGCTTACCTGAAACAGAGTGAATATATGAAATTATCTCAAGGTTATCAGTTTCAGCAGCTAGTGATGAATATTCACGCTCTGAGCAAGGCAAAACACCTTGCCTACATATTTAACCAATCACAGATAATTTGACTACAAAGTCAGATACATTCAATTCAGGAATCACAGCACTGCTGCATTTAACAATTACCAATGATTCCAAAATACTGAATATATTTAATTCCAGATGTATTTTAATTAGGCCAACTTAATGCTCATTCTTTCATATTTGACAATCATGCATCACGAAAATGATTCATGACTTGTGAAGACACAGACCACTCAAGAAACCCCAGCAGGATTTTTAAGTATTCCTGCTCGTTTAGAATACTACAAAAGCACCCCCCATTGCTTACCATCTACAAAATGTCCCCAAAAGAACTAGAAATGCTGTTGTTTGTAAGAAAGATTAACTGCTTTCAATGCAACTTACACTGACTGCCAGGATGATCACCACTGTGGGGGCACATAACTATAGGTTGGTGTTCCTGGAGCCCGATACGTGGGCATAGTAACTGGATGAGGGGCTACTGGAGTTGGGGAATGAGTTGTCAACAAAGTACCTGGAATGAAGAGAACAGTTCTTCAGTAAGCAAAAATTCTAGTAGGGAGGAAAGAAAAAAGAAAAAAAAANAAAATCTAAGTAATTTTAAAGACAATTACAACTTGCTCATTTTCAAAATTACCAGTACTGTTTTGCACTCTAGTCCCAATCTTCTTCAAACCTTTATGCCAGGGGGCCATTTTAGCCCAGTGGATGTTTAGGCCAATGCATACAAAGATATTCATTACTCAAAAATAGCTCTAGCAGAAACCCTGCAACATAAGCAACTCTCTCCACAGCAGGCTTTACATGCCGTTAAGAATATTTGATGGTAGAGATAACTTGACTGATAAATCAGAATAAATTAGTTCCTGTTTGCATTATTACAGATAGGCTTTTTCCCCACAAATGAAGCTCTGTTAGCTCAGTTTGTGACACCTAACTCCCCTAGTTTTAAGGTTTCTCAAATTAAATTATAACTTTGACAGGATAGAAGCCAGAATCTCAAAACAAACTTATGGCTTTTGTTTATTAGATTTTTAAATTAGTGTCCCTTGAATGAACATGGACTTTTCTTTGTGAGTTAACACCCAGTGAGGAGCAAAGCATGACACCCCCTCAGCAAACACTCCGAGATGAGACTGAACTATTGATTAAACACCATTATCTCCAAAACACTACCACTAAAAGACTGTGGCAACAGGAAGTAGACATCCCCAACCACTTCCCACGACACAGAGGACCTGCAGGTAGTACAAACACATGAAGTGCTGTATCTCAAGACAAGGAAGGTCTGTGATATGAGGGGTGAACCCAGAACACTGCACTCTCCTCAGCTCCAAGAGGCTGCTGCATTCAGCTGGCATAGAGAAATGCAGTGGGAAGAGAAGTCACACTCTTGACACTGGTATGGGGAGAAACAAAGGGTGCAAGAGTAAGTGATATTCTACACAGAAATTAAGTAAAATTGATGTCCCATAACACTAACTCTGAAAAGAGGATGTGGTACCTCCATCCTCAGAGGTGATCAAGGTACTGCTGAACAAGAACAAACCCAGCTTAGCTGGACTCACTCAGAAGACACACGACCGGCATAAGGTCGACATTTGTATTTGAACTGCCATTTGTACGATGCTGTCAAGTGCACCTGTGGTGTAAGGCAGCTGTGCTCAAAGGAGAGCTGCACTGAGCAGCAGCCCTGGTGTGAGTGCACCCACCTGCTGACATTGCCATAGTGGTCCCAGCCACCATGCCCATGGTGACCCCGTTCCCTCGGGGCGGCGGGATCGGAGCAGGGTACATGGTTGCTGGCATTCCATTGGGCTGCACGACTGTGGTGTGGTGGATTACGTGGGGTGGTGCTGCATACAAAGGCTGTGTGTAGTAAGTGCCTTGCTGTTGGAGAAAAAACAGGGTGTGAAGTCATTACAGTGTATCTGCTGGGGAAGATAAATGATAACTTCTTTCACAAATGTATCATAAAATAAAAGTGTTACTCTAAATGCAATGAATTTACAGAGAAGAAGCTGAAACATTTACTGTAACTATCACAATGGTGTTTCACTTGCAATTTAACATTTTATCCCTTTTTAAGGCATTTAGGATAACATGTGAAGTAGGGACCTCTGTAGACACTGACTATACCTTCGACAGTAAGGGCTCATTCGTCATTCATTCCCTTCCTTCTGATCCCTTTCATATATTAACCCATGACTTTATCTCCATTTATCCATGACCAGAACTTCTCATTCTTTCACAACTTTTTATTCAGTTGCTTTTAGTAAAAGAATCCAATGCTTTTGGCAAATCCAAGTACACTAAGCAGACTGAATAGAGCTTGTTACATGCTAATTAATCCTTTTCACCTACTGCTTACATGCCAGGTGAGTTCCCACTACGCAAAGAAGGCCAACTTCTCCCTAAAATATCATATTTACTGAAGTGTCTTAATTCTATCCTTTGTAATAGTTTTCAACAGCTTCCCTAGCATGAGACTTGGTAAATCCGTGAAACTACAACAGAAACTTCGTAACAAAAATTATCACAATTTTTGACAAAACAAAGAATCAGGATCATGGTAGTTATAGGATCTAGCACGTTTTGGTAACTGCTGAATTTAGTGTCTCTTCAAAGAGTGAACACATTACCAGTAAGTGCTGAGTAACTCTCATGCAAGTTAGGATGTAAAATTGCTCACACACTGAATCATTGTATTAAGAATTCTTACTGCAGGCAGCTAAAAATTCTCTCAACGCACAAAGAAGTGAACAAGATGGAAAGTTAAGAGTTCACAGAGATACTTCAGGGACCACAGAGGTGCCCACAGGGGCATTTTGTGGCTCTGCCCACGCACCTGTGCATATGGGTTCTGCTGGGGGTAGGCACTTCGGACTGGGTACACAGCAGTCTGGTAGGGGTTGGGTGACGACGAGTACGGCGGCACTGCCCCACTGGTGGGTGAACAGGACACTTTGTACGGGGTGCCTGGCGTGTAACCTGCAACACAAGGAAATCTGCACTGCAACACTCAGCAGCACGCTGCCTCCCAAAGTCAGGTGCAACAATTTTCGTACTTCCCAACACCATAAGCTTCATGTGAGTAAGTTAGTCCCAATATCCAAGCATGAGGTCTACCATTTACCTAATACTGGCAACAGTCTGGAAACAGTATTTGGCTCTGTCAGCTAAGCATGAGAAGGTAACTGTATACTTGCACAAATTATTTTTCAAGCCCACAGATATGGGGCAAAAAGATGCATTTTCATAATAACACAGTAAACACCAGGATTTGGCATATTAGGCAGCACCCCCACATAGGAGGACTTAGCACGTGTGTCAGCCAATTCTCCACACAGCCCCAAACTGTACTGGCAAAACACAGCAGCAGTCAACTAACCTGCTGTAGTGGATGGTACAGCACAAGAATTTCAAAATCCAGAATCATCTAAAAACCTCATGATGGATTTTCAGAGAACAGAGACAAAATCTGCAACTTCTACTTCAACTTACCTTTATTTCTATTTGTTTTCCAGCATTTTCTGAACTAGCTAAAATAAACACGAAATGCTGTACCTCTAAAACAAAAACACTGCAAAGTTCAGTGCAACTGCAAATTTGACTTGGAAGGCACTAAGATCCTTAGATCTTCTTTTTGAGTATTATATATGTAGACATATCCTTAAACATCACTTACAAATTGTTTTTATACTACAGTAAGACTTCAGATACCATCAGAAACTGATTGGCATTCCTATTACAAGGCCCCCAGAATCAGCCTGCCTTTGTAAATGTTTGGAACTGTGGAATATTTAGAGGGATAACTGGCAACTGCTGGTTCATACCCCGCCCAAAGACAACTTTTAAATAATTTCTCCAGCCCTCATCAGACAAGGTCTCAGGGTCAGAACAAGGGCTTGAAGAGGCATGGAGGAGATTGTGATATATATATATATACATATATATTTATACACATATATAATGTTTCTGCGTGCTACACTCCCAGGATTATTCTATGGCCAGAGTGGGAATATGAACACCTCAGCAGCAGCATCCAACAGCAGTAGCATTCAGGGTAGCAAACAACAGGCATGACCTAGTCTGGAGAAAGCATCAAGGCTCTTGCCTGTGCTCTGTGAAAAGATCTTGGATGTCATGCAGGTCTATCACACTGGGAGACACAACATCCACAGGTACAATGTGTAGTTAGTTGGGATTGAATAAACTAGTACCAGGGCAGTGCAAAAAAGAACAGACACTTGGTAATTATAGAAAAAAAGAGACTATCAGAGTAAAGATTAGGTTGATTTTAAAAACTGTCTGAATACAGAGAACAGATCTGAAGTTGTAGGGCAGAGAGAAAGCTGGCATTTGTGCTGTCAAAAATCAGTCTGTGCAAACAACATGAGGACACATGACCTTCATTCTTCTTGAAGAAGTCTGGGCTTCTTTGCAATTTCAGGACCCCCTTCAAACTAAAAGTTGTTTAGCTAACAAAGAAATAGGTTTACTGTTAAATAGAATTTTTACCTTTAAAAAAAGCTGTACCACAGCACTTACTCTGAACTCCTGCTTTTAGAGATCCTAAGTATTTCACAGATCCAGCATGCTGAGGAAGTAACTTCCATTAGTATGGAGAGCTATTTGTGGTGAAAACGCCAGCTACAAAATGCTGAACATGAAGAATCACTACAACCATGTCCTCAGTGAAGCCCACTTTCATTCTAAAAACCCACTGATGCAGCTGCACAGGCAATTTCTCTTTCATTCTTGCAGAGTGGTAAATCTGCACAAGAGGTATTCTGCCATTCCATTTATTTTTTTTCTCTGTGATATGGAACAAAGGCCTTCACAGTAAATGACAGGATAAGTCAAAACCACAGTAATTTAAGACAGTTACCTGTAAAAAAGCACCCTTTTGTAACAGCAGTGGCACAGCACATTCAAATACTGCTGTGTAATATGAGTTTACAAAAGCTTTGATTCTACAAACAAGCTGTTACATCAGAAAGGTTAAAAAAAGATATAAAAAATATCCCAGCTGCTTGGACAAAGTACTCCAAGTTGTTATCTGCCTGAATTAGAGGTCTGTACATTTTGAACTTCTGTTCACAGCTTCAAGAGCAGCTAAAAATTAAAGCTATTCTTAGTTCTGAAATAAAAGCGTACTTCCTATTCAACAGCAAAAAAGACCAACAGTACTAGTTTTTAAAAAAATTAATGACATTCAATGACAGTATTGACTTTTATGCATCTTTATTGCTTTTTCTTAGAAGTGAAAAGGTTCTTTCTTTGACTTTGCTATATAGCATAAGATATATTCCAAGATTAATCAATGCAAACTAATATTACAACATGACTAAGTCTAACAGGTCAAGAATCTTTGCCAGAATTCCCATGATTTGTTAAATTGATTCCATGCAGCTTGGCCTCGGCTTCCTGCAGCAGGATTTGCAAACTGCAACCTGTACTAAGACTGGAGCTACCTTCAGGTACCTGAAGGATCAAAGCCTGCAGCTCCTCCTCAGCACAGCTGCAGGATATATGCAGGGCAGCACAGAAGGCAGTGAAACTGAAGGGCCTGACAGCAACAAAGCCAATAATAAAAGCCCACCTGGGGCTCTGCCACCTGAGCCAAGAGCCCTACCCTGATGGGAACTGCTCTCCCTTGAACAGGGCTCTCAGGGTAAGCTCTGAAGCAATCCAGTGCAGATGCAAGCTGGCATCCCCAGGTATGATACTGCTACAGTGGCAATACCCAGCCATGGGACTGATTTTTTTTTTTTTAGTTTCTGGAGCCTCTAATATTAATCTGTTTCCTTCCTTTAAATACAAGGCCAAAGACAAAGTGTGAGCCTGCACTCACTCTGCCTCTAAGCAGCAAACTGAACAGTGACAGAGGTTGTACCAACCAGAATCCCACACAGTTCCAAGGAAACCTACACACTTTTAACAAGTTCTGCAGGCAAACCCTTTAGACGAGTCTTTTGTCTCAGTAATTGCTGCCACACCCCGAAGAGTCTCCTGGTAGTTAATGAAGTCCATCCATTACAAACACTGAACTTCAACACCAAGCAAGCTTCCACAGCTTCCCAATTCCTTTTCTACTGCCATAAATTACACAAGGGCATTCAGGGACAAGCCTGGGTATGTGCCACGTGTATCTCTGGAAAACTGGCATAATACATGGAAGTGGAAGAATTCTGAGGATGCACAGCTCTACATTAACAAAGCAATGTAAGGCATTCCTTCCCATACAAAATAACCATGGGGAGAATACTGTTGTATCAGCATGTTCCTGCTTTAAGTGGAAATTAAACACTACCAGCTTCTGTTTTGTTTCAAGGATTAGCACATGAAAATCATCATGTCCTACTAGTGAAAACAGAACTACACAAAAATAACTTTGGTCAGTGCCTTGTTTTTCATGTCTGTTTTCCCACCTCCCTTTTCCTAGGCTCATCCCATTCCCTTTCTTAAGTGACATACATGAAAGTGCAGTAACCTAAGTCCTTGTCCTGCACCCACAATGGCGAATCAGTTTTGCCCAACGACCAGGCTTTCCAGACCATCAGCTTGTGCAAGACAATCCTCAGGGCAGAGAGAAGCCAGCAAGCTGAACTTGGAAAGATATGATTTAAGAAAGGGATGAAAAAGAATAATTTTGATGATAACAGACAGAAGAAAAAACAGGAATCTGGATGCAAAGCAAGCAGAGCCATGAAGGAAGCAGTGAAGAGAAATGTAATGCAAACCCAAGGATCATGCAGAAATATAGAAAAAAACCCCTAAAACCTCAGCTGCTCCCTCCTTGGAAGGTGCATGCAGTATGACTTAAGATTATAGTATTTTTAATTTATCAGATGATTCCTCATGAGTCATGTTCAAGGTAACATAGAACTTATCCCACAGTACAAGCGTTACTGTGAGCCCCTACAGCGTTTCCTCATGGTTGCTTCTAAGCACTTGCAAAGGTCAGGCTCGGGCTCTGCCACCCCAGCTCCACATACCTGTTTGGAAGGTGGGATTTGCTCCAGGATACATGTTGGGGGAGTAGGCAGGAGCAGCCGCTGCATAGCCCATTGGGAAGCCAGCTAGAAGGAAGAACACACCACAGTTATTTCCTAGACTGACTTGGCTCTCAAAGTTCTCATTGCACATGCTTTAACTGAGGCAAGCAAACAGCCTTCAATCACACCTCCTCAAATAAAATACTGCAATTCTCCTCTCACAAGCCCCCTGAAGATGAATGCTAAGTGAAGAGAACAGCTATGGTTTAAAGTCCATTCTCTCCTACACCTCTTTTCCAGCCATCTCCATTGGCCAAGTAACTCTGAAGTCGGTTGGAAAACAAAGTTTTGTGTAACTGTCCTGCACTCCTCCCCCTGGTGCGGTGTATGAATAATGCATTAGGATTTTAGCTTTTTTATTTTTCATGTATTTGTAATCCTGTAATTCTTTAGTGTCCAACTCTAAGCTCCATATAGAGTGTTAGCTACTGTCTTCACATTTGGGTCAGACACAACAATTGCTCTCCAGGCCTGGGAATCAAGGACACCTCACTGCCTCAGGCCCCTAGAGATGTAAACAAAACTGAGTTGGGGGGGAGCAAACTTGGGGTAAAATGACTTCATTACCTGAAGCTGTAGTTGGAAGATTAACCCTCAATATGCAAATTACAAAAGTATGAAAACCTGTGACCCATGGTCCATTTTGGGCGTAGCCCCTGGGAGGCTTCATCTGCTCTCAGTGCACCTGAAGGTCCTTCATTAAATACATCTGCTTTTTATTCCCTTAACAGTCTGGCCTCTGCTTTCAGGTAGCTCCAAAAAAGACATCACAGACAGTACTTATCTGAATGGACTTTTTCACAGAAATCAATCCCTAGAAGTTAGAGTGACTCTGACTCTCCAGATCAGAGGTATCTCAAGTAGAAAGTACAAAGCAGTAGCAGCCCAAGCTGCTTGCTGAATTTGACACATATTTGCTACTACACTCAGTATCAAACAAACTCCCCAGGTTCAGACACAGGCTGTGACAACAGTAACGAGTGATTCACAGAGGAACTGGCAAAATGACAGTGAAACACTTCTGCAGCAGAGAACACTGTGATACACTCCACTGTAAGGCACAACACAGCATTAGCAAAAGCTTGTTACCTGCAAGACACAAAGCTTGTTCAGGTTAAGTGAAATTTCTGAATTAATCACAGCTATTAGTTTTCCCAAGAACCTATTTACACTATTCAAATCTGTAAAACCAAGTAATGTCTGTATTGAGAAAGATGAAGTTACTACCACATTCTGCCCTCTACATATAAAGATTTCAGCTCCCTCAGATAAAAGGCAATTAATATTTGCACACCCACAGTCAGACTCAGAGCCTACTTTTAAACTGCTGTTCCAATTTGAAGGGTTTTTATTTCACTATGAACCCCAGAGTCCTCAGCAATTACTCCTAACAATAAGAATTACTTAGCTCAGGACCATATATGCTAACCCAGTTTTGTAAAGCACTCTGTAAACATATCAAGTGACATACACTTGGCACTACTATTAGGTGGTCAGCATGGAGAAGACTAAGAAAAGCCTTAGGCTTAAAAATCGAAGTTAAAAATAACATATCCAAGTCATAACAACTTTTCAGAGTGTCACTAGCTCTTCAGTTTTCAAACTCACAAGCTTTAGTACAGCTTTACCTTACTCCAACACACTACACATCTGCAACAGTGTGTGTGGGAAACATTTTCAGTCCTTCCTTCCTGCACAGCTTTAGCTGCACTGTGGAGCACTGAGCTACTCAAGAAGCAGGTCATTTGTGGAAAATGTAACTACAACAAGCAGCCGTTTTAGCTTCTACAAGGAACTTCCATCCATATAAGAACATTTGAATATTGACTTCTTGCTGCTGTTAAACTATCCAAGGGCCTAAAATAGGTGTAGTATAATACAAACAGTTATTAAATATGCAACAGCTTAAGAAACACATTGCCTTTCAGTAATGCATTCCACCTACTGCTGTGTTCCTCACTTTCTATTACCATGCAACCCATGTAAATGCAATGATTCTGAGTGGAGAATCTGCAGATTTTGAATTAGGGGGAATCAGAGAAGGGGGACTTAGTAATGCAACATTTTTTTAAGAATCCTAAAACGCAAGTCTGCTTTTGATTTTCGGGAATGTGTTTTGTATTTATCCCTCAATCTTAAAGCCTGGACCAGGCAGCTCAGCAATCTATCTAACAGTATAACACATTACTGACCAAGCTGAATTTAAGGGTCACAGTTATGTGAACTGACCAACCAACTGCTGCAAGGGAGAGTTCTAAGTAACCACATTGTAGCCTGGCACTTAAGGCACTTCTGCAACAATTCTACTTCAATTCCATATATTTTAATTATGCAGACTGGCAAACAAAGTACTTACTAATTAAATATATAGTCTAGTATATATAATAGCAGAATAAAAGATTAGAGATTGTAATGTTGTTTAAACTGCTATTTATGAATCAGCAATAGCATTTTTTCCTAAATAAATTAAGGTACAACTTCGTTTAGTATAGACAAAAGCCTTAATGCAAAGTGTAAATGCTTATAAGTAAAAATCCAAACCTGATATAAATCCAAGTTTAGAAAATGAATAGAGCTAAAGATATGAAGTTATGTTCAAATAATCCATAATAATCTTTATCTAAAGAAAAGAAAGGCTGCAAAAAGCAATCTATTATAAATACTGAAGTAACTGTCCCACACATTATATTAATTAGTAAGCCTCTGCTGCTTGCCTTATAATAAAATTACTACAGCCTTTTTAACTCAGACAGTTACAGAGAGTAAAACCATCCTGCAGGACTTATGGTTCCATAGTGCCAGCTTTACAATTTATTGCTGCACCATTCCAGTCACTCAACAGACCTAAAAACACTTCAACACATTTTGCATTTCCCTTATAAATACTGCAGAAATTAAGGAAGCTACACTAGTCTGGGGAACGTGAAAAGCAAAAAATGAAATTAAAATGCTTTTGAGACAATCAAGCCAATAAAGAGAATTCATTTATGCACCACTATGTAGAAGGAGGAACAGAAAAAAGAACAGGAAAACAGGACTCCTAATGCACTACCCAAGGTGGAAAACAGATTTAAGAATGGTAAATACCAGTAGGAAAATATAGTACAGCTACCAAGAATATAAACAGTAGCAGCACAGAATAATTTCTGCCTCCCAACACAGATAGCAACTAAATCACAAAACAGCCTCCCTGTAAAAGCTAAAGAAGTTTAACTTATGAAATACAAAGCTCAACAGAGAAGACCCTGGAGCCTCTTCCAGGATGGAAACCCCCTTCTGTTAGAGATAACAGAATAAAAAGCACCAAGACATGCTGCTTGAAATGTCTCCCAGATGCACACAGGCTTCTCTTCAGCCTTCCTGCAAAGTTCTGTCCAAATCTAATTTTGCCTCATCCAACTTTTAGACTATAGAGACATCAGAAATGAAGCCTCCTTGCACATACATTAGGAGATGGTGGGGGGGAACCTCATGAGAAACTGTAAGTCAACGAGAAGCAGATAAAACAAAAAATTAAATGTATTTCCATTCCAAAAACATTTTTGGCCATTTTCTTGGTCCCACCTTTGATGCCATGCTTTGGGCAGTCAGAGAACAGACAGCATGAACAAGAATTAGAGGATAGAAAGGTTAACAGTGCCAGTCAACTGGCAGCAGAAATAGATTGCCTCCTCTTCTTGCAGGGCGTAATTATTAGAACTCCTAAAATAAGCTGCATTGGAAGAGATACTGAAGTTAGAAATGTAACAGAAGAAATAACATCACTCTTGAAATGTCACTTTTTAAATTTAAAAGCAACCTCATCCCAATCCCAAAACAGATTTATGGATGAAGGCATCCATAAGTGACTATTTCTTCTTGACCATAAGCAAAGAGCAGTGTAACTGAAACCCGTCAGAAAACGGAGCTGCTTACCTGGATAACCAATTCCTTTGGCATTTGCATAGGGAACCCCAGAAGATCCAGGGCTATACACAGGATTCATGATTTCAGTAACTGAATCAGGAAACAAAAAAAAAGAAAACCAGTATTTATTTAAACATAGGGAAAGCTTGAAATCTCAACAACTAAGGTGAAACTGGAAACAAGGAAACATATTGGAAGAAAACGTAACAAAGGAAAAGGCAGCAATTCCACTACTTCTCAACATGAAAGCTGTAGCTACAGGCAGGAAAGAATCACTGCAGGAAGAAGTTTCAAAGCATCCCAACCCTCAATCAGCCAGAGAATGTCTCAGGAATGAAACATTCCCTGTTGCGGAGCATGCTTTCAAAATATTTCCACGGCCCAGAGCTCCCCCGCGGTGCGCGGATCCAAACCCACCGCAGGGGCTCTCCCGTCTTGGACTTCTCTCCTCCTGCCACCTGCCAGTCACTCAGCACCTCTGCACCATTTATCAATCACTCACGTCTCTCTGCCATCTACCAGCCCTGCTTTCTTCCCAGCTCTTTCCTGAAGCCTCCAGCCAAGGGATGCAAATACTCGTGGTCTATCCTTCCCGGCACTTTGAGCCTGGCATTCCATTCTTCACCAGCACTAAATTATCAAACATCCAACTACTAGAGAAGCAAGTGGCAAAAGACTCTGTGCACACAGACAGCCAGCCCACATCTCTTTGTTTACTTCCTGCCAAGTTCTTCAGAGCCCGTGACAAGCTGACAGTCGTGTCCAGTCATTTCTGAATGATGCATTCACACAAAAACCAGGCTCCTACAGCCAGCATCACCCACAGGAACAAAACCCAATCTTGCTTGAAAAAGAACTTTGTATACAAACACCAAGGAAAATAAAATTGCATTGAAAATGCTTCTCAAGTGCCTCATACAGGAATACTGTTCACAACTACTATTCCAGTATTTCAGGAAAAATCTTCACATTTAAAGCTCAGTATCTTCAATCATCTGATTTTCTGCATAGATAGATAGATAGATATTCTCACACAGATCTACCACTTCACAGGGGAGGTTTACAGTGGATACTTGAAAAAGGTTCTTCCCCCACAGGGTGGCTGGGCACTGAACAGGCTCCCCAGGGCAGTGCTCACAGCACCAGGCCTGACACAGCTCAAGGAATGTTTGGACAATGCTCTCAGGACATGGTTGAATTCCTGGGGGGCTGTGCAGGGCCAGGAGCTGGACTGACTGTCCCTGTGTGTCCCTTCCAACTCAGGACATGCTATGATTCTGCCTGCAAGCACCCAAGACAGAAAGGCCCTCTGTGAAACCAGATTTTCTTATTAGCTGCTAATAGCTGATGCCTAAACTTCCTGTTCTACATCTCTGAGATGCTGTCTTACTTAAACCAACTGGGCGTTAAGCAGTTAAACACAGTTTAACAAAATTTTGTAAATAAAGTTTATGAAACAAGGAAGTTTAATTACACATGCACTACCTAGTTACAGGATATGTTATGGCAGGAATCCAAGTGGAGTTTATCAGTACAGCTGCACTGATAAACCTAGGGTAAGTGACTCTATAAAGCATAAATAGTTTGCTTTTTAAAGGAACACTAAAACCAGCTCTGTCCAAAAGAATTAGCAGCACCTAGTACACAACAGATATAAAACTGCCATTTGTGCAAAATCAGGAATCAGTAAGTGCTGTCAGAAAGTTTATGATCAGGTTTCACAAAACACTCCAAGTCAATATAAGATAATTACAAGATCCACTGGTTTCTTGGGCTTCCTCCCCTCACTTTCCAATAATGCCAACTTACATAGAATTGCCTTTTTCATTCAGATTCATACATGATTACACATTAAGAGAACAGAATTACAAACCAAGCAAGCTGCCATTTACATCGCTTAGGAGGAATAAAGTTCCCCAGAGCAGCATGTTTTAATCACCTGACCCACATCAAGAGCCATTTAAAACAAATCTCTTTGAGAATGTTCTACAGCAAGCTGTACTTCAAGAATAAAGTGCAATATTCCACTGAAGCCCTGTGGAGTTTTAGCAGCATTAACTCTGGGCCATAATCAACAGGTGCATTTTGCTGGACCAGCACTTTTTTTAGCAAGGCTGCTCTTTTCTCCCATACTTTCTTCAGTGTATCCTTCTCTCTAAAGTACAACTCTCACTTACCTGAGAACTTTCAGTCTTTATACCTCCCTGCTCTTTCCTCTCATGTGCACTTCTGCTTCTCTTTCAATGTTGATTTTGTCTCTAAATTTACAAAATCCTTAGGGGCTCAAGCTTCACTTTGGTTTCAGCATTTCCCAGTTATGGGGTTAAAGCCTTAAGGAGATGGATAAACCTTTCCATTCAAATAACACAGTGCTCTCCCACTCCCTCATATCCCTCAAATGTGCTGCTCCTCCTTGCAGTCCCTACAGCAACTAGGAGAAAAGACTCTGGAACCTTCTCACCATTCTGAGTGGCAGTGAACAAAAAGGGAACTGTCAGGTGGAAACTCAGCAGGGGCCTTCTGTGAATATTCAGGCAAAATACACAAAAAAATCCCAACTATTAGAAATATTAGCAGACAAGGACTGCAGAAGAGCACATGGACATACACTGTGGGAGTTGACTTAAAGAGAAGCCACACAAAAATGAAGGGGCAGAGGAAATGGACAGAAAACGTCAGACAACACAGACTTGATCTCAAAGCAAGTACAGAGAGAGGAACCCCACTTAAAGTAAGGGGAAAAAAGCCCTAATGACACTGGTAGCCTCAAGCTGTTCACCCCCACTTCAAATGAATCCATGCTTCCACCTTGTGTGCTGTGTACACACACACAAATTAATCCAACTTTGGTGGCACTGGGATGCACTTTCACTGCTGACAGACAAGCCAGAGCCACCAGCCTCCACAAAGCGCTCACAGTCTGTAACGCAGACTAAACACCAGACCACTCCTAATTAAAAATAATGATTTTCAGGGCTTCTCTGAAGGACCCAACATGTGTAAGTATAATTATGCAGTATTACCCAGTGGTTGCAATCATCCCACTCTTACCATAATTTTACTTGGAAGGGCATCTGCTATACGGAGATGTAGAACCTTGCAGTCCACTGCCCTGGAATGCTCCAAGTCCACATCAAACACTAGGGAGGACTTTATAAAGGGAGCCCAAAGAATCTGTGTCTTTCAAGTGCTTTGTTGGCATTCCCTCCAAAGCATTCTCATGTTAATGGCTATGCAAATCAGTGTCTACAGCGCATCATCTGTATATAAATTGCACAGAGCTAACTGTACAGGAATTACTCTTTCAGCTGGAACGAAGGCAATCATACTTATTAAAGATGCTCTGATTAAAGACTGCACAAGGATGCTGGGGGGTGCAAACCTTCACCTTTCACTCCTGCCAAAGCCAGGCTGCCAAACTCAGTTTTCACCAGGCCTGTTAGGTCTCATCTTGGTACAGACACCAGGCCAACCATCCTCCTCTTAAACCCAGGCTTTGGGAAGCTGAGCACAAGGGCTGACCACTGCTAATGCTGAAGCTCCAGCACTCCCAATTGGGTTTTTCTGCACACAGCTTTCCCTGCTACACTCAGAACAAGCACATTCCTGGGAAACTCTGCTTTTAAAACTCGTCTCACAGAGATGAATGTAAAACCCCCCAGATCAATGCTAACACTGTGAGACAAACTGCACGCTCCTTTGGAACACATGTATTTTCTTACTCCTGATTTTCACAGCTGTGCAGAAACACTACCAGAACAGGATCTACTGGCTGCCATCTAATGCTCTTCTGATGACAACTCCGTCACAAGAGCTGGGGGAGGATCTCCAAACACCTTGCCTAAAGCACACTGCTGTGGTTCTGGGACCTAAAGCAGACTCACACACACTAAGTGACTGCAGTGTTTAACATCGATCCACCCTGGAACACTTTCACAATGCCATTTGCCAGGAAATTGTACAAAGGACCCAGTTCCCACTTACTAACTCCCTTACCATCTTAATAACACTCTACATTTTACCTGTTTGACTTCCAGTCAAAGCATAATACCAGTACAATACATAAGTGCCTGGTAGCTTGCAATGTAAAAGAAGTAATTTCCACTGCTAAGTAACAAAATAGTCATGACACTTCAGCTCTTCAAATGACTGACAATTAAAGTCTCAGTCACACTATGTTCTGTTAAACCTTCAGCCACCAAACAGGCCATTTGATGCCAATCCAAGGCCAAATAACAGGCACTTTCCTCACAATTTGGGGCTCATATTATAAAGACCATGACAAGGCATCCCATGCTGTACTGGCACTGGCAGGTAGTACTTAATTCCTCCCATTCATCCAAAGACCTCAAGAAAAGTCTCTGAATTTTCCCAGGAAGGAGGAAGAGCCTGCTGAGGGGTTGATGGCAGCCCAGGGCCGCAGGCAGCTGGAACCAGTGCTCACAGAGCTGCCCTGCAGCTGGAACCAGTGCTCACAGAGCTGCCCTGCAGCTGGAACCAGTGCTCACAGAGCTGCCCTGCAGCTGGAACCAGTCCCTGCACCGGCACCCCTCACCAGGCAGGAGCAGAGGAGCTGGCTGCCAGGACTCGGGCTCTGCTGGAGGAATTCTGGATAAAGGGTTGCTAGTTTCCCATCTGTCAGCTTGGAAGAACTGAGACACATCCCCAAATGGGCAAGACCACTTCCAGTGCAAGGAAGGGAGCAGGACTGGACAGAGACAAGGCAGGCTGAGGCTGCAGAACACAGCCTAGGAAAGGACAGGTAACAACTCGGCTAAAGTAAAATCCAGAGCTGGAACTCATTCCCATGCAAGTCTTCCTCCCCTGCTTGAGTTACAAGATGTTGTCACAGAGAAAGAATAAGACACCTGCAAGCACTCTAGGCTTTGTGTGCATGCCTTCCTTTTCCCTAAGGCTACAAAGGAACGGGGCAGTTTGGCTTTTTAATCCTTCCTAGTGAATACAACTCTCACCTGTAAGCCTGATCTAGCAAGGGGATTTGTTAGGGGATTCTTTCTATGTAAAATACACATTCATGAACACCAACACTACTTGCAGTCATGTCCGTAAGGACAGAGACAGCACCATTAGATGTGAAAGACTCAACAGTTCCAGGTGTCATTCACAAAAAGAAAACTTACACAAAAAACATAACACTAAGATCCTGCTTGTGATCCAAATCTATTTGTACATTGTGGCATTGCTCTACCCTCCAAAATATCCCAGAACATTACAAAAACCTTCCTTTCTTCAAAAAAACCCTCTCCTAACTTATGGAACCATTAAACAAACGGCACAATATTCCTCAAAGTCTACAATTTCTGTTGTTGCTATGGCACAAGGGAACTGAAGTTGCCAGCTCCAATCCCTGCATCTCCTGTATAATTTTGAATTTTTGTGTATTCTCACCTCAAACAAGTCCCCAAATCACCAAGTCCTTACTGTAAGAATCATAGAAGCGTGTCTATTGCCAAATTTAGGTGAAGTTAATCAACTATGAGAAACAGAGAAAAAAATCAAATTGGAAGAATATAATTTCACTACATGAAGGAATTGTGTTTAGAACTTTTTAGTTATGCTCCAGTGCTCTGCTTCTTCCTAAAATCCTATCAAGCATTTTTTCATTAAATTAACTTTCAATTTATTCCCCATTACTTTCTGAAATAACATGAAACTGTCACAAACACAAAAGGAACGCAGAATCTCCAAAAGCCTCCTAAGCCCTCCTCCTCTTCAGCCTCGGAGTCAGAGCGTGCAATTCCCACCCCAAAGGCGCAGGGAAAGGCTGGAAGTTTTATGACACTGACAATTACAGATCCTGCAGCAAAACCCCATCAGAGCAGGCAGGAACTCTGCTCACGGGAGGGAACGTGCACCAACATTCGGGAACAACCCGAGCCCAGCTCTTCTGCCCTGAGACCTGCGTGGCTGCCCTCACGAATCCTTGACTTTTTACCTTTCTCAGAGCACTGCTTTCACCATTTGGCTGCAGTTTACAGACTCCAGACGATGCACAGAAGCCCCGCCAGCCCCGTGTGCAGGTTTCCCCTCCCGCCCGGCCCGCAGCCCGCAGCGCACAAAGGTAGCGGGCAGCCCGCAGCTCCTCACAGGGGCAGCCCGCAGCTCCTCACAGGGGCAGCCCGCAGCTCCTCACACGGGCAGCCCGCAGCTCCTCACACGGGCAGCCCGCAGCTCC
>WEZZ01027146.1:55323-73744 GCA_013400585.1 Chloropsis cyanopogon
AAAAATTATAAAGAAAAGCCTTATAAAATCAGGCCTGCTCTGGCTGGCCTGTCATTTCTTCTAAGTCCAGCTGGCATTTTGCAAATTCCCGTGTGAAAGCAATCCTGGTGGGAGCAGTTTGCTAGCATAACAATCTATTCTTGGGTAAAAAACAACTGGCACCTGTATAAACTGTTTTTACACCCTTAGATAGAAAAATAAAAAGTATCTCTTACAAAAATCTTTCTCTGCCTGTACGCACCTAGAGTTTGAGTGAGCAATGAATACAGAATAACAACTTGTTACTGACCAATAAAGTAATTGTCCAGAAAGCTACTGACCAGTTGGAGTCCCACACGAGGTCTGTAACACTGTATAAAAAGGAGTTATGTGAATAAAGAATGGCCTTTTTCCACCATGAAGAAAATGGAGTCTGTGTGATTTAATCCCGTAATCCCTAATGTCCAAAAGCCAGGAATTACAAAATTAAACAGATTTTGGAATGTATGTAAATATCACTGTGTCAAAAATAGCTCAACTCTACTCTGTTACTACACAGATAAATGAATCTATGAGGTAAAATCCTTGATTTCCTGGTTAGATGTCTTTTGGCCTAATTGGAGACAGATTTTAAGCCATTGTGTCCAATTGATAAACCTGTGGACAGCTTTTGCAGACAAACTATACAGCTGCTTAAAGGTTGAGGAAATAACAAGGAAGCAGATATGTCCCATGTTTCTATTGTGAGAGCTCAAAATAAGGACCAGTGTCTTGTGACATTCAGTGAGGCTTTACAAATGTTTGTTGCTGCTGTGACTGATTTTAATGATGCAAATCTTCAGCTACATCTCTGCTGAGTATTGTTGGCAGCACTGCAATAATCTCCTTTATTAGAAAAGCAGAGGAGAGACCCTTCCCAGACCTGCAGGCCAGCAGCAGTTCTTCTGGCAGAGCGAGCACCTGCTCTATTTTTATGGAGCTCTGAGCCACCGTGAGCCTCTACAAACAGAACTGGCAAATTCTTTTGTTAGAATTTCACAATAAAAATCCAGCACGGAACTAGTTAGCTCCACCCCCAAATTCAAGATAAGTAAACTGCAACAGACAAACGTTTAACATCAGTCAGTCTGGTATAAGCAGAATATTTGACAATTCCCAGAGAGTGTTATGGAATACTACATTCAATTTTCCCCTGTATTTGCCAGAATCAGGAGTAAGAACCATAGAACTTAAAAAAGGAAGCCAATTTATATTCCCTGTCACTGACCTGCTGCTGTTTATTTGATGCCAACACTTTGCAAAAAGACAAGAGAAGTAAGGTTAATTCAGTGCCGTGAAGAAAGAAAAATAATGTTACAATTTTCATACATTAAACAAAAAAAATTCTACAATTTGTGCTTCCTTTTTCATTTGTTCACTACTAAAGTGAATGAGTATGTTTGATCTTACTTATTATTAAAGTAGCCAAGCCTCTTGTCTGTGTATTTCTCCAGACACCTCGACAAAAAATGACTTAAAGCAGGAGGAAGTTAGGAGCATTACAGAATCTGCTGCAGACAGATCCCAGCTTCTATTGTCTGTGTTCCAGCCCCGAGGGAAGCAGGTAACAGGACTCCTGCAGGAATCACCCAGAATTATGTGCTTCACTTCAGGTGTCCATCTGCAAAAATTAGGATTGTTTCCTAGAATGTGGAAGGGAAAAAAGAAAATATGAATATTTTTCTAGTATTTCTAAGTTGTAAGCATGTTTCAAATAACTGGTATTTCTCATTGATAGTGCATCCGTTTTTGCACAATGGAACCGTTTAACTTTGGTTAAACAAACCTGCAAGGACTTTTCTGTTGCTATTTTCTCTTTATGTCCTGTTGTGAGTGAGGGCTACGTTCCAGAATTCATGGGTATAACCAGTGACCTTTTAGGCAGGAGAAATGTAGGAAAGACAGGTTTCTCTGTGGAATAGCTTTAGGATCATGGCCAGAATGAACTTCTCTGGCCAAGTGCAAACCGGGAGGGATTAGATGCTGAGTAAAGCAACTCCTTGTTTAATTCCTCCTGTGCCCAGGCAAATGGACCTTTGTGTTTTCTTTGGAAAAGAAAAGGGCTGCATCAAAGTAATTCCCCACTTCATTCTCCATTTCTCCTAATGGAAAACAACTGACAAGATTCCAATACAGACCACTGACTCAGATCAAACCCAAAAGATGTAATCTTGGTCTTTAATTCCACAGGAGGAGGTGATCTGGGGATGTAAGGTGGATGGGGTAGAAATGGGAAAGAGCCTCAAGTTAGCAAGGGATGAGATTTGAGAGATTTGGGGAAATGGCTTTGTTAAGAATGCTCTGGGTCCCTACTCTGGAAAGGCTTTAAATACCTGTTTAATGTTAAGCAGATGTGCAGGTCTCACAGGAGAGTCCTGCTGCTGTTCTCCTGCTCTCTGTTTGTCCCCACTGCTTGTCCCCAGTCTGCCCTGGAGCCAAGCAGTGGCAGGAAGGCATCAAGTGTCATTCCATGCTGGAGCAGCGTGGAGTTCTCATGGACCAAACTGTGCTTAGTGCAGATAGAAACTCCAGCAAATTCCAGCTATGAATTTTAGGAAATCTAGATTGTGTATATGAGAGATAAAAGTTCTCAGAAGATTAAAAGTTGGCCCAATTTGGGATAATTCTTAGCAGGACAAGAAAAATCTGTGTCTGTGTCAGCAAAGTGTCATCCATGCCCTGTTCCTAGACTTGCTGAAAAAGGTGTAAGGATCCTGTCCATGAAGGCAAACTGTTCTTTTCTTCCATAGCCACATTTTTGGCCACAACTGAAAAAAGTTAGTTGAAACTACAAAAGAAATCTCTGGAATGTGAATTGGGCCGAATGGCATTCAACCTGAGTGGCCTGGACTTGGCAACATGGTAAGAAGTTGAAAAATAAAGATTTCTAATGGGATATGCCATTGCCAGAGAATGATCAGGATGTGTCTGTGCATGTACTGACCCCACACATCTGTCTCATATACAGATGCACTACAGTGCTACTGCATCACTGAAGATTTCTTAAACAGAAATATCCCAAATAATTATCTATACTGACAGTAAGATTGTAAGGAGACAAGAGTTGGACATTTCAAGGATGTTAAAATTGTAGCAAAAAATGTTCAGAGTGGCTGTGAAGTTAAATGGGTAGTTGCTATTTACAAATATGATGATTACATACTGTTACCATGGAAACTTGAGATGGAAAATAAAAAGTGACTTTAGCTTCATCTTGAAACTGCCCTGATTGGGAGGAGAACAATAGCTGACATTCCTGCAGCAGGAGACTAATCACCCCCTTGAAGAATGCACAGTTTGTTTTTCTGTATTTTTACCCACTATGCAAAGTTTTAAACCTGCAACCAGCTGAAGGTAAGGCTCAGATAAGAGATGCACCTGTTGTTAGAATCACAGCACAGTATGATTTACTCTTTTTCCTACACTATTTACTGAAACACACACTGTTCAACATTTTCTCTTCTAAGAGTACTTCAAGTGATTTTGGGTCCCATCTAAGACCATGGCCTGGTAATTCTGCCTAAGTACATTTTTTCATTATCTGTGTTTCTGCTTTGACAAGATAATGAGTGAAGCATGCTTGAAGGATGTGACTCATTTCCATCAAAATGAGCTTCCTGAGAACCATGAAAGAGGCAGGGAGATGACAACTGGCCCTGGACATTTTTAGGACAATTCTAAATGTGAATCAATTGCTGGATAATAAAATAATATATATATATAATAAGTGAACAGGTTATTCCTAAATAAAATTTGTGCCCAGAGAGATTGAGCGAGCACTAAGGCTGGAAGTCAGAAGACTGCACAGATGGTACCATCCCTCTGTCTCTTGGGAATCATTCTGGTGCTGAAAAAGCCCTTCTGAGGCAGCTGCTCAGAGCCAGGGAAGTGTTTGCTGACAGACACTCCTGCTCCACCTGGCAGTGCTGTGTGGATCTGAGTGCAGCCAGGTATCTGCACACCAGTGGAGCTGGGATATTCAATGTGCCACACACAGAAATCAGGGAGTGCCAGGTCTCCTTACCAAAGGTTCCATTAAAAATGGGATTCAAAGAAAGGCAGCAGACCAAGAGCTGTAGCCATGTGCAGGGACACTGAAACTTTAGGATGAGTCTTTCAATTTCTTTGATATTACCTTTTATTTTTTATACCCTAAATTTGTTCCTTTTGTTATCTACACCAGCTTACAGGCCAGTAGTTCATTTTAAATGGACACAGATTCTAATATACATTAGTTGCAATTTTTGCCTATTTAATTGTAAGTGTTGTTCTTGCTACATGGAAACATTTGCAGAGCTGCTGAGCTTGTATTTTTCTTCTTTTGGGGGATGAACTCCTTTCCAAAAGCTGTGCTATTTGACAACTGAACACCTTTGGCTTTTTCACTTTTCAGTGTTTTTAAAGTCCTTCCAAATCATCAAAATTAACAACAGTGAGACACTTTCAGATAGTAATGATTGTACACTTCTGCTCTGATGGGTACCTGTCTCACTCCAGTACACATTTGAAGCACTTTAATGCAGAAACATCCACTAAGATTAAAAAACAGCTTGTGAGTTTCTAGTCCAAGTGCTTATAATGGGAGAGATGGAAGTCTTGAGTAGTTATTGTAGAAAAGCAGATGAGAATTATCTGCCAGACATTTCCATGACATTTTAAAGAGAAAGTAAACATTCAGTGTTCTTTGCGCCTCCTCTGTGCAGTGATTTCCATTTGCTGATCAATAAACTCCACTTGGAAAGTTCAGGCAATCCACCTAAGTGCTGACACTTACATGACAGTAATGAGGCCCTACAGAGAACTCTTTTATTCCAAAACTTCTGCCAGAACTTTATTAGTTAGGAGAACATGATTGTCACTAAAACGACTAAACAGCTCTTCCTTGTGCTCCATCTCTGTCAACCTTGTACCTGAAACTTTCTTTGGTCCCCAGTGCTGCCAGGCCTGGTGGCACGCAGGGACAAGCCTCTGTTCCTGTAACACCATTCCCAGCAGCAGGGATCAGGTCATGGCTGGGCATTGCCCCAGGCAGGGATGTAAGCAAGCACAGGAAAACTGAACTTAGCCATGTCTGCCTTGGACAATACTGAATATATTTCCCTTCTCAGTACAAAGCCTGAGCCACCAAGTTAGTGACCTTCCTCTCATTTTTAATTACCAGTCTCATGTCACCCAATCTAAATGCACCCTTTATCAGGTGAGCATATTCCCCACACCACATTCTGCATTGCTTGTTTCTTACAGTTGAGCAATCTCCAGGGAAGTATGGATATTGAAACTCCATTCAGTAGGGATATTATTTATTATTATTAGATCCAAAAAACATTTTTTATGATGAAGTTAGGCTCCTCTTAATGAAATAGCTCATGTTTCATAGCCCTCTACCACAGGAAAATACAGCTCTCAGTCGATGTCTTTGTTTCTCATGTGCTGTTTTGCACTGTGGCTGTTCAGTGAATAAGCAGAGGAACATTTCACTGAGACTGAACCATAAGACATCAATTACATAAAAGTAATGTGTTGCTTGTCTTGATATAAGCAATGCTTTCAACTGCATTCTCTGATACTTGATGTTAAACTACCACACAGAACTAAGACTATTTCCAGTCTTCGTGGTGCCTTGGATTTCACACCCCAATTTCTGAATTTGCTAACAGATATGTTAAACATCTCAAGCAGAAACTCTTCCTGCAGCTATGGAGCTAAGTAGTGCCTAGAGTACAATTCATTGTACCAAGTAAAATATGTCACATTTCAAGATAAAAACAGAACATTCCTGCTTTTCCAGAGGCTCCATGTGAATAACTAATGTGTAAGGTCTGCAATTGCAACAAGAAAGCTTCTGTATCAACCAAGGGGTTTTATGCCTTTTCAAACCTCTGGAGTACATAATGCTGATATCAGTCTTTCCTTTCCTTTCCTTTCCTTTCCTTTCCTTTCCTTTCCTTCCTTTTTTTCCCTTCTCTTTCCTTTTTTTCCTTTTCCTTTCCTTTTTTTCCCCCCTTTCCTTTTCCTTCTTTTCCTTTCCCCTTTTCCTTTCCTTTTCTTGGTACCTGCTGCTGGTTTCAGCAAACCTCTGCAGGTGGTGGAATCCCTCACCCTTGTGTGCAAGTGCTGGGTGCTCTCAGCAAGTTTAACACCGTCTGTTAGCGAATGCTGCTTTCTGTGGGGGCCTTGACCTTGAATTCTTTGTGAATTTCTGATGCTTGTGGTTTTTTTTGGGATATACAGACTATGTAAATTGGTCTTGGCATGAAAGTAGTACCTGAGTGCCATAAATTGAATTCTGGACTGGTTAACTCTTTGGTTGCTGTGTCAGAATTGCTTTGGTGAGCTAATGGTACGTGCTCAGTCCTGCCTGTCTCTAATAATATTTTACGTTTCAGCATAGGTAGTTTACAGGATTTCACAGCTGCTCTCTTTCTACAAAGTCAGCTTTCTAAAATTATAAGGTTGGATGCTGAACTTTAGATGAACCTATTTCACTTGCTTTTCCTACTATCAAAGAAGGTATCTAGTTACAAAAAAATATTACTAATATTAATTTCATCATGCAACAGTAAGACTTAAATTTCTTTCGATAGACAGAAAAATAATCAAAGACAATTCTGTAGCACCACATATTGATAGAATGTGGCTTACAAATATCATTAAAGTCTGTAAACAGTTTACTAAGAAATTGAAGGCAGTCAGTCCAGTGAAAATGGATACAATAAGCTATTCACAGCTCTGTATTGCCTTGCCTTTCAGAAATTTGCATTTGGGCACAGGAACAATGCTTGGAGTGGTAATCTGTGTTACTTGATGTTTCTTAATGTGTATATAAAGCTCTTCTAAACTGGATTATGTCTGGTATTCTTTCTAACATCCAGCTTCCCTAATGTAACCCATACCTGAGAGGGGACATAGAACAAAGCTCTGAAAAATCTCTGAGAAACTTCAATTTTGTTTGAAAAGGAAAAAAAATAAAATAAACAGAACAAATTAATAACTGTGAGTATCATGAGCTCCCTGCATTTCTGCAATATCCAGAAAATACCAGATACACCCTTTCTAAACAAGTTCTGGGTTTGTGACCTCGTGGTACAAGTCTGATCAGTTCTATGGAATTTCCCCTGCACTTTCCTCCCAGTTCAGCTGGCTGAGCTCAGCAGCACAGGTTTTTTTTCTCTGCCAGCGCAGAAGCTTTCCACAGCAAAGATTAAGAACAAAACAAACCCTTCAAAAGTGAGATCCTCATGACAGACACAGTGGCTGCAGCCCCTCAGCTGGTGCTTCAATCCAGCCCCTGTTCAGCAGCCAGCAGCTGCACTCCTGTGCCCACATCTGCAGCCCTGAGAGCAGCTCCGGGCCATGGCAGGGCACAAACTGATGCAGCCATCGAGGGGTGCAGGCTGAAGAGAGAATGCAAATACCCTGGTACTACAGGCACCTTGCAGGACTTCAATGAACCAGAGCCTGAAGCAGGTACAGGTTTTAAAGTGAACCAAAACACAAGGCTAAATAGTCAATTATCCCCCTAAACAATAACTTTGAAAGAAGTCCAAAGCAAATATGGACAAGCTACTGATAACACATATTGGTATGCTGCATATCCTCTGGGGGTTGTATTTCCACAAGTTTTCTATTTATATAGGCAGTCAGGCACTTTTGAAGCCTTGCTGGTTCATAACAGCCATGTCTCACCAGAGTAACAGCTCCAGCAGTGAGAGCCTTTCTGTGCACAAGAGAGTCGTGATGGGCTTTGTTAGACTGGATCTGTTCTTCCTGGGAAAGGGAGTTTTTAAAGGAACCAGTAATGTCTTCCCAGCTGCAGCAAGCAGCTTCCATATCCATGCTGTTTTCATAGCACTGCATGTGACGAGTGCTGGAGGATGTAAATCAAAAGAGAATCCTCCTCAGCTGTCCCCATCCCCTTGAAAGCTCTGTTTATCCCCTGCTAAACTGAGTGCACTCAGTGTATCACGGACATGAGGATAATTGGGCTACTGTCTCCATCCCTGCAGCGTGTCCCTCGCTCCGTGCCAGTCCTGTCAGCTGAGGCTGGCAGAGATCATTCCAGCAGGGATGTTGTTTCCTTCAGCTTCGTGGTATAAAGAGTGACACCAGGAACCAGATACTGGCTTCTTCCCTATCTGGCACTCTTTTGAGCCAAGTACAAATGGGAGTCCTATTACAACTTGGCATCATTTTTGCCTCCATTTTGTGTGAAACCAAAGAGCTCCCAGGAGGTCAGTGAAGATTTCTGATGAGAGCAAGTGTGTGGAGGTAAACAGAAAAATCCACTTGCAATTAATGGGGATGTCTGTGCTGGATTTCTGTTACAGTTGCCTTAGTTGTGGAGATGATGTGTTCTATTCTCACACATGCTTCATGAATGAAATATAAAAGAAAACGGACAAGTTCCTAAGTAAATTGTTGGGAAAGCTTTATATTCTCTCATAAGGAAAGGGCTTTGCTGTAGCTCCTCTAAGCAGCTCCTTGTGTCATCATCAGCTCTTGAACTCAGAGCACAAGGGCTGGGGGTGAAAGCATTAATGCCACAGAGGTGAGAGCATTAATGCCGTGCAGAGGTTCAGCTGATACAAACAGAAGGAGGATGCAAAGCACTTGGCACTCAGCTGGGCAATGGCAGCAGCCAGCCCTCAGATTAAAGTCTCCAGGAATGATTATTACAGTGCACAAGTGCTAGGGAATTCAACTCAGCAAAATGAAAGCATGTGGAACTCAAAGATGGCTGTGTGCATTTAAAGGGTAATACAAGTATTACAGCCTTCCAGCATTTTTTAATGTACCTATGTTTTCACTGGGACAAGCATTATTTAGGTTATTGGGCAGAGCTCTGTGCTACTGCAAAGCAATGCAATATTAATGAGTATTATACACAGTTCTAAACCCTTCCCTCTCCCCCAAGGAAAGAGCAGGCAGATCTTTACCCAAGCTTTGGAGAAATGACACAGTAGTGAGGGTTGGAGGCACTGCTCAGGCTGTGCTATCTTTGAGTCAGAGTGACTGCATGAACCCCCACGCTCAGCAATCACCTTGAACCACGTTTTCCCAACATTCCAAGATACTGGGGCAAACCCTACATCCAGGATGTTTGTACTCAGTGGTAAACTCCTCACATACCTACATCAGGAGAAGGATCACTTTAGGGTTTCTGTTTATTCAATGGCACCCCTAGAAAGTGAAGTTGACAAGAAGACACTCCTAAAGAACTGAAGTTGAGATGGGTGGAAGCACTCTCTGGAAAGGCCTTTCTGTCTTTTAGAGGGAATCTAAAAAAAAGTACTCTGTCCCAGTGCCTAAATGAAGTGTCTGAAATTTGATGGGATGAATTGGTACCATATAAGTATTTGAAAAGTGCCTCAGAAAGTTAAAAAGAAGGATGATGCACCTCTTTGGATTATTTATAACATTCATTCCTAACTGCTTCTTTAGGCACCTAATAAATTGGTGAGTCTTCACCTCCAGCTACACAAAGAGGGACAGCCTGAGGAAGCTTCCAGGAAATCCTATTACACATTCTAACTTGGCTGGCTTCATTTAGGCTCTGTCAGCAGTGGAATTACCACATTACAGGGGCTCAGAGGCTGGCAAAGAAAAGGGCACCATGAAGGGACTCAGAAATGAAATGTTTCCAGATTAGTGACTTTCATGGATTCATTTGTCTTGGTTTGAAAAGACAGGTGTCTGCCAAGGAAGGCAGGAGCCTCTCTTGAAATGGAAAATGCAAACCCCCTCCCTCCGAATTGTTATAATTTTGAAATTAAAGAGCTCTCAGGCAAAGATATGGGAGTAGGAATAACAGGTCTTTATTAGGAAAAATAAAAATAAAAATGCAGTAATACAAACCAACACTGCCAGAGTCAGGCAGGCCTGGCCCGCTGTGCTCAGGGTGCTGCTCAGTCCCATCCCATGGGGGCTCAGCCCTCCTGCAGTGCCAGCTGTGGCTCTGCTGGAGCAGGATCCTGGACAAGGGGGGAGTTTTCCTCTGGAGCTCCAGGGCTGCTGGAGATGGGCCTGGGCTNACAGATGGTGATAGAATGCACAGCCCCAGCCACATTCTGCATTTGTAACCTAAGACATCATTGAATTCGAAACCAAAAGCACACTCAGTGCGTGTGAACTTCCACATGCTGAGTCCACTGTGTGTTCACACAGGTATGCAACATGTTTCCCTTCACCTTTAGAGCATACCTCCCAGAAAGCTGGCCCACTTTGAATTTAAAACTTTAAAGAAGGACCAGGGAGCAGAAGCAGTTTATTTCAGGAGTTAATTTCTCACTATACTACTGCATCAAAACCACCAGTTCAAATACTTGCTCTGCAATGCAAGAATCTCAACACTGATGGAAGGGCTTTCAGGTTGTGCCATGCTGAAATTTTATTTAGAGGTAGAATATTGTCATTTCAAAGCCCCATTAGTTTAGATACAAATACCTCAGAGCTCCAGAAAAGTTAGGGCACATGTATAGACTATACACTGATGTGTTTATTGTAAATGCTGCTGTAAAATAAACAGATAACTGGACTTTCTTGTTGGCTCCAGCTCTCTGAGGGGTTGTCACATGCCAGTTGACAGGAGCCAATCCTTGCTGAACATGAGGGCTGGGGATTTTTTTCCTGCACTGGCCTAAGGCTTTGTTTCAGCACTGACACCTATCAATTTGAACAGTCCCAGCAAAGTGCCTGAAGTAAACTCCTATATGATGAATTAGGACTGCTAGATCTAAATGGTGCTAATTCTGAGGGAACATGAACTCTCTTAATATGCCTTAAACTTTTTAAGTGCTTGTTCTCCTGTAATTTTTCTCTTGCATCTATTACAGCAGTGCCTGGCTGAGACCAAACCCCAGTGTGTAGGGGACCACACAAAACACTGCAGGAAAAATTCAAGTCCCACAGATCTTGCATTTTTCTGAAGGTTTGTAATTTTTTAGAGTCGAGCGACACTTGAACAAAGAATGTTTGAAATATGCCCTTCATTCTTATGTCTTTGGCTGAAATAATTTCTTTGAAGACATGGGTGTTGGCTGCATGTTATGGTGGTTGGAAACCAGACAGTGCACCTTGAAATACAGACACAGCTGACAATAAAACCACAGTGAAACCACAATCCCTGAAATCACTCTATCTGCTTTTCTTGCTTGAATGGTTTTGGAGCACAGCTTTCTGCTTTGGAGCCAACTTATTAACCTGCTCAAAGTAAACAAACAGCACCTTATCTGGTGAGCTGGTCTCAGAGATGGGCTGCATTAACCCTTTTTGTACAGCTCTGTTAAATAAGTGACTGGAGGAAGGGCTGCCTCTGTCTGTGTGCACACACTGACACGCCCAAGCCTCTGTCCTTACTGTGGCACAAACAACAGCAGAACTTTCCATTTCTGTCCTTGTTAGATCATGGCTCAGGTCATGTAAAGAGCTTCAGTGTGTGCTCAGAAGCCTTCTCCATACAGAGAGGTTTTCAGCAATTGATCCACACACTGTAAAATCAGTTGCATATTGGCCCTATGCCTGGAGCTTAATTGCTCCCATCACTGTTTTCTGGTGAATGCTTTCTGCAAGTACATAGGAATTGTCAAATAATTGTCTCCAAAGCTTTTGTATGTGCAAAGAACATATGATATGGAGATAATATCCTCCTAGATTTACAAACTACTGCAGAAAACGGCATTCTATAGCATTTTTCACTACATTCTAATGCTGGTCTGACACATTAACATAGGGGAAATAACTTCATGTGCTTCAAATGGAAACCTTCACAATTTTAATTTTGCTTGAATTTTACAATTACCTGCAAACACTTCCAGACCTGACACAGTAAGGAAGTAAGAGAGAACATTTCTGCTCTGATTCAAATCCAATCTTAGCAAAGTTTAGACTTCCAGACATTGTGCTGTCATGTTAGGGGCGAGGAAGAGAAGGGATGTTTCTTAGCTCAGCCTAGGCATTTACTTGCATCCTTTGTGCCTTTCTAGAAAAGGCAAACCTAGGTGCAGGCTGGAAGGGAACTACCATGCAGTCAGATTTATGTATGGAACATTGCAGCTTGATATGCAATCTGTAGTTGTGCTCAGACCAGTAAATTCTCCTGATTGCTTTAGGTGCCCATCTCCTTCTAACTCTACAAGTTGAATGCTGGTGCTAAGTGTTGAATTCTCTGTTCTAACTCTTGCAGCCCACAGGTCTAGAAGGTTTTTGCTTCAATATCTGTGTATGTGCAAAATATCCTGTCCCAGAAGTGACAGAGTGGAGGTTTGAAAAGAAGAAGCTTAAATGAGAATGATCATTCAGAAGACCTAAATACAAAGGGGTAGATGAAGAGAGACACTTGTGAGTCACACTTCCATGCTGGCCCTTTCCTTGTCTGGCAGGAGATCATTTGCTCCTGGCTTGTCTTAGCAACAGCAGCTGGCACTATGCTGGGAGCAGCCCCTGCACTGCAGTGTGGCCAGAGTACCTCAGTGGGAACACACAGCTTGCCAGAAATTATTCTTAGCAAAGAATTCTGAGTACCTGGGTTTGGGCATGTGGAATGCACTGACCCTCTTACAGGGCCTTGGTTCTGCAAAATAACTGTCGGATTTCCTATGATCAGCTGGAAAAAACCCAGAATACCTCAGCAGATCTCAGCTGTAAAATAAAATACCATCAGTCAAGCAGCTCTCCTCCTAGCCAGAGCTCCTGCTGCTTAATCAAAAGGCATGCAGAGGCTTCTGGGAGAGGCAGGTGTTGGAGTCTGTCCCTAGGAAAAGCAAAAATCAAACACAAGCATGTCCCACACATACCAGTGTAGCACAGCACACTACTGGAAGAGAAGGGGAAAAATATGGGGCCTAATGCAAAAGCCTCTGAAGACATGGTGATTTCTTACTGATTGCCATGTTTGGCAGGCTGGGTTTAAGAGTTAAGAATTCAATATGCATTTGAAGACAAATAGAACCAGGTCTTCAGAGTAAGATGAGAGAAATGACTTTTAACTCGGCAGTTCCAGCAAGCTTCAAAAATGAAATTAGGCAAAACAGATGCCCCCTCACCAACAGTTCTTCCAAAGTCCAAATCAGAAGCAGCATGTAACTGAAGATAAGGTTAAAAAATAGTCCTAGACCAAAATATAGATTGGGAGTTTCTCTGCTGGTGGCCATTGGACTGTAGCAATCTGATGAGGGAACACAAATATTTGACAGTCTGGCAAGGGGAGGTGTAAATCTGTTTCATCACCGTGGCACAGATTTTCTAGGTGATTGCATCTAATTCTTACTGTCCCTGTGCTTTAGGCCCTCAGTGAAAATGAAGTGCAATTATTCTTTTGAGTTCTTATTTCCTTGACACCTCTTTCTTTTGGCTGTGACTGTAGATCTCCTTTGTGCATGTAGCACTGTCTTTAAATGCTAATGGAATAGTACAGCCAGTGTAAAGTACAGGTGAGAGTCAAAGCTTAGATAATTCAGAGGAAATGCTCCCACTGATGCTGGCTGGCTGTCAGGCCCAAACACAGTTATTAATGGCAACATAAATGTTTTCTACTAAGTTTTTCTTCTCCTCCTCTTCAGAATGGCTGCAAAGAGACAGGAACTTTTCTGCAAGTTGCAAAGGATCTAACCCATCCCTGATAATCCCATGCCTTTCAAAACTGCCTACGAATAAAAGTGGGATCCAAAACTCTGCTCCTGCCAACCAGGCCACATCAGTGACAGTGAAATGGCTTTCCAGTGGCGTGACCTGCAGGGATGTCTGATAAGCATGTGGTCTTTCTCCTGCCAGCTTGTTTATAATCAGATCTGAACAATGGAAGCTGACCATGAAATCCCAGAGTCTCACCCAGAAAGTTCCTCAGCTTTTGGCCGGTCTTTTTGTTTGTCTGTTGTTCTCAGTGGGCTCTGCAATCTGCTTCCAGAGAGCTACACTGGCCACCAGGAAGCTGCAGATGCCTCTTATTTGAACGTACCTCTCTGAGCTGTTTCCTCTGTAGTAAGTGTCTGAAGAGATCATTGCAGAAATGAAGTGTCTGGAGTGCTCCACGAACTGCAGGCAGGAGGACGCAAAGGAGAGCAAGCATGGTTTCAGTTAGAGGCCAAGAGGGAGCATCCTCTACCTTTGCCACAGCCTTCTTATGTACCCGGCCAAGTCTCCCACTCTTGCTGTCAGTTTGCAAGAGCTAATCCTTCTCAAGCCTTAGCTCACAGATTTTTCTAACAAAATAACGCTTTTCCTAAGGCATTTGAGTTCTTGAATTGCTCTGAAACTGTCTCTCAGTTCAGTCAACACATCTGTTGCTCACATCACCTTTAGCAAAATCCAGTTCTTAGGCTTAATGGCAGCTGGGAAGACGAGAAGCACATCCCTCCCTGCCTGTCTGCAGTCACTGTGTGCCTTCATGAGCGCTGCTCAAGCAGGGTCATCCCAGAGCACGTGGCATGGGACTGTGTCCAGAGGGGTCTGGATTATTCCCAGGGAAGGAGACTCTGCACCAGCTCTGGGCAATCTGTTCCAGTGAGCCAGCACTGCACAGGAAGAAAGTTCTTCCTCATGCTCAGGTGGAACTTCCCGTGCATCATTTTCTGCCCATTGCATTCTGCCCCCCTCTCGTCCTGTTGCTTGCCACCACTGAGAAGAGCCTGGTTCCATCTTCTTGGCACCCCCCTTTAAATGTTTATGCACAATAATGAGGTTCCCTCTCAGGGGTCTCTTTTCAAGGCTGAACAGGCCCAACTTCCTCAACCTTTCCATGTAAGAGAGATGCTCCAGTTGATGCCTTTTGGGCTACCTAAAAACAGAGGCCAGACAAAATAAAGGGAATAAAAAGCAATTATAATTATTGAAGGGCCTCCAGGTACATTTTGGGCAGACAAAGCCCCCCAGGGGCTGCACCCAAAAATGGACCACGGGTCACGAGTTTTCACACTTTTATAAGATTGGTCCATTTGCATATTGGGGGTTAATCTTCCAATTACAGCTTCAGGTAATGAGTCATTTACCCTAAGTTTGCTCCCCCCAACTCACTTTTGTTTACATTTTTCAGGGCCTGAGGCAGTGAGGTATCCTTGATTCCCAGGCCTGGAGAGGAATTGTTGTGTCTGCCCAAAATGGGAAAGCAGCAGGAACTAAAGAACTGCAGGATTATAAATAGATGAAAAATATAAAAGCTAAAACCCTAAGGCATCACAATGCCCAGATTATTAGCACGTGCTACAGTTTGTGGTGCTGGGGTCTGAGCAGTGGCCAGAGCAGAGCATTCAGCTGGAGCAGAGCATTTGTGCAGCCTGCAAGCTCACTGCCCGTTCCACATTGTGCACCTGCTGTGCTTGGCAATTCGCTCTTATGTTTTGCTACATGGGTACATTATATTTTGCAGATTTGAGCAGAACAAAACCCAAAGCAATTTAAAAATCCGTGCCCTTCACTTCAGCTCCTCGTACGTAAGACAACAGCCCAGCTAGGAGAGCTGTCTGTAGTGCTCAGGAAGAAAGCTGTGCTCTGCATCCTGCCCAGGACCTCCACAGGAGCCCCTTCAGCTGGGGATGTGCCTCTCCTGTGACAGCACAACACAAACCGATCACACAGGGTCATTTTTGCAGGTAAAATCTGCAAAGGAATTTTAATCATGGCTGCAGGTGAATTACCCATAGAAACAGCAGGAACTGTAAGCCAAGAATCTTTTCCACTGGAGACATGGAAGTGTGTTAAGGCAGTCTGCAGAAAGATTTTTCCAAGTCTATGATTTACCTTTCTGCTCAGGACTATTATACACATGGCTAAGACAACACAACCTTCTGGAAAAACAGAAATATGTTCTTTTCCATCTCTCTTTCATCAGGGAAACTTGATAGGCTATGTATGAACTATTGCAACCTGGCTTGGTTTCACAAACAGTTCATCAAGGTTGCTTTATTTCTGGACCTATCTTCTGCTCTGCTATTCTCACCTAACGCCTAAATACTTTCAAGTTGTTCACAACCTTCATATTTAAGCTGTGAAACACTAATAAATAATAACCATATAACCCTTTTGGAATCCTAGTTCTTTGAATTCCCTATTCAGGTGTTCTCCAGCAGCAGCTCTCCTGATCTTTCTGTTGCAAGCAGGGATCTTTGGTCGAATAATAGTCCTCTTGATTTTACTACTTTTCATTTCATTACCTTGTAAGCAATGCTGATTCTGAAAAAAACCTTTTTTTAGCCTGATTGAGCATGTATTAGTTGTAGTAATATTAATAGCATTAATTATAATACTTAATAATGCTGGTATGTATTTTGTTTGACATGATTTTTCTTAATGCAAATGTATATTCTACTTGGTTTAGAGTCTAATTATATTTTATGACTCAAAGTATGAAATTTGAAATTTAAATTTCAGCTGAAGACCCTCAAATGACTGTGAGAATTCAAATGCTTATGTTGGTGGCAATCAAAATTTAGCATGTATTGAAGAGATGTATTATGTCAGCTGCATTATGACAAAGAATTAGAAGTCACATATGGCTCAAGTTTTCCAAATCCATTTTTTCCAAATAGCAATTTCTTAGATGTTTAGAAATTTAATTTACCAATTCAGTTTTAACTGGTATGTTGTAACTGTGATGGGGAAGTTGAACTTCAGGCTTGGTTGCTTTGATTCAGGACAAGAATGGGAGTAAAAAAACCCAGGGTTTGGTAAGTCTTTAACATTCCAGACATTTTTTCAAAATTATTAGTGAGGGATGAATCTTACATCATGGTTTGGAAGTTACCAGACTGACAGTGCAATTATGAACAGGCTGAACATTTGAACAAAAGCCTTCACTTTCACACTTCACTGGCAAATGGCTTGAAAAGAAATCCTCAGTTGTAATAGTATTCACCTAAATATTCTAGTTCTTTTGCTCAGGGTATTAATACTCAGGCCTTCAGCTCTGCAGCACAGCTAATTAGAAACTCGCTGATCAAAGTTTCCTCAGCAAATGAGGAGCCCAACATGTTTAATTCAAAAGATCCCAGGATGATAAGCCTAAGAGATGTTTGCATGTGTTTCCAGCATATGCTTGGGTTTCTGGCAGACTGAAGATCTGATCTTTCCTGGGTCTGTGCCTCTGTCCTGCAGCCTCAGATGGGATTTGTGTGGCACTTCCTGGGGCTGGGTTCACAGCCCTGCCTGACTTTCCAGGTGGGTACAGTACAGGACATGGTCCCAGACAGCTACAAAACAAAGCCTTGATGCTCTGCACCCATGGAGATAATTCATCCAGGAAGCACCTGACAGTTGCCTGAGGAAGTTTAAAATGGTTTTAAACCTAATAGGAAAACAAAAGTTTTATATGAACCCAGCCAGGCAATGTTTTGAACATGTGCCAAAAAGGCAACTGTCCCCTAGAGACTGTTCACCCAGGGTAGGATCTGCTGCGTTCCCAAATCCTCAAGAGGGGTATTTTTCACTCCAGAAGAAAACTGCTCCTTCCCCCGGTGTAAAGGTTGTCTTGCCTTCCACCACCAACCTCACACCTCTCTTTCTGAAAATACTTTTTCAGCAACGAAAGGTGACAGTTTTAGCCTCAGAGAAAGGACTCCTACATAAACAGAATTTGACCTACACAAATCTCATTTACTGGTGGTTTCTGAAACCTGTTCTGTTCACAGACAGATGATATCTTTTTATCCCTCCTGTTCTGCCTACACCACTTTTCTGGTCCTTCAGAGATACATGAAAGCAAAGGCTACACTACAGCCTTGAAGTACAGGGCCATGGGCTTTCTATGTAATTTCTAGTTAGAACTACTGTTGTGCTTGAGATAATAGATGGGTAGGAGGAAGTTGAGGAGCTTGTTGATAGATTACATCAAATTGTAACTATGATGAACATTATTTCTGTATTATCTAGGCTTAAACAGATTGATTGAAGCAAAAAAATCAATGATTTTTTTTTTCTTCTTTTTACTTAGGGTTGTTATAATAGTTGTATTCCCTCCTAGGCTGACAGAATGAGCCTGGGAAAAGTTGTAATAGGAAATTCCATCAATCAGGGGAAATATTACATCTCCATAAGAGGTTGTTCTCATTTTCCACAGTAACTGTCTCATACGTTTTGCACTAGCAATGGAAACACAGTTTGAATGCCGGAGCTCATTACCAGGTGCGTGCCCAGCAGCGCGGGCCGTGCGGGCAGCACTGACCCGGCGGGGCGCAGAGCTGCCATGCGGGCACGGCCCGGCCGCGGCTCCGCGCTGCCTTATGTAACAGGTCACGGCCCGGCCCGGCCTCCGCGACTTGCGTGACCGCCGCACAAAGCGCCTGCTGCTCTCTGTCGCGGTTCCACGGCGTGAGGTCAGAAACTGTCGAAGAAAAGGAAAAGCCTGATCGCCTCAGTGCCGTGAGGCCGCCGCTGTGCCAGCCGCTGGCCCGGGCACGAGCCCATGTATTAAAAGCGC
>WEZZ01027146.1:73926-91414 GCA_013400585.1 Chloropsis cyanopogon
GGGCTGCCGTGGGGCGGGGCCGGTGGGAGCGAGCATCGCCCGCTGCCGCACGGGCAGGGCTGGGACAGCAGCCCCGCCAGCGCCGGGAGCCGGCTCGGAGAGCACGGACAGCTCTCACAGCCGGCTCGGAGAGCACGGACAGCTCACAGGGAAAGGCCTGCGCAGCTGGGCCGGAGCCAGGAAGCTCCAGAAATAGAAAACTTGCGCTGCTCAGAGCGGGAGGGGGCGGGCAGGGTTAGGTTTGAACGCCGAACTTCCTGTACTCGACCCGAAGCACGGAGGGTAAAGGAACCGTGGGGTGTCTGTGGCACTGCTGCTCACCGCGGGCACCGCTCCGGAGCTGGGTCTGGTGTCTCATCTCCATCTACAGTCTCCCTCTCCATCTACACGGATTGTAGGACCGGGTCCACTGCTAGATCAACTGCAGTAATCGAAATTGCTCTAGTGATTACAAGCTGTAGGGAGAAACACTTGATTTCTTTTAAAGTGCGTTTTGTCAAGAAAGGGACTGGAGCAGACTGTTGGATATTCCACATCATATTCCGTGCAGAAAACTGCTGTTCCAGGGAGCAGAAAGGAACGGTCCCACTTCTTTGCTGCATCTGCTCCTAACTCGAGTTCAGTTTAGAGTGCTACTGCTCTTAGATTTCAGTCAACAAAAGACTTTTATTCCTATTCGTTATAAATTAATTTATCTTTGTTTGCGTCCCATTTCTCGTGTTGGTGGCACTGGGCTAGTTTAACCAGCAAATACTAATGAGATGCAGCTGATCTTGCTAGGCTATCTTCTAGCTATGCAAATATGCTTTTAAACATCATGTGGGAGGACTGTGCATACTGTATAGGACTTCAAATGAGCCCTTGTACTTAAAAAGGACAAGGAAGAATATCTAATTGTTTTTGCACCTCCTACTTTAAGTGCTGACAGATTTTTTGGTGTGAGTTCTTGCTCTCTCCCCAGAGCTGAAGTTTTGGGCACTTAAACTCTGAATTGGCAAAGGGTGGTTGTTGCCTCTGAGGTTACATGCAAGGGGCTGTGCAGCTGCTGAAGCCCCGTTTGCTCTTGTAGCTTTAGCAGCTCTAAGATTTTCTGAATATGAGACTTTGTGAGCTGTTGTGTAATCACAGGCAAAACTCAATTTGTCAAGAGAGAGGTTTTCTTTGGTTCTTCCCCTTTTTGTGTCTAAGTTAAATCTAATTGTGCTATTGTGTAACAGAGTTGGTTTAAAGGTAGCAACAACATTCCATGGCCTGGTCTAACACTGGCAGCAGAACTGAAGTTCGTGCAAATTCTTTTTTGGCTTGTAGGCTATGAAAAGCCTCCAGAAATAGAAACACCATTAGAGACACCCATTCCTGTGAAAACGAAGAGCTGCTGTGAAAAGTAGACTGCTTCCTTGTAAAGGAGCATTGAGGGGAGAGAAGCCTGTATTGGGGTGGTGGCAGAATGAGCCTCAGGTCCTTTGTACTGCTTTGTTACTTTGGAAGAATTAATTGGCCTCCATTTCTGGAGCTCTCTCTGTATACAGGTGACAAGAGCCTGCTCAGACCCCAGAGCAGGGCCAGGTGACCATGACTAAGTCATGGTCTGACCTGAGTCTGACCCTCCCTTTCAGAAGAGGGCTCTCAGCAGAATCTTTCTTTTCCCAGCAAGCTGGTACAAAAGTCAAGAATAAGAGGTTTATCCTGGAGTTCAAACTTTACCTGCAGGTGGTTCTCACCATCATATCCATGACTGTGCAGGATGTGGCATTCCTTAAATATGAAATCCTGATGGTTATAATCTTGTGTGCTACAGTATTTGCCCAGTACTCTGAAGAGGACACAGCTACGAGTAATATCCATTAGATCAGGAAACAGGTGGATACTTACTAACTTCATATTTTACTAGAAGATTACAAAACTCTTCTTTTTCTCCCTTCTCCCCAGCTTTGAACACATTCTGCTGCGTTTGGTCTGTGAGGAGTTCCTCTGTCTATCAAATCTACTATGCCACCTTTCACCCCCTCACGGTCCCCTCTTTATGCTGCTACAAGTAGAATGGTATTTGTTAGGTTTCAGTATCGTGTCTGTTTCTTATATTGGCTTGCAGGCCCCACAAATAATTTGTAAAAAGCAGTCTTCTCAGGGGAGGCTTAAAATGCTTCTGTTCTTGCTTTTCTAGTTCAGTTGCATCCGGATAGTTGAGTTTTTATAATCTCTTTTAAAACAATCAGGACACCATTAGGCTATAAAATAAAACCTCATATTCCAATATATCCCATGCTTGATGTCTTTTTTCAGCATGCTCATAAACCAGAATGCAGTGGCCAAGTACTTAATGTCACGTGTGATAACTTGAATTTAACACAGAGTCCTTGCCATGCTATTTCAGGCTTCATTTAAAAGCTGAGGAGAACTGAGAATCTTACTTTATGGGCTCATCTTTTGCTTACTGTAATTCTTAGAGTGAGCTAGTGATGATTTGAAAGAAATACAAGTAATAAAAACAGTTTTCTCCTTCCTGTTTAAGATTAAACTGTTTCAGCTTCGATTTTAGTGAACTTTGAGCCAGTGAATGGAAAACACAGAAGAGGAAGTACAGGGAAAAAAAAAAAGAGAGGCAGGTAGAAGTGAGGGTGCTTGGTAACTTGAGACTGCAGAGTACAGGAAGTACACGTATGCAGAGAGAAGGACTTTGATGGGAAATGGTGGTGAGTCAGGAGGCAGTCATTCCAGGCTGTCTCTTCCCTGTTCTAGAAGAGCAGTAGCTGTAGGCTCTTGTCTGCCAGTTAAACATCAAGGTGGTCTCTGACAGTCACGCTGGATCGCAGCAGTTGCACATTTGTTACGTCCCACACCACCAGTTGTGCTTACTGAGTGTCTTCAGCTGAGATCTGCTGCGTCTCTGCAACCTGAGCTGGGCACAGGCAGCTCTAATGGATGGTACTGAGATGCCTCTTTCCAATGTATTATTGTGAAATACTGAAAACTGCTTTTCTTCCCCCTCCCCCTTCCTCTTCTGCCCACTAGTTTAAGCAACAATGGCGTTTGTGAAGAGTGGATGGCTGCTCCGGCAAAGTAAGTCATGGGTCTTTCTCTTCCTTCTCTCTCTGTTCACTGGGATTTCTTCAGAAAACATCAGAGCAGCTTAGCAATTCCCAGCTTTTCACAAAACAAGTAGTTCTGTGGGTTGTTTTTGTTGGGTTTTTTCCTTTTTACTTTTAGGACATGTCACATAATGACATGTCTTGATGGCATTCCCACCTGACCTTTGGGTACTCTAGTGGGAAACAGGATATAAACATATCTGAGATGTCCAACTGGCATTCAGCTTCAGGTACTGCTCTGTAATTAGTGCTGTGTAAGTGGGGACTTGGAAACTGTACCTGACACCTCAACTTAGTGTCTTTCAATTAATCATGGCCTCTGCTTGTTCCTGCAGCGAGTTAGAACTCAAGCATCAGATCATGGGCTTAAAGTAAAATCAGTTTTGCTTTGAATTCTAGATAAAATATGGCACCCAACTCTCTAATGTTACCAAGTGGGAATGTTGTAATACAGGATTTTGGTTGGCACTTTGGAATGTTGTTTGGGGCAACTGTGAAGGATTTCTTGGTTTATTTTTTATTAACTTTAGGACAGAAATATTTCCTGATATGTGCCCTCAAAAGTGACTGTGTGATTTTTAAGGTACTATTTTACGGCGTTGGAAGAAGAACTGGTTTGATCTGTGGTCTGATGGCCGCTTAATATTCTATGATGATCAAAATCGCCATGACCTAGAAGACAAAATCCACATGCGAATCCACTGCATCAACCTCAGAGTGGGGAACGAATGTCGAGGTAATAATGAAATGTTCAGGGTTTGTGTATGCAGAGATTCCTTACAACTACAGTGCCTGCCCAGCATACCACATACAGCACTGCTGCAGGTGGAAACGTGTCCAAAATGTGTGCAACTTTACTGTTCTTGAATCCCCCACCTTCCAAAAAAACTCAACCTTACCAGCTCCTAAATTGCTTTAGAGATACCCAGGGTGTGGTATCACCGTGTGATAGGTTAGGTTCGGGTTTGATACTTCCTGTTAAAACTCAGTGAGGACAGGCTGCCAGGCATGCAGGAGGATGGGATGTTCCCAGCAGCACCGTGTGTCTGATACAGAGCGTTCCTGGTGTAACCTCAGTGCTGGCTAGATGGAGAGGCAGGGCTGGAAATGGGAAACCTCAGCAGACGTTTCTCCTAAGTTTGCTTCTAGCATTTGTTAGTGCTCCAAGTGCTGGAGATTGCCTGTTGCTGAGTATGGATTAGTTCAGCTGTGAGACACCTGCATTTTGCAGGAAGGGTGTTCAGAGCTGCTGACTTTGAGAACACTCTGAAGAGTAAGAGCAGGTTATTTCCTTCTGGGACTCGTTCTGATGCCACGGAAGGCAGCTACAACTGGCCCTACTTTATTTTGTCCAGACTGGCAATAGCTGACTCCCTTCTTGTACCTGTGCTCATGTAATGCTGTTTATACTCATAACTCATACCTGTTTCTCTCACTCAGATTTCCAGCCTCCAGAGGGGAAGCAGAGAGACTGTTTACTGCAGATTGTTTGCCGTGATGGGAAGACAGTCAACCTCTGCGCAGAGAGTGCAGATGACTGCCTGTAAGACAGCCAGAGAATAATGGTTTTGCTGCTTCTCCCTCTTTTATCCCTCTTTATCTGTCTCCCTAGCTATTTTCCTTCCTTCTAACTTTCAGAGATATGTTTTGAGAAGGTTTTCAAGCAAATAAAAGCAGGTTTCCAGTGACAAAACGCCCAATATTTCTCCTAGAAGTTATCTAGCTCATGCAAACTAACTGCAAGTTAAGTCACTGAAAACACTGAAGGGTGAGGAGGAGTAGAAGAATCTGATTAATATGATTAATGCAAAACTTGCTATACAGATTTTTTTAAAGTTTTGCCATTCTTCAAGAGCACATGATGTGGCATTAGCCCAAGGACATCCCAATAGCAATAGGAGGAATATTCCATTATTGTGAACTCTCAGCAGAGCTGGGCTGTGCACAATTAGGTAACTTCTGTGATCCCTGTTTTCCAAGAAGTGTGGGCCATGGAGCGTGCTCCCAGCCCTGTGGCAGGAGGGGAGCTGGGTGAGGCGTACCTACCTCCTGGGAGCTGCAGGAGAGCAAGGCCCCTGCTCTAATCAGCACAGATGAGCTGTTCTGCTGGGGTGCATCTCCTCCTATTACCTCATCCTAAGCATGACTGCATATTTCTCACCTGTTGTGCTCGCAGCGAGGACCTCCAAAACTGCATCCATTCCTCCTCTTGCTCCTTCTCATTCTTTCTCAGCTCTGCAAAGAAAGTAATTATTTCTTAGTCTTGGTGTAACGCTTTTGTGCATTCATTTGAGTGTCTCATTAGGCTTTGACACATGCAGTATCTTAAACTCTGCTCCTGCAGTACCTCTAGTTGCTAACCTTGTTTTAATTGATGAAAGAGAAAGGTGGCATTAATTCTTATTAGTGTTCCACTAACCAATGGGATTCTTTTTGCAGGGCATGGAAAATTGCTCTCCAGGATGCCAGAACAAACACAGTGAGTGTCCAACCTAGACTTTATACTGACACAGAAGCAGCACATCAGTGTTATGTGTGGTCCAGCAGTTTAGTTCTGAAATCATGTTCCATCCTTCTCTGCTAGAGAAAAACAGGGTCACGAGCATGATAGTAAATAAAGCTTGTGGATGGGGAGAAGGATGATTCTCTGGATCACATCCTTGCAGCCAAGTCCAGGCAAATACATACTGTGTGGAAAATAATGATTTTAAGGAATGATTTCTCTGGAGGGAGGTGAATGTTTGGAAAGCTGGTCTGTGGGCACTGATGCTGTGGGCAACAAGCAAATCTTCTGCAACCAGCAAAAATGAACTTTTCACTCCTAGTGTTTGTTGCCTCCCAGGTGGGTGCAGTGCTAAAGGAAGCTTACTACACAGCAGCTGTTTGTTAATGTAGATCCATCCCACTGTGGGATGCTTCTTGGCAGAGACATGGGGTAGAGTGAGATGCTTGGAGGGGTGTGCAGGCATGCTGAGGAGGAGTGTATTACCTCTGCATTTTCTGCAATTTGTTTTTCCTTTAGACTGCCTTCCAGAGTATTCTGCAGCACTAGCTTTCCTTGGATGACTAGGCTGAACCAACTCGAGTGTTTCTGTTCCAGGGGAAATGCCGTGTTTTGTAGAAGCTTATCTCAGTTCCTGATGGGTCACATTAACATTGTCACTGTACTGGGGCATCTGTCAGATGATATAACTTAGATTTGTAGATACCCAAAGCAAACACTTGTCATGGCAAAACTACCCCAGACACGACTGCCTGTGACTGCAGCCATGCTACACTGCCTGTGGCCTTAAATGAGAAGGGAAGGATTTGTCCTCATGCAGAGGACACAACAGCACTCGTGGTCTGTCTGCTCTAGTTTTAGGGGCTTTATCTTGCCTGTGTGTGAGATGGTGGCTTCTGCTTTCAGGAAATGGGAACTGCTGTTTTCATGCCTCTGACACTGCTGCCAGCCTTGATAGATGGCTCAGAACGTGGCAGTGCTGACCTTGGTCAGCCAAGGCAGACCCCAAGGCTACCCCAAAGTAGAGCAGGTAGCCCTCTACACAAGTAGATACATAAATTAACATTTTCCAAAGCTATTAAAGGTGTTCAGCAAGGACTTGGACTAACTGGGTAAGTGAGTTTGAGTCTGTAGGTGTGTGACACACTTTTCAAAAATTCCAAGCATCCAGCAGTGCCTCCTAACTCCACTGGAATAGTAGGGTGATCACCTTAGCTTTGAGAACTGTATCATTTACAGGTGTTTGCAGGCTCATGCATTGCTTGTACAGAGATCCCTGTGGCAGGGCAGAACACATTTACTGCTCAGATGTGAGCAGATTTCTCCAGTGATGGACATACCACTTCATATAGTATTTTAGCAGTGTTTCAAGCATTCCTTAGAATCTTCACCATGAATGTGACTTGGGATATAAGCATATTATGTCCTCAAATGCCATGATTTCATCAGTCCAAGAGATAATACAACATTTGCTGTTGATTTATTAAAATGTTCCCTTGTGAATTAAAGAATGGGAGCTGGCTTTTACCCTGGGAAAGGGAGTAAGAGCATCACTGTAGATTTTGGATATTAGGGGCAAGAATACAAAGGTAGTGTAAGAAATCTTAATTGTCTTTGAGAACTTGCTCTAAATGGACTCAAGTGTTACCACCTCTGCCTCAGGTGCCACTTTTGGCTACTGCATTTGTTTCCTTTACCTGCTTCTGCAGAACTTGGTGATACCACTCTGGGGTGCCAGGAAGCAGCAAGCTTAGTTGTGAAGATTTCTTTACCTGAAGACAGAAAATGAACAGGAGGGTAATTTCTAAATTTGAGGCTCTGGAATGGTGGAAGGAGCCAGTGTGCTTGCATGGACACATATGCATGTCTGTGGCACACATACAGGGAAAAAATTTTATAGCTCCTTTCTGTGGCTGAGCAGGAATTTGTAATCTCCCAGGTCTAATCTCCAGGTACTTTCTTTTTGCAGCCTTTAAAGCTACTCACTGCTTTCTTAACACGCAATGTGGCTAAAGGTTACTTTTTCTTTGGGGTCTTTAAGTTTTAATCCTTAGACTGCTCTGTCTGTAGGAACAGGTGATAACTGCTCTCTGTCCATGGTGTTTAGGGCTACGTGGGATCTGATGTGATGTATGATGAGACAGCCATTTCCTCGGCCCCTCCTCCCTACACAGCTTATGCCACACCCTCACCTGAGGTAAGAGTTGCAGTCAGGAAGCATTAACATGAGTGAGGCAGCAGGAGCAGCCTCCTCCAAGCACTCACAGAGTGTTTCTTTGTTCTCTTACACCCAGCTTTAAAGGATTTACAACAGCAGAGAGTAAAGCACTATCAGTCTATTGCTGCTCTTACTTGAGATGGATTTCCTTTGAAAGGGATGAGGCACGTTTGGTTGGGAGGTGTTCCAAGGGGTGGCTGCTCAGTGAACTTGAAAAATAAAGCTTCTGAGAGGGCAGAATTTATTTGGCTGATCTTCAAATATATTGGTCGTGCAACTTCTAACATAAGGAGGTGTAACTACACTTTCATGTTGTGCAAGCACTGGAACGGGGTAAGATCAGGAGTTTTAGAAATAGGGTGTAGTGACTTTTAACACATAAGGATTTTGTTGTACCAAGATGTCACAGCAACACAGTAACTCTAGTTCCTGGATACACAGTTCTTTTGCAGTGAAGGAACAGCTTTGGGACCAAACCAGGATATGCTGGGGATTTCTGGATGTGCTTAGTGATGTGCAGTAATATGTGAGGGGATAGTTTGGAGCACTATTGCTTGTTTCACTATCTGCTCCAGCCTCTCACTCTTGTTAAAAATGAGTTGTGGTGCTGGAAGCTTCCTCTGTGCAGTCTCCTCTTTTGGAGAAAAAAATTACTTCTAAAACATACAGCTTAGAGTATGTCTTTAATCTGACATTTGCTTGCAGCATAACCTCTTGGAGGGCTGGTTGGAGTTTTTTGGGATTGGCTGCTGCCTTCCTGGCACTTCTGAGCTCCCCAGAGAGCTGTTGTTGGCACGAGGGTAGAGAGGAGAAGCTGGCAGGGCTGCTGTGCCTCAGCCTGATGATCCAGCCCTGCCTCTGCCGTTGCCTATCCAGTAAAGGAAGAGAGTGAACGCTGCTTAGGAGTGCCTTTTTCTTCAAGCAGCTGTTCTGAATCCATTCCAGGGAGTAGATTGGCTACAGCAGGACAGCCTGGATACTTTAATGAAACTTTACCTACATTAGAAACAAAGGCAAATTGAGCAGTGTGCTTGATTGGATCCATAGCAAAGTGTCCTTGTGTAACAGAATTTTTTAATTTCCCCAGGTTTATGGCTATGGCTACGATCAGTACAATGGTGCGTATCCCCCGGTGGGCCCTCAGATCTTCTATGCCTCCAATGGACAAGCTTATGCTCTTCCCTACCAGTATCCATACCAAGGTAATCAGCCAAATCCCCCACCCTCCCACAGAAGCTGTTTGAGTCAACCTTTCTGGCTTTAGCTCTGTTAATCACCCTCCTTTACCAGCCACCACTCCTGCACACACAGAAAGAAACCTGACCTGGAACTGGAACCCAGTGCACTCACCCTTTCACAACAAAGGCAGTGCAGTGAAATTGGTATTAAGGGATTTAACCTTCCCAGTGTGATTGCAGCGTAGTTACATTGCTTTATAAACTCCTTCTGAAGCATACAGAACTCTTAACTGCAGAATGTTTTCTAAGAAAAGGTACAAGAGCCAGAAGATGTGATTTTGTGATTCAGTACTTCATATTGGGCATTGATGGAGCTTTTCATTCACCTGCTGCTCTTAAACCTAGTTTAATTATTTAAACAGGTTTCAAAGGTAAATCCACTCCCAGAACAAGGTTGTAGCTGCTTCCTTCTCCGTGTGCTGGAATTGCTGTAAGGCAGCATTTCAGCCATATGAAATCTTCTGTTGCTCTGTTCAGGTTTGTATAGCTTTCAATCTCAAAAACAGGAAGCAAAGAGTAAAATTATGGGGTGTGCTTTTAATCACAGTCACCTTAATTTAGGGTTAGTTTTGCACAGAGCCCCAGTCCTCCAGAACTGGGGCTTTAGAGTTGTACAGCAATAAAAATGAGAAAACTAATTGTTTATGATCTGACTCTGCAAACAAGAATCTCTACTGAGAATTTTTTATTTCAGTTTTGAGGGAGATTTTTTCCATTTGACATTTTTCAGTTTATTTCACTTGCCTTTTCCATTTTTTGTTATAAGTGAGGTGCATCAGTCTTTAAAGTTTTTAAAGTTTTCTTCATATAAGTTACTGAAGTCCTAAGGTACAGATGATATATATTCAAACACAGAGGAATATGTGTTCTGTTGGTTCTGAAAAGCAATAGCTTTTTAAAAACCCAAGAACTGTTTTTAAAAACTTGCAGCAGGCCTGGAAATCTAGCCAAACCCCTATGATAACAATGCAGCATCAAACAGTAACTCCCCTGACCAGTTTGCAAGTCCAGCGTGTTAAGATCCTGTTTACTGGTTGGGCAAAGTAACCAAGGCTCTGTGTTTTCCATCAGCAGGGTCACTGCAACTAAACCTTAGGGTTCAGATTCAGCACAGCATCTTATTTAACCCCTGTGCTTTCAGCTCCATTGCTCCTCTGCAGTGACATAACCCTTCTCAGGGGGAGAGTCCTGCATTGGTGAGAGTCAGTGAAAGCCTTTCCTAGTTGTATTTAGTTGGATTACTTAGGAATCTGTTACAAAACACCATTGTGGGATTTTCAAGAATATTTAATCTCCCTGAAATGTCTGGAAGGGAAATGAGTACTGTTATGTTTGGTTTGCATCTAGGAGCTAAATCAGAAAACGTGACAGGTGAAGCTGTTACAAGTCTGTAACAGAGCAAGGGCAGGCAGCGGCTTCCTGAGTCTAAGGTTAATTTCTTACTACTAGCCAATTTTCATCAGAACAGAAATGTAGCAGCTGTCACTACCCCACAGATCAGTCCAAGATGTGAAGGCTGAATTGCAGTAGGCAGTAAATGTAAATAACTGATGCACAATTTCATGCAAATGACTGGCTTGAGACCTGCCAAAGATTTTTTCAGGGCGAGAGGGTAAAGAGGAAGAACTAAACTATTTACCTTAACTTCAAGGCTGAATCAATTTTTAGACCCATTTCTTACATTAAATCCACAAGGTGAATTGAAGTATTTCATAGGTTCTTTGCAGAACAATGTTCACTTTTACATTTGTGATGAGTTTTCCTCACAGATATTAAGCTATTACAACGCTAGAAGTGTTGCTAGGATTGCCCTTGGATTTAATTAATGTGGAGGCTGAATGCAAAGCAGAAATGTATTCTACCTGTGCAGCTGACAAAATATTAGTATTCATTTGAAGGAAGAAGGTGAAAGAACAGCCTGTTTTGAAATTGCAGTGTTTGGTATTAAGATAGACATTTCTTTTGCCCTCCTCCCAACAACCTCTTATTTCCTAGGACCTTACGGGCAGCCCCCTGCAAACCATGTCATCATTCGAGAGCGTTACCGTGACAGCGATGGAGATCTCGCATTGGGCATGCTGGCTGGAGCAGCAACTGGAATGGCTCTGGGATCACTATTTTGGGTCTTCTAGATTACCCTTTCCTCATCTCTGTAGCTCCAAGCCCCTTTATTGTGTGCAATAATATATTGGCAATGTTGTTTACTGTTAAACTTTGAAAAATGCTATAGTTATTTTTTAGTAGTGACATCTTAATAACTGATTCTTAACTGTCTTAATGAGAGTTTAAAGGCACCATTTAGTTAAGTGGTTGGAAATGGCATGTGCTGCTCTTGAATTCTGGTCTGGTGTTCAGAATTATAAGGATCAATATGAGCACCAGCGTCATGTGGTGGCAGTCACCTGCTTTATGAACAGACTGTTATTGTAAACACCATAGGAAAAATGATTTTTTTTTTCAGGGAGGGGTCTAAGATCTAGCTTAAATAAGAGGTTAACAGGAGTCCTGCATTAGTATACACATACTACTTTTAAACATTCCCTGGAAAAACACAGAGCTCAGCAGAGATTCCTTGGCATTAGAGAGTCTGCTGTGCTTGAGAGTTTTTTTTGTTTCCAGACTTGCCTGCAGATGGTAGTGTGTTTTCTTTGGTGGAGCCCTGTACCTGCCTCTCACACCATCCAGGTGAAGTTGTCTCAGAATGTATGAGCAAACCACTAAGGAGCAGCAGCACTCCTCAATTCTTTTATTCTCCCAGAAATGTGAATGCCCAGTGGCAAGGAAGAGCAGTGTTTGTTGTTCTAGCTCCCTCTTTATCCTGGATGACTTTTCTTTGGTCAGATGGAAGTACTGGATCTTTAGCTTTGCAGGTGTCTGCAGAACAGCAGCCTCAGACACTGCACCAGCTGCATTGTTCAGAACCAGCCATTGTCTCTGCTCCTTACTGCCATGGCTCTGCAGAGGCTGCAGGAGGAGAAGGAACTTGAACAGCCCTTGCTCTGTTGGGCCTGCCAGCCCTTCTGCAGGCAGGACCAGGAGGGCAGAGACAAGCAACACAAGTAGACCTTGCACACAGGCACTTTGATATCAGCTGCCTTGCCAGGGCTAGGATGAGATGCCTGCCTCTTAGCCACCAAGGTTTCCTGAACCAGGTTCCTTATTTGCAACTAATTTTGAGCACAGCTGAGCCTGGGTTTGTTGTATGGACATTTCCCCCTCACATTCAGCAGGTCTCCTCTTCCCTCCATGACTTGTTGAGAAAAACACTCCAAGGAACCTGTCTGGCTTTGTTTGTATGCGTGGTTTCTCTCCACAGTGTGCTGTCCCCTGGAGTCGGCTGTTTTGTGTGATACATGGCCTGTTCTAATCCATGCTGAGCTGTGCTTGGCAGAGAAAGAAAGCTCTGAGGAAATGCATGGGCTTTCTTGTTTAGGTAAATGAGGCAGGGTGCCTAAGTTGAGTTCTTATAGTAAGAGGACTTATTTTTATACTTCCACTTTTAGCTTCCTGTATTCGCATACTGTTTTAATGTTAAGTCTTACTTATGCTTCCATTTAGAAAAAGGTTAATTTCCTTATGGTTCACAGGGTTCACATGTCAGGAAAGATGAAAATAGATGAGAACTTGCACCCATATAAATTTAGCTGAAGTCCCAATCTTCTCCATTTAATCCTAAAATTCTCTTGGCTCTGTCCTACTTATTTAAGCAATAGAGGTCCTGGGCAAGAGTTTGGGTAGTAGCCAGGGGAAGCACTAGGCTTTCATGAGCCTTAGGACTAACTCAACCAAGTGGAACCACTGGAAGTAAACAGACAGATGTAATTGTGGCTGCTTTACTAAGAGTGGCCTAATGCAGGGAAGGTAAACTGCTTTCAGGAGGCTGGACATCAATGTGCATGCATATCCTTTCACAGGTTAACACAAGCTGCACATATTCTGCCAGCCAGATGTACTGAAAGGACATTTTGGAAGTGCAAAAGAAGACTAAAGTGAAAGTTTCCTATTGCTAGTCCAAACCAAAAGAAATTGCAGTACACTACTGAAGCTCTCTTAGAGACCTTGAGGTCAGAAAGGGATGGAATGTAAGTGAACAAACATGTCTACCCTTTTAAAAAGCCATTTAACATGTGAATTTGATTACAGGTCTATGCTGCTGTTTGGTTTGTGTTTTGCAATAGTGAGTTCTGCAGAATGCCTCCCTCTCTTCTTCTTCCTCTGATTCTTAACTTGTAAGGAGTAGGGGAGAATAAAACAATTGGGCATCATATGATTTTTTTGAATTTCCTAATGATTGGGAAAGGATAACAAAAAGTGAATCAGCTGGGTTTTTTGTTTTGGTTTGGGCTTTTTTTCAGAAGAACTGTTAGTCACAGCAGGGGAACATGTCTTTTGTGTTTTCAGGAGGTAACTCTGTCTAGGTCTCTGGTTTCTTCAAGTGAAGTATATAAAATAAAGATTGTTGATTGCAAAACATTCCTGGGTTGAAATTCAAAAGAAATTATCTTTTTAAAAGTTCAAATTGAAGTAATTCTCCATCAAGAAAATAACCTTACATTTCTCAATGGAAAAACACACTATAAATCGAAGCCAAAGACTGTAGTTTCAACTTGGAAACAACAGGCTGGTTTTATACAAAAATCATTTATCTCTTCTATCTCAGAAGCACAGGCATTTAGAACCCAGAAAGCAAGTGTACAAACCTGTGCTAGAGCATGAAATCAAGAGCACAGTTATCTCCCTGCAGGTGCTTGTAGCCTTTCTGATCTCACTGCAGAGACAGAAGTGGCAGTGGTGCACAAAGCAGCAGCATGGGGATTGCCACCTGAAGTCCCTGGTTGTTGAAGCTTCCTGAGGACATGCCCGTGTCTCCTGTTGCTCAGGAACAGAGCAGAGCTTTGGTCAGATCCACAGGAATGTCTGGCTGGATACACAGTCATGACTCAATAGCCTTTCTCTGCCCAGCTCTGCTCTTCATCTATCTGCAGGTGGTGTGGATGCTGCTGTGAGCTGAAGGAGATGGGATGTGGGGCTTGGAGGGACTGCCATGCCAGGTTCTGCAGACCAGTGATACCAAAGTGATGGGAAGAGGCAGCAGGTGTGGCAAGAAAATTTTCAAAGCAGATTGAAATGATAGTTTGTTTCTGAATGGTGCTATTCCTGACTATAATTCCAGTTATATTTGCATAGTACTCAAGCACACATTCCTGCTTTGGGCTCAATACTTGAGCCCCCTAAAGCTATGGGGTTCACAGGTACCACAATGGCACTGTTTCTGTGCAGTGTACACTGTCAGGTAAGGATAGATCTGTTGTGCAGCAGTGCCAGTCTGTTCAGAATTGAGGAGGTCACGAGTCCACATGTTCATCTGGGACTTGTTACTTTTGGGCTCACAGTTCTGGACAGCTGGACAGAGCCAGGCGTCCTGAGAGTGGGGTGGGAATGCTCAGCCTCCTGGTAAGTCTGACCACATTAAAGAGGTCAGCCAGGGCCCCCTCTCATATTCTTAGTTACATGTGAAAACGGCTTTGGCTGCTTTTGCATGGATTTGAGAGAGCCAGTCTCTTCTTGTGAGTGGGTAAAGGCTTATGGACTAGGGAGGAGGGGGTGGGCAGTGTTTCTGTACAGAACAACTGCACTGACTTCCAGCAAAGACACACCTTCCCCAGAGCTTCCTGAGAAGCTGATTCCAAGAGTGTCCAGATGTCATCCAACACTGGCTTACTTTGGTTTGTTCTTCAGTGAAGATTCAGTACGTGATGGAACCAGCTGTGCAAGTGGTGTAGAGGAGAAAATTCACACCCATGTTCCTCAGATGTGTTTGTGCTTTTCCTCCTCAGCCTAAGTCTGTGGAAGTCATGGAGGGTAGCATGCAACAAGTTTCCCCTCCAGAACCTTTATGTTCTTGTGCAATCCCTGTCTTTACTGCAGCTTTTACTGTATGTCCTCATTATTAATTTATAGCAAAATAACCATAGCAATAAAATTCATATTTAGTGTAATTACTTTGTCTTGACATGTTTACTAGCCTTTATTCAACACTTCTCATTTCGTTGGAGTGTAGACAGCTCAGGCTGACATACCTTGGGCATCTCAGTTACCATTTAATAAGCGTGATGTAAGGTCTGTGAAATCAGCAAAGTAACTCCACACTAACACCACTATACCAAGATCAGAATTAAGACCTATTTCTTTCTAATGGAGTTGAAGGCTTTGACTCAGAAGTGCTTAATCTTGGATATATGCAACACTGATCCAGATTTACCATTTGACATTGTGTTATCAACAGATTTGTACTGTTTAGTGTTAGACTAAGCTGCTTGAAGCACAGATGTTGCTCTGGGCAAAATGCTACTGGTTGCTGTATTGGTATTTCCTGTTTATGAATTGCTTCAGAGCAGTTGGGTACAATCAATAGGTTTGCTTTTACAAAGACACTAAATGACCACAGCTAGCTCTGCCTCCTAAAGGCAGACAATCCGGCACGTTTGCAGGGAATTAAACTTCTGGTCCGAAGGACCATAGTACGTTTTGTATAATAGTATCCCTGCTTTGTGCACATTTCATTTTTACTGCTGAGGGGTAGTGGGTTTTTAGCCTCTAAATTGGGGAAGGAATGAAATAAAACTGCCATTTCGACCCATCAGCTAATGCCAGAATATGCACTGCTTTTCTCCACAGCACACTATGTTGCCTGTGCCTGTTTTGTCAGTCAGTTTTGTCAGCAGTTCCTTATGATGGATTTACTGGGCTAAGCAGCACATCATGTATACTTAACCCTACCCACCCAAGCCCACTTGTACTGAAATTCTCTGCACCAGAACAAGTTAGGGAACTAGGTTTGCTGTGCAAGGCTTAGCAGCTCCACACCTTCCTGAGCTTCCAGCAGCTTAGAGAATGGGCTTTCCCTCTGCTACTATATTCCCTCTCTTCTTCATGGTTGCAAAATGCAACTGCCATAATTAACTTGGGTTGTATTCCTAAAAGTACCTGTAATTGTCCCTCTCTCCTGTTGCAGTTCTGTTGCACTGCATTGCAGTGAACTCAATGTTCCCTGAATTTCAGTGGAGCTGAGGGTGTCCCCCCACCGTGTATGGTGTGAGCAGTCACTAACCACAAACCAGAGCTGGTCCCAGCTGGCTGGCACAGACCCAGCTGGTTTGGAGCCTCCCAGGTGCCACAGAGCACCTCACTGGGTTTCAGAGTTTTTGAGGCATCTCTAAAAGGCTCCAGGACTCACAGGGCACATAAAAACTCCAGTGTATCTGCAGTAATAATTCCAAGTTTAAGAGCCATGTGATGATTTTTAAGGTGCAGATTGGGAAAGTTTCAGACCAACGATGCTGAGCTTAACCTGACTGACTATGGTGGATGCAATACTGATTCTACCCAATCCTCCATGTACTTTATGTACCAAAACTAGCCATACCCTTTGCAAAATATGACAGGTAAAGTCAAAAAGAGCGACTCCTGAAAAGCCCCCTGAGCTTTCTGTGGCCAGGCGCATGGGGGCTGAGGTGAGCTTACCCCAAGCAGCAGCTGCATCTCCTGCCATCCATCAGCTGTGCCCTGGGTGCTCCCAGCCAGGCAGGCCACAGCCGCCTCCCAGGTTTGGAGGCCAGCAGAAAGTCCTGTGACTAACTGAGCCTACCCTTCGTGAGCTCATGGATGACACCAGGCTGGTCGGGACTGTTGATCTGCTGGAGGGCAGGAAGGCTCTGCAGAGCCTGGACAGGCTGGGTCCATGGACCGGGGCTGGCTGTATGAGGTTCAGTAAGGTGAAGTGCCAAGTTCCATACCTACCCCCTGCAGCACTACAGGCTGGGGACAGAGTGGCTGGAAAGTGGCCCAGAGGAAAAGGCCCTGGGGGTGCTGTTTGACACCAGCAGAACATGAGCCCAGCCATGCCCAGGTGGCCAAGAAGGCCAGTGGCACCTAGCCTGTGTCAGCAATGGTGTGACAATTGTCCTGCTGTGCTCAGCAGTGGTGAGGGCACACCTCACGTGCTGCGTCCCATTCTGGGTCCCTGAATTCAGGAAGGACATTGAGGTGCTGGAGTAAGTCCAGAGAGGGGAATGGAGCTGAGGAAGGGTCTGGAGCACAATTCCCATGAGGAGCAGCTGAGGGAGCTGGGGGTGTTTAGCCTGGAGAAAAGGAGGCTCAGGGGGCACCTCATGGCTCTGCACAACTCCCTGACCAGGAGGGTGTAGCCAGGTAGGGGTCAGCCCTGCTCTCAGAACAAGGGACAGGATGAGAGGACATCGCCTTAAGCTGTGCTGGCGGTTCAGACTGGACATTAGGAGGAATTTCTTTCCAGAAAGGGTGATTAGACATTGGAACGGGCCTCCCAGGGAGGCGGCGGAGTGCCGGCCCCGGGGGTGTGTAAGGCCAGCCTCACGGCCGGCCCCGGCACCGCGCTCCCCTCACGTCGCTCCGCCCGTAG
>WEZZ01027146.1:91576-128975 GCA_013400585.1 Chloropsis cyanopogon
GCCCCGGCGATGGCGGCGCTGGGCCCGCCCTGCCCGGCGAGGCTCCGGAGCGGGTACGGCCACGGGGAGCACAACCCGCGGGGCCGCGCAGCCTTTCCAAGCCGCCTGCTGATCAAAAGCAGTTTTTCATGGGAATGCTCAGGCACACGAATGTAATGAAAGGCATTTCCATGCCAGATTTCCACGCTCAAATCCCTAGCTGCTTCAGCTGAAGAGCTGTTTATGATAAAGTGACGGGGTTTTTCTCTTGCCGGAGGTGAAGGGCTATTTGGGCTGTGCTGCCTGTTCTGCCGGGCCAGCAGATGACAGGTCGGAGCCTTGGGCAGCGCCAGGCTCGGAGCCCCAGGGCAGCCCCCAGACAGGAGCAGCCCCGCGGCGCTGGGGAGATGCTGGCAGGGGCCGCTGGCAGGGCGCTGGAGGTGAACGAAAGCCGGTGATGATCGGGAATCTGGCTTTTCCCTGCCTCTGCTTTAACACGGAAGATGCGCTAGGAGCCCTGGTCTGGGACTAGGACGCTCTGGGTCATTTTTCCCAGCTCTGTCACAGGCGGTTTGCGTGATGTTGGGAAGAGCCACTTTACGTTGTCACATCTCACTTCTCACTTTCCCAAAAGAGATACAGCGATGAAAAAGGAACAGACAAGTTCATGAAAAGCTGTAAGCTGTTCCACTCTGTGCATGTACTGAGAACACAGTGATATCAGCCTGGGCTGACATTTTCAGAGGCCTTGGATATGATCACAAAGAACAACAATTAACAGTGTTCAAATTAGAAACAGCCTAGAATAAATACAGAGGGCAAGGGGTGGCAATTCAAGAACAGCACCATGTTTCTTTACACACAGAATATATGACATGAGGGCCGGAAGAGATTTTAACCCTTCCTGATCTAAAGCAGACTCAGCTCCATCACCTTGGAGCACATCCAGGAAAACCAGAAGCCCAAGCCCCAGCATGGTCCATGGTGCACAACCCCACCTTATACAGGCAGACAGGGCCAGCAAGACTGAGCATTATTCCAAAGCGCAGAAGGAAAAGTAAAGAAACAGAATTGTCCTTAGACAGATATTTTGAAAGGAATGTTAAATTTCAATCCATCTTTCAAGCTCACTTTAGCTATCTAGACAGGAAGGATCAGTTTAGAAACTGCCTCCCTTCAATTCACAGCAGCATAAGCAACATCAGCATTTCACTTATGTTGCCATCTTTCAAACCGCTGCCGAGCGCAGCAGATGGAGATGAAGCTGTGTTGTGCACGTCAGACCATGCATGACTCTGAGTACATTAATTGATTGTCTGGAACTTGAGTCTTTACAGTACTTTATGTGCTTTTACAATGACTGGCTGACAAAGGGAAGAGGGAGACACAATTGTTGTTTAACTACCCTGAAAAATACTAAGGTTGCCATTTCACTACTAGAAATTTCTCCTGATGTGCAAGTTCAGTATAATGCCATGGGATGGCATGTGGCTTGTACTGAACCTTGCACATGCAGGCTGATAATCAGAGGTTTGAAGAGAACACATCCAAGAAAAGATCCCTCCCACCAGCACAGGACTGTTTGCCTAGATCCAGAACAAATCCTAGCCCTGATTTCGCAATCAGCTGCTCTGCATCACAGACCACTTGCAATTTCTGTCTGCCTCAGTTTGCAATTTGACTTAGCCACCTCCCAGTCCCAAGAAAGTTCCTCTTCCCAGGAACATGATGTGTGAATCATCTTTCCAGACTGGTTCTGGTTCTTTTTACATCTTCCTCAATAAATCTAGGCAATGCTTGCAATCTCAGATTTGGATGGCTGAGAAATAATCAGGAAAAGAACCCTGGCTTCCTAAACTCCACCATAACTTTTTTGAAAGATGTTCAATCACCCCAGCATAATTTTTTTTTCCAAAACTTTTTTTAAAGATTATTCCCAAAGTTCACACCATAACATCCTGCTGAGTAAAAGCAAAATTGTACATGTACAGACCAGAAGAATCCTCTTGAGTCAATCAATAGCTAAATTTCTGACTGTTTTAAAACCAATTGTTTCAGATGTCACTATTCCAAACCAGGTTTTGTCCTGATCAATATCTCTGACAGCTGTTCAGATAACCTACCAGTGGAACTAATTGCTGATAAAGCTATGCACCTATGCTCAGTCAGGCTAGGATGTGTTTTCCTTATGTAATTGCAATGAATTCAACCCATGCATGCAAAGCACAGATACTTTCTGGGATGGGCATATTTCAGTTTAGCAGAAAAATCATTTTTTGGTGCTTTCTTTGTTCTCACCACAAAAACGAAATCCAGAAATATTTCCATTATTTCAGCTCTGTCAGTGTGCTAAATTGTAGGCATGGAAATAACTGCATTGACTTGAGTGGCTTGTACTGTGCATCTTGAAATTCTTGTGTTGTTGAACAGGAAACAGTTTTCTAAAAACACAAAGCTCCCTAGAATACATTAGTAATTCATGGGGGAACTGGGGGGAACCCTTCAAAATGCTGGGTTTGTCAATACGTGGTGCAAAAGAGGCCAAAATCTGCACCAGTATAAATAAGCAGAACACTAATGAACCCACATGCCAGCCTGCTCCCTGGTTTTACAGCTAATGAAGACTCCCAAAGAGCCATTTTAAGTTTAGGAAATGCCTGTGCCGTTAACAAACCAGTCTGCTTCTCCCTTCATCAGAATTATTACCAAATGCTTCAGAAATGACCCAATCTTGTGTTTTGCAGAGGCATCAATATACTCCTGCATGCACAGAATCACCCACAGATGTTGCAGCACTCTGCACCATATTTTAGTGGCACAGGGGGAAAGGAAGAAGTTCAGAGCTGTGGTAGATTGTCTCTGTTACAGACACTGTGGGCAGGAAGGAGAGATCTTGGTTATGATCATATTCCTGATGCCTTAGGATTTTAGCTTTTATATTTTTCAAGTGTATAAGTCTAAAACTGTCTAAAATTGTTAACTGTCTTCCCATTTTGGTCAGACAAAACAATCCCTCTAGGCCTGAAGCTCAAGGACACCTTACTATCTCAGGCACCAAAAGTATAAACAAAAGTGAATTGGAGGGGAGCAAACTGGGGGTAAATGACTTCATTAGCTGAAGCTGTAATTGGAGGATTAACCTCTGATATGTAAATGGACCAAGCTTACAATTGTCTGAAAAACTGGTGACCATTGTCCATCTTGGGTGTAGCTTCTGGGAGGCTTCTGACTGCCCAAGGTGTAGCTACTGAAAGCCTTTCATAAATACCCACTTGATTCTTTTTTTCTTGTCTAGCCTCTGGTCTCGGTAGCCACTCCAAGGCATCAGCCCCAGTAAACCTGAGTAAATGAGATATGGTGAAGCAATTCCAGAGAAAGGAAGTGTCCTGTCCCAGCACTGAAGCAACTGAGATGTTCCAAATATTGCTGGTATAAGCACTTGTAAGAGCATTTTAGTTGAGATCTCACTGCAGATGGAAGCCTGCTTTGATTACTAAAACTGACCATGTTAATATTCAGACCAGAACAGATTAGCTTTTCTGTGGATAGTTCTCAAAGGACAGCTCTCGTGAGGACCTTGCCTGCATTTCCAAGCAGGAGCCTTCAGTCTTCAGCTGAGAACTTACCATGAATACAGCAATTTCTTTCCTCTCCCCACACTCTAGAACTGGAAACTTCAGTACAAAGTAGACAAAGATGAGATCTGAATGCACCTATGTGAAACAGCAGCACACTGCAAGCTGCCAGGGACAATAGCCAGCACCTCAGAAGAGGGAGCAATTTTAATCTTGCAGAGTCAGTATTACTAAGATTGCCATTTGTATAAAATAGCTCATTTCCCACCCTGAATAAAACAGAGGCAGGAGCAGCCCCAAAGCTTGGTGGAGCACATGTCCGAGTCAGGTATGACACAGGGGAGCATGTTCAGGGAAACCAGGTATTGTGCACGAGCTCTACAACTGGAGCTCAAGTGCTGGTTCAAGCCCCTGACACATGCACCTTGCAGTCATGGTTTTACAAAATGCATTAAATAGTTTGGAACTTTTCTGCATCCCACTCTCTGCAGAGGTTCTCTTTATGGTGGAATTTTCTACCTATCCTATATGAAAATTTAGGTAGTTGGGTTAATACTGCAGCAATTGCTGTATCTGAAATAAAACCTGTAACTCATGTAGAAAATAATAATAATAATAATAATAATAATAATGTATTAAACCAGCTGTCTACATCCAAAATCTGGTCTTATTTCTGTGACATCTGAGTCTTCCATTGACATATCATGAGCAGCACCCCAAGTGCTTTACTTTGCACAGAAGTGACTGCATTGGTATGCTACCACGGTCTGCAAAACTGCAATTACATCAGCCTTTAAATCGAGAACAACGCTTTACATTAAGTGATACCAATTACAGAGTAAGTACCTGATGCTAAGAAAAGTGACTGTTATATTTATGTGCTTATATAACTAACAGATTGAGCGAGCTCTTGCCCTTTGCTTATCTGTTGGGCTCTTATCATTTCAGGAAATGAGAATCTACCTCCATGGGTGATCTCATAAGCCAGGAAATGCAGATTTTAAAGTTAGGTTGCTGATAGGCCTCTTGGAATAGGAGCAGTGTGGAGTTCTGTTGTTATGCTAAAGACAGTGCTCAAACTACTGTGCCTGCACTGAGCCCCTTGTCAGGGAATCACTGAAGGGCTGAGGTTGGAAGGCACCTCTGGAGATCATCTGGTCCAATGCCCAGCTCAAAGCAGGATCAGTTGGAGCAGATTCCTCAGGACTGCGGCCAGTCAGGTTCTGAATATTTGAAGCTGCAGACTCTAAAACCTCTCTAGGCAATCCTATTTCAGGATTTAATCATCCTCACAGTAAGAGAGCTCTGTCTGTGTTTAAAGAGCTCCTAGAATCAGCAGCAAGCACCTATGCTGTGCCACCACCCTGGAGAAGCTACCTGAGCTACTGTGTTACGCCAGTGACAGTGGCACTTGTAAGTGACGGTGGCCTTCACCAGTGCAGCAGAATTACAGCCCCAGCACAGGCTGAGCTGCTTGTAACCTTGGGCCTGTTTTACTTTGTGCAGTGAATGAAAACAAACAGCTCCCAGAGACAAGTAATGCATTCTGGCAATATTTTAGACCAGTGGTAGTTCAGCAGAGCTATAAAGGCCTCCAGACTATACAGAGTTCTCAGATTTTAAGTACTGGTGGTCCACTCTCAAACCACCAGAGCTTCAACCCATCCCTCTTTCCAAAAGACACTGCAGGGGCTGGATTGGTCTCTTGCAGAAGAGATTGAAGCAGTACAGAAGCAACTAATGTTGTAAAAGCTCTTTAAGTATGGCTAGTGGGTAGGGACCTTAAAATGCCACTCTGATTAACCTGTACCAGCTCAGGGCCACTTTCCCAGGCCCTGCTCCATCACAGGAGTATGACAAGCAACAGCACCCACTCCCTCCCCTCAGCTCTGCTACAAGACAAATCTTGTTTGTTCTGCAGTTCTTTATGACCACTGGGTATATGACTTTGATACTGAGGTTTTAAATCCTTTTTTTTCTGAAGATTATTTGAAGCAGAAAGATGGTTCAAAGAAAGAGGAGACAGAAGCTTATGTGCTGTGTTGGTTGCATGCCAAGAGTTGGGATATTCCTCTGCAGAAGCCAGCCAGTGTTTGTGTTTTTGTCAGCAAGCTTTCTGCAAATTGCCGTGCAACTACTCGAAGTCACAAGGCACGTGAAGCACCAGGACCAGCTCGGTGGTCAGCTCTGTGGCCATGGTTATGCCAGTTCTTTGGAGATGATGGAGCAGGCTTTCAAAACAGGCAAGTCCCTGCCTCCATGTCATAGATTACAACACAAGATGTAACCAAAAGTCTGTACTCTGTCACCATCTCCCTAAGTTGTTAAAACCAGGTGGGGCAGTGTTCTTTACCTCTTCCATGACTCATCCCTGGTACCTCCCTCCAGGGGATATCTTCTGCTGATGGGCCATCAAGTCTCATTGCATGACTGATAAAATTACACCATCCCATTGGGAGATGCTCTGCCCAGGGGAAGGACCCAGGCATTCCTACCTGGTTACAATCTGGGGTTTGGAACACCACAGCCAGCCCTTACCTACTGCATTCCCAGGGAACAAGAGCTACATAACCACCACTGGACCTTCAGGGGAAGACCAGACCCTTCTGCAGGATCACCACTTCAACAGAACCACATTGATCCCTCCAACAGGACTGCAGCCACCATTTAATTGGACTGCTGCCACCACCCTGACCAACAGCATGGTGGTGCCAGGCTGTATCCTGACTCTGTCAGTTTAAGCCAGAGTTTTCTACCTTTATTTTAATTTTCCTGTCAAATTGTACTGACTTGGAATCCCCCACTGGTTTGTTTTCAAACTATTACACTCAGCTGCAGCAGGGGCTGAGAGGATCCAAATACCACCAGGAAAGTTCTGAACATCAGTGTGACACAAAGATCACCCCTGCCAGCAGGGCATTCTGCAGGACTGATCTGTGCTCTGGGAGGGCTGTGCTGGGTGCAGGAGGCATGGTGCTGGCAGGAGATGAGCTACAAAAGCTGCAGGTGTGCCTCTGACACAGGAGGGGCCTTTGGAGCTGCAGAAGCAGGCGAGGCACACGCAGGCAGTTTGTGCTGTCCTGGGGGCTCCTGAGGAAGGGACACTGTTCTCATTGTTGCTTTGACTTCTCCGGGCACAGCTTTTCCTCACAAACATAAGAGTTGTGTCAGGTTGTACAGTGATCTGTGTTGGGATTTCAGTTTCCTGGACTATGGCACGCATCAAAGCCACAGCCAGGCATCCTGGGGCCGTCAGGCAGAGCTCTGAACCACATGTAGTTTAAGATGAGAGATAAGGAGACGGCAAATATCCCCGATGGCCAGTAAAACCAAAATCAAAACAGAATAATAATGAGCCCAGAACACAGAAGAGCAAGAACAAAAGGAGACTAGAAAATAGAAATCATCAGTGCTCTCAGAAACAAAAGCTCCAGGGACAAAGGGAACCACCCTGGTGTTGGTCTGTTTGGACAGTGGTCAAGGAAATGAGTCAGCCTCACAGCTCTGCATTTCACATGGCTGGGAAAAACTTTCTTGGGCCCTTGGTAATCTCACTCAGCTTCTTCATGCAGGAAACAATCCAACCATCTCCCTCTGCTTGGTTTTTGATTCTTTTTATTTTTGGCTTTCCACACACGTAACTCATTAAAAATAAGAAAATATGAGGTTTGACTGTGGTGGGTGAAGGGAACAGCTGGAGTGCATGTGAAATAGCAGGTCTCTTCTGATCCAGAATGCTGCACCACGGGAGAGCAACATAATGACTAATACAGTGAGAGCAACATAATGGAAGCTACTAATACAGTACTTTAATGATGAGAACCCCCATGCAACATCTGACTGTGTGGATATCCATACTTTATATGCTTTGGCAATTCTTGCTTATAATCCCACCTACAGCTGACACTGTGCTGATACTTTGGTTATAGACTGGAAAAACACAAACCTCATTTGAAATGAAAGGAAGAAAATAATTACCTTGCATAACAAAGTCTTTCTACACTGAAGGGGAAATCTGATTTACTACTGGGTCCCAAATGACAGAAAAATTACTAGACCAGATAGAACTCTGGTAGGTGCTTAATGGTAGAGTTCCTGCTGTCCTGCAGTCATCTGATGCCCAAACTGCTGAGGGTCTCAAAGAAGTCAGAATGCTCTGTCCCTAGAAGCCATGTCATTAATGCCAATTTTAGCAAAAGAATACAATCAAGAGATTCTCCGAAGACCAAATTATTCATCCTGTCGAGCAGAGGAACATGACTGTATCACAGGATAACTAAGATAACTAATAGTATAACTAATATACTTTTAAATTTAGTCTACAAGTCTAGAGGTCCATTTGCAACTACCAATCCAACAGTCCATTATAAACAAGCTCAGTGTGTTCAGGGCAACAGCAATGAGGCAGCAGTGTCCAAAGTTCAGGCAGGCAGACCAAAACCAACTTCAATGCCAATTTGAACAGTAAAGACAGAGCAGTGGGAAGTGCCCTTTCCCCCCAGTGCTAGCCCATTCCTCATCCTAACAGGATATCAGTGCCCACCCTCTGGTAACTCCATCCAATGTGATGTGTGTTATAACACCAAAATTAAAATACAGCTTACAATAGAAGGCAGTGTTTAGTTGTCTCCTTGTGCAAGAAACTCACTTATCTATTCCTGAGGCTGGCTGGTGGACTCGGGTGTTGTTAGCCTGAAGACTTCATGCTGACGCTCAGGAGTGCAGATCCTGCATGGGTTAGCTGCAAACAAGTTTCTACCAGGGCTACTGTAGGAAATGCAGAACAGCTTTGCACCAGAACACAGTGTGGGGAAGACTGGATCCCCCTCAGTCTGTGCAGTAGGAAAGCCCTGACTGAGTGCTTGGCTAAACCATTGCCTTTCATGAGCAGCAGACACTGCCATATGTTATCCTGAAATACTGGCCCAGGAAACTGTGCTTCCTGGTGCCTCACTCAAAACACAGATTGGTCGATGCTGACATCCCTGCTGGGACCCAGTGGCTGCCTCTGTAGGAGTGATGATAGAGCAATGCTATTTGGCTTATTTCCCTTGGAAAGGATTTTCTTGAACCTATTACCAGCAGGAATTTCAGTAATGACCCCTGTAAAGTGTATACACACATACATGCATATGACTCATTTTAACACAAGCTATAGGATGAACCAGATTATCTTATTTTTATGGTTTGGTTGAGAAGCAAGATGAAGATTTACAACCTCCATTACATTTGCCACATGAAGTTTAAATCATCACGGAGGACTGCATGCAGACAAACAATCAGTGGAAATTCATGCATGTCCAAAAACCAGCCCTGTATATCTAGCCCAAGTTCTGACACTGCTCTCCTAAGAAATAAGTGAAGTAGAAGATCATTCACAGGATCAGTTCTGCAAAACTGCCCAGCAAACATTCTCTGCTTGCAGCAGCTCTCACTGTGAGGCCAAGGCCAGCCTCACATTCCCTGAGAGGAGGGGAAGCTTGAGTGGGTCCAGCCTGGGTTTGGCAAGCTGCAGATCTGTGCTGCTGAGCAGCTTTCCCACAGCTCAATCAGTGCTATTCACAGCGTAACAGGATCCCACAGTCACTCCCAGGGAAGGCAAGTTAATTAAAGAAAACTTTCTTTATGATCACAGTTTTACTTTTAAAGGTTTTTAGGAAAGCTCTCAGTGTCCATTATTCACGTGGTTTAGAGGACGTACTGCTGTTGCACAGCTGTCAGCAACAGAATATACTCCAAAACTGCTTTTAGTAATTCCAGTGTCAGTAGCAGCCCAAGGAAGAGTCAGTTGCTGGTTCCTGGCCATAATTTGCAACACACTGGCTTTTATCAGTGAGCCCTGTGGTGGTCTTACAGCCCCACACCTGTGCCATCACCTCCACAGCACAGAGTCTGAACGGCCTCCATACCATCTGGTAGAAATTTGCTTTCTCCTTGCTGCCAGGAATTGTGGGGAGAGGAGAAGTCATGTCACAAGAAAAGTCTTGTCATATATATATGTATAGAGTAAATCAATACAAGCAATTTCTTCCTTGATAATTCAATTCCTGAAAGCTCTTTATTAATCAGGTTTCCAGAACATGTGATGTTGCAATAAAGGCTTTTGCTATGAACACTTTCCAAGTGAAAAGAAAAAAAACCTAAAAGTAACTGTAAAATAAAACCAGTAATACTGCAAAACACCTTATCCCGGTGTGAGTGTTAGGCCTGAGCACATTCAGACATTGATTCCTCCCCCTCCTTCCTCCTTTGAGCTGTGAGGTAAGGACTTAGGAAAGGCTTTACAACCAAGGAAGAAGTATCTTTTAGGGGAAAGAAAGAGGAAAAAAAAGCTGGAAGAATTTTTGCTTAAAAAGAAATCCTCAAAATCCCAAAAGAACTGCAAAGAGGAGTCAATTTGCCCAAAAGAACTGTAGCCCTAAGAGTTAAACCAGTGTCTTGGAAATGATTTTTAGTTAATATCTGTCTTTTCTTGTTGGTTTTTTCTGCATTTTAGAAAAGATTAAAAGAAAATGACTATGCTAACACTAGGAGACTGCTACTCTGATATTTCCAGCACAAATAGAATAAAGAAGCCCCACAAAAGACGCCTGATTTCACAGAGCAGCACTGAGCTAAGGACTATAGCACATGGGCCCGTGTGCTCTGCTGACGTTGCTGGTTAAGGCCAATCAGCAGAGCAGCCTGTTTAGCCAGGGGAAAGCATTTCTTTATTTATACTTCTAATGCTTGACCACAGTGCAATTCCCACATTGTGCTGCAGCACCGTTAGAGGGCCTGGTAAGCACAGTCACCCCATCTGCACCTGCAAGCTTTGGGGCAGAGAAGCTCTGCCCCTTCCCCAGGCAGCAGCAATAAATTCCATTTCAGTTCCACACTGCAGTGCTCTGGGGGTGTGCACAGAGTACTGATTTATTTGGATGTAACCCCAGTGTACAGTTCCAGACCTGAGGCTTTCCCCAGCACCAGCTTGCTTTACACACCTGCCTGCACCATGGAATGTGTTTTTATTGGTTTGAGTACAAAGGGAGCTGGCCAGTAGGAAGGTGTAGCTACTTTGAGACCCAATAAACAGGGACCTACAGCAAGACTTTCTCTTAAGTTTAAGGAAGGGTAAATAAGTGTTAGGAACAAGATTAGGAAAATACCACCTTCATCAATACACTGTGTTCCGTAAAGTTCATTGCTCATTAGCAATCCAATGCCTANTCTTTTCATATATATATGTATAGAGTAAATCAATACAAGCAATTTCTTCCTTGATAATTCAATTCCTGAAAGCTCTTTATTAATCAGGTTTCCAGAACATGTGATGTTGCAATAAAGGTTTTTGCTATGAACACTTTCCAAGTGAAAAGAAAAAAAACCTAAAAGTAACTGTAAAATAAAACCAGTAATACTGCAAAACACCTTGTCCAGGTGTGAGTGTTAGGCCTGAGCACATTCAGACATTGATTCCTCCCCCGGCTTCCTCCTTTGAGCTGTGAGGTAAGGACTTAGGAAAGGCTTTACAACCAAGGAAGAAGTATCTTTTAGGGGAAAGAAAGAGGAAAAAAAAGCTGGAAGAATTTTTGCTTAAAAAGAAATCCTCAAAATCCCAAAAGAACTGCAAAGAGGAGTCAATTTGCCCAAAAGAACTGTAGCCCTAAGAGTTAAACCAGTGTCTTGGAAATGATTTTTAGTTAATATCTGTCTTTTCTTGTTGGTTTTTTCTGCATTTTAGGAACGATTAAAAGAAAATGACTATGCTAACACTAGGAGACCGTTACTCTGATATTTCCAGCACAAATAGAATAAAGAAGCCCCACAAAAGACGCCTGATTTCACAGAGCAGCACTGAGCTAAGGACTATAGCACATGGGCCCGTGTGCTCTGCTGACGTTGCTGGTTAAGGCCAATCAGCAGAGCAGCCTGTTTAGCCAGGGGAAAGCATTTCTTTATTTATACTTCTAATGCTTGACCACAGTGCAATTCCCACATTGTGCTGCAGCACCGTTAGAGGGCCTGGTAAGCACAGTCACCCCATCTGCACCTGCAAGCTTTGGGGCAGAGAAGCTCTGCCCCTTCCCCAGGCAGCAGCAATAAATTCCATTTCAGTTCCACACTGCAGTGCTCTGGGGGGTGTGCACAGAGTACTGATTTATTTGGATGTAACCCCAGTGTACAGTTCCAGACCTGAGGCTTTCCCCAGCACCAGCTTGCTTTACACACCTGCCTGCACCATGGAATGTGTTTTTATTGGTTTGAGTACAAAGGGAGCTGGCCAGTAGGAAGGTGTAGCTACTTTGAGACCCAATAAACAGGGACCTACAGCAAGACTTTCTCTTAAGTTTAAGGAAGGGTAAATAAGTGTTAGGAACAAGATTAGGAAAATACCACCTTCATCAATACACTGTGTTCCGTAAAGTTCATTGCTCATTAGCAATCCAATGCCTACCACTAAGCCATTTCCCAGCTTCAAAGCCTCAGCTGAGTTTTCCCAACTTTCATTTAAAAAATAAAATCTTATTTTATGTGGAACAACCCCATGATTTGCAACTCTCCCTCTCCCTCATCTTTATTGAGAGATTTCCAATCAGTCACAGGCCCTATTCCAGACTCCCTTTCCTGTGTCAGATCAGCTGTATCATACTCGAGGGCAAATATCTCTCTCTCTCAGAGCATTTCAAAGTTCAGCTGGTTGGTGTAACCACACTGAGAGCACAGTCTGGCTCACCAAATGCCTTCTTCCGAGCTAAGCTTTATTAATCCTCCTGTAATTCAGCAGAGACTAATTATTTGCTCAGGTTTACAGGGTGTGAATGGGTTGAGGTGCAGGTGTGGTCAGTGCTACTTTACTACTGCTTCAAATGACTGTCAAAAGACAATTTTCCATGCCCTAGTCTGCCATTGCAGTTGTTTGGCATACAAAGAAGTTCTGGAGAGGCAGTTTTGACACTTTGCTAATATCTACTACCAGAAAATAATAATAAAATCCCCTTTTTACCTTGGCTCCTTGATGTGAAAGCCAGATTTCTAAACAATAATTTGCAATATTCATTTACCTTCCTTTTAAATACAAAGCAACACAGCCATTGACTGCTACTTGGTGCCACACAGAGCCAAAAGTTCATCCTACTACAGAGCAGTAGCTTCCCAGGGAGCACTGACCACACGGGGCTCTTCCTTCACCTCCACTCAGAGCAAATATTCTGCAAGTTTTCACAGCAGAAAAGCTTTTCTCACATGAAAAAGGCTCTAATCTCTGTGTTAAAACACTTGGAAGCCCAAAAAGAGAAGAAAAAAATATTTTAAGAATCCATCCAGCAACCAAAGAATACAGTTTGAAAGTAATTCTTAAAACATGTTATTTTCCTGGCTAAAGGATTTCTAATTGAATCATACAAAAAGTCTCAAGAAACTTAAGAGAAAGAGCACAAACAAAACAGCAGACTTCAGAAGACATAGACAAAGGGGGTTTTAGCTTGGAGAAACTACTTTTATCAGAACAACTGGTAGAATAGGAACACACACAACCTTTCCTGCTTGAAGCTGTGTGTGAGACAGGTTGGCCCTGCTGCTTCCTCTGTCCTTGGGTGGAATTTCCTGGTGTTCATATGCAAACCCCACCAGTGCAGCATTAAATGTGAGGGGGGAGGCCAGGGCAGGCACCTAAAAGCGATACAGGAGCAGGGCCCGAGGGCTCTCAGCCCCGCTGGTTTGTTCCAGTCTGAGTGCTCACTCCAGGCTGATGTCCACAGAAGCCCATCTTCCTCTAGGAATAATCTCTGCCTCAAAGATCTGAGTGCAGTTACCAAAATCAGCACTTTCCACAGCTTCCTTCTGGAACAAGACAACAGCACTGGAAATAATATGTAACAGGATGTCAAGAATTCCTCTGAACAAAACCATTCCATCTGACAATGGAGAAGCCAAAAAGTAACCAGTACTATCGTAAATACAGTCTTCAGCACGACTTCCTATGTGCTGCAAGGGTTTTCCAGCAGCCTGACCAGACAGTGGGATCAAATGTGCAGCATCAAAGCAAGCCGACGGCCCTCAGCCTTTCCAGGCTAGAAGTGTGGCCCTCCTAGCAACTGATGCCTTAGGATCTTAGCTTGTATTTTCCATATATTTGTAATTCTGCAGTTCTTTAGTGTTCAACTCTAAACTCCATATTCAGTGTGAGCTGCTGCTTTCCCATTTTGGTCAGACACAACAATTCCTCTCCAGGCCTGGCAATCAAGGACACCTCACTGCCTCAGGCCCTGAAAAATGTAAAACAAAAGTGAGTTGGGGGAGCAAACTTGGGGTCAATGACTTCATTACCTGAAGCTGTAATTGGAAGATGAACCCCCAATATGCAAATGGACCAAACTTATAAACATGTGAAAACTCGTGACCTGTGGCCATTTTTGGATGCAGTCCCTGGGGGGCTTCATCTGCCTGAAATGTACCTGAAGGCCCTTCAATAAACATAACTGCTTTTTATTCCCTTAATTTTGTCTGGCCTCTGTTTCTAGGTAGCCTGAAAAGGCATCACACTGACACCCAGGTGAAGGCAGTCAGAAAACCAAAATCTAATGAATCCCCTGCTCCCATCTGCTGGAGCCTCCTGCTTAGCTCATTATCCACCTTTGCCTCAGGTGTGGAGCCTGCAGCACACAGGGCATGGATCTGGATGTGCCCCCAGTGCTGAGGCACCTGTGACCCAGCTCAATTCCAGATGCCAGAATTCAGCTTCATGCTGTTCTCACCTGCTTGCCACATCCTGAGCAGCCTCCCCTCCCTCTCTGGGTGACAAAGGGGCTCCGGGCTGCTTGGGGGGACAGCTGGGTGCTGCTGCAGTGGCACAAAGCTGGAGGGGACACTGTGCCCTGCCTGCCCTGCCGGCAGGGGGTTAAAGGCCTGAGCAAGGGACATGCTCAAACCAAGTAAAGCACTCAGGCTGCTGAGCAGGGGCCAGCCAAGAGGAAAGAAACACCTCCTTGCAGTGTCAGCCAGTGGCTGTGGGTGTGGCAGGAGGCACAGCTGAGACTGGGGGACAGTGTGGCACGAGCTGCCATGGCCAAGGAGTGCCATCTCCAAAAGGGAAAGCTGGGACAAGTCTGCCATCACAAGTACAATCACAACAACCCTGTGCTGCCCAAAGCATTGGCTCCTGCTGGCACTGAAAGTGGCACCCCTGATTTGGCCTTAAGGGGCTGCCTGTTTGCTGTCTGCCCTGTGGCACCAAGGCGGTGTCCAAGGGGTGACAGGGCCCTCTTTGCTTGTTGGTTTTCCCAGCTTTTGCAGAGATGGGGTAATTGAGAGGCATTTTAAAAGATTTTATTCTATTATCAATGTCGATGAAGAGTGAGACATAAGAGATGTAAGACTCAATGCCATTCCATAAGAAGCCAACCTATTTCCTGGTTACAATACCTTATAAATGTTTTTCAGTTTATTAGCTTTTGTCACACAATGCTGCTATTACTTCTATTGCTAATCATTTATATTTTTGCCCCATGTAATTTTACTACAATACATTTTTCACAATTTTCTAAAATATTTAGAAATATTTATTCTTTTTACAAAGCTGTATTTTAAAACTCGTCAAAATTTATTTCTCGTTCAATCTCTCTCTCAACAATATAATCTCTATTCCACAACTTTCCTAAATCAACACACCTTATCTCAGTATTTACATAAAAATATACAAAACTATGTAAACTTTCTATTAAATTGTAAGAATTCTTTACAAATCCGTTTCTCACATTTGCTGTCCTGCACCGTGGCACCAAGGCAGTGTCCGAGGGGGTGACAAGGGCTGCTGTGCTGCCCTGTTGTGCGCCTGGGAGACAACTGCTGGCTGAAGTGTGGGTGAGGATGGGCAGTGAAAGCCCCAGTTTAAAGACTGGCATAATAGATAACCAACCCTCAGGTCAGGATTGAAGAGAAAGAGAGAAATGCATCTCTGATGATGTCTGATTGGTTTGAAAGTTTCTCTCTGCACATGCTCTTCAAAATAAAGCATTTCTGAATAGGCCTCATGTATTCTGGGGGTAAGGGATGGAAGAGAGGAGGGAAACCAGGTGGAAGAGAAAAATGCTTCAGCTGACAATGACTGAGAGGGAGAGAATTGCACAGTAACATGCCATCCATCTACTGGGCAAGATTCATTATTCACAGCTCAGTCATCTGGTTCTAAATTTTAAATGTCATCTAAAGTGCTTTTTGAATTCATCAGTTTAAAAGATATTTACTAAGAAGCAAAACCTTGTGCTATTACTCAGAGGCACCGGGGGCCGTGGGACGACAGGCAGCGTGTCGGGTGGCAGGGACAGCAGCCAGCTGAACTGGAAATCTCTCAGCTGCCATTCCTGTGGCCCTGCAGGCACGGGGCTGCCTGGCCCATGGCTCCATCCCAACGAGGTGCTCGTCCTTCCTGAAAGGTATCTCACAGCTTTCGGACAGGCACGAGTGAAGAAGGACTGTAGACCTCGTGTGCTGCCTCTGCACCATCACTGCCAGAAGCACCAGTGCCCCCAGGACACCCCTCACACCCCCTGCCACACAGGGCTATGAACTGACGGGCAGATTTTTACATCTGCGGGGCTCTCTTAAGCAGTAACAAAATCTCAGGCACAGAATGTGATTAGCAATTAGAAATCAGGCCTGAAGGAGGACACAATGCTGTTACCTGCCCCCAGATGGTGAGGTCTCCCTGGCACAGTGCCCTTGGCATGATCACTGCCACTCTGATGTCTTCTGCTCACACAGGGTTTCCTTACTGGCACACCCATGCATATTCTCAAGGTATTTAAGCTATGCACTGTGTGGTAATAGCTTTGTAATGGTGCTCATCTATCACCCATTTTAAATATCCTTGCTCTGCCCACTGACTCATCTCCAAAGGCTGCACCACTCTACAAACGCTGCTGAGAAGTTTCATAGAGGCTCACTTGGGAAGAAAAAGGAGTGCAGGGAAAGAGCCAAAATGAAAACTTCCTAGCCAGACCTTCACAGCCCATGGCCCGTGCTCAGGGCCCCATGACTCAGGTGAAATTTGAGCTGACTCAGAGCTGAGATGCAATGCCTAGCTCAGAGAATAGCATCAGTACTTTTGTGGGAATTACATTTTTCCCTTCCCATGTCCATGGAGATTGTCAAATACAAAAAATAGCAAGAAGCTTTAAAGAAATCTGGGCATAGTGAACGCTGTGTTGGAGAATTGGAATTAGCATCCTGCTGATTCTTTCTCCATTTTGTCTGGCTTTCCTGTCTCTACTGAACCCATTTAAAGCACGCTGGCAAAAAGAAAGTTCCCCACAGACTTTGGATGACTCAAAACCCCCAAAGTATTCTGTGGCTGAGCTTAATTTCTTTCACTATCTACAGATACAAAATTTTGGTTCTGCTTTGGCTCTGGGTCAGCATAAAAGATCCTTCCAATTTTATTTGAATTACTTCACTCATGGAATAATAGAATTATAAGGATTACAAAGCAATAATCCTCAGCACTCCATGGGATCAAAGCAGTATTGAAATATTGAGCAACACTCACGGAAGATAGGTCAGGTATTATTATCCTAGGTCAGGTATAGGTCAGGTATTATTATTTCCCAGAGGAACAATGGGAAGACCTGACTTTTAAGCACAGGACTTCTTCCCAGGAGGATTTGTGTTGGGAATCATGTGCCCCAGGCCAGCTTGAGGAGTCCCTCCATCCTGAATGCTGTGCCGGGTCCCTCCTCATCTCCACAGCACTGCTCCTTAGAGCTCTTCCCTGCCAACTGCAGCATTCACCAGTGCTCCAGCCTTTTAAATAAAAAATGAAATATGAAATATCAGCATCCCAAAGTCTGCAGTTCCTCTCCCACCCCTCCCCCAGCACGAAGCTCTCCCAGCCCTGCCAAGCCCAGCTGAGCTCCGTGTGCCCATGCTCAGGAGCAGATGTGACCACGCACCTGCAGCTGCCATGGCCAACAGGCAGAGGGGCCCCAGGTAACACAATGTCTTAGGTTGGAAATTGGGGTGTGCATTCTATTGCCAGCTGTTAGAGCTGGGGCAGTTATCTCTGTTCATTGGGCAGTTTTCTTTATCTCTTCCACAACCAATCCTCCCTCCAGGAGATATCTTCTGTTCATGGGCCATTAGTTATTAATTATCTTCTGTTAATGGCCAGTGAGTGTCCCTGCATGGCTGATACAATGACATCATCCCATGGGAGATGCCCCGCCCAGGGGAGGAGCCAAGCATTCCTACCGGGATAGAATCTGACACCTGCACACCCCAGCACCTTTCCCACTGCATTCCCAGAGGAGCAGCTTTCTTCTGCACTGCATTCCCAGAGGAAGCCCAGGCCCATCTCCAGCAGCCCTGGACCTTCAGAGGAAAACTCCCCCCCTGTCCAGGATCCTGCTCCAGCAGAGCCACAGCTGGCACTGCAGGAGGGCTGAGCCCCCATGGGATGGGGCTGAGCAGCACCCTGAGCACAGCGGGCCAGGGCCTGGCTGACTCTGGCAGTGCTTTGTTTTCTTTTTTGTACTATTGCATTTGTATTTTTAAATTTTCCTAGTAAAGAACTGTATTCCTATTCCTATATCTTTGCCTGAGAGTCCCTTAATTTCAAATTTATAATAATCCAGAGGGAGGGGGTTTACATTTTCCATTTCAGGGGAGGCTCCTGCCTTCCTTAGCAGACACCTGTCTTTTCAATCCTAGACACACAATGACCACAAACATGCCCCAGGCAGGGAACTCAGCTGTCCTGCTGTGCCCAGGCCCCACATTTCCCCCCCAGAACAAACCCTTTGTCACTGGTTTGATGAGTTCTGTGTGCCCCAGGCACTGCCAGGCCAGCACCTGCACAGGAGCCACACGCTGCTGCTCAGGGCCCTCAGGTGATGCTGCTGAAGTAAACAAGGGATGATCACAAGGAGGAGGGAGAAAATAGAAGCTGGCCACGGTGCTGCAGTGTGTTTACTTAAATTGCACTCTTGAATAAACAAGTTCCAGGAACCAGAAAGCAGGGACTATCCAATTTTCCGCACTGAAGTGCACAAGATCATATGCATTAAGGAAGATAAAGAAATATAGCTGAAAGCCAAATACAGGTTACAGTGGCTGGAGATCATCTTCAGGAGATGAAATGTTCCTTAAATGATGAAGACAATAATTCACAAGAATGAGACTCTCCAGTGAATTATGGGAGTCCTCTTCCAGTAAGTTAGAAGAAATGCGATTCTAAGATTTAAACACACTCATCCATCACTGATTGTGCTTAAATAGATTTATGGATATATACATATTTTACCATTTTTTATATTTTTATATGTGTGACATTTTAGTTCACCTGTAGGTGATACTGGGACCTGAATTGCACCAAAACCTTCCTCTACCCCTCATGTATTATAGGCATTTAAGTTCAAGGTCCAATAGGGCTGACAAAAACATAAAACAAGCTACAAAGGAAGTTTGAAGTTATTGTGTCACTTGGGGATGGGAGAAAAGAAGGATACTGGCAGATTAACCTTGGAGCCCTATAAAAACTTTCCGTGACCAAATCCAAGCAACAGTCATTTGGAGAATTTGATACAATGGACTCCAATTGAGCAGGGTACCTAAAATCAAGTACCTAACTTTAAAAGCAGTATCATTTACTTCAGTGGTGAAAATTCATGTGCACGAAGTTACAAGGTCTTACTAAAGCACTTTGTAGAATAATGCACTTCTTCTTACACTGGATAAATCCCTGGCCTTAACAGCTTGCTCAGATATAAATACACATCAGATGTCCAAATATTCAGTCTTTTGACCTAAATTCTGTTTTTTTTTAATATTTTCTCTGATTTGCTTTTTTTATCTTCTCCAGTGATTATCTGTAATATCTAGCTTGCAAGGAAAAGGAAGGAAGGAAGCAAACCAAGCCTGGGATGGCAGCCTGGTTCCCAGTGCACAGCCATCTGTGTTGGTACGTGCACCTGCACAGGGAATAACCCACTGTGCACCAGTGGCCAGGGATGGTATTTCACAGATGAGTAAAAATCTCTGTGCACTGATGTTTCTGTAATTCGAGGCTGGGGAATTGGCTGGGGTAGAGAGCCCAGGTTAATGTACAGAAGGCTGCCACATGACTTTATGCTCCATTTGACACCAGAGCTGTGTTCCCTGTTCAGGCTACAGCTTTGGATTTCACTGCAGCCAGCCTGGCTGGGGCTCTGGTTGAGGAAAGAGGGGCTGCTCTCCCTTCTCTCCTGCTTTGGCCCTCCCTCGCCCCAGGTTGTGAACCGTGTGGTGCACAATCCATCTCACTGAGCTCATAGGAAACTCACCAAAATAAAAATGGCATTTTCTCCTGGATCAGCAAGCTGACCCCTGTGTGTGTGGTCACAGCACTGCTGGGCAGGGCAGATGCAGAGCACGGAGTGGGAGGCTCAGACCACTCTTCCCCCTTGCCTGCTGCACCCTTCTTCTCCTCTGATTCAACCTAACAAATGCCAGATGCCCCAAAGCAGGGAGACCTTTGTCCAGAAGTCACACTCCTGACACACAAATGTCAAACCTCTCAAGCCAGTTACAGAGCACTGAGCACATTTTTTAATGTCTGAGTGCTTAAATTCATAACCTTTGTAAAATTCTTGGGATTTCCTTCCCAGTGCAGGTGGTTTACACATGGACTCAAATATGTACTCAGCCAGCTGTGGGACTGGGGGCATAGGCTCACAGGCACTTTTACACCCACACACACCCCTTACAAAAGGCTGGCACATCTTCCAGTGCAGAAGCCACCTCCATACATGCCCTTTCTCACCAAAGAGTTACCCCTGACCCATGCAAACACACATGCAGCTGCCCAAACTGTACCACCAGACAAATCAAAACCCTGCATCCATCACTGCTTCCCACTGGCAACCTTTATTGCTAGATGCATTCTCAGCTAGAGCTCGCAATCACAAGAAGATTTGTTTAGCTGTATTTGTATTGATATTTATGGAGTTTGAGGCACATTCTAAACCAGACCAAATGTATTATTTTATTCTTTATTGAATAGTTACTGGTAATGCAAGTTGTCAGGAGAATACATTGCCAAAGAGAAAAAAAAAGCTCTCTTAATGTTAAATCAATGATTCATTTACTCACTTCATGATTAATTGCAAAGTATTTGGAACTCTAATGACTTGTGTGGATGCAATATCATTTAATCTAAAGGAAAAAAGATCCAATCTGCATGGCCATACTGATTTTTCTCCTACGTCAGTAAAACAAGGAACTATTTACTTCCACTGCTCCAGGTGCTAGGGAAAGCTGTCAGATCAATATGGAAGTCTGGATACCTCAGTATGGGAAATTCAAAGCTGTTTTTCTTTTGGAAAGGTGGATCTGTGCCTTTGATGCTGTACAGGTTAACACATGACCAAAACAATGGGCTGATTCACACCAATGTGCTGGATAGAGCTGGCCTCCATCTGAAGCATTCCTGATTCAAAGGGAATCGCAGATATTTAGCCAGGTAAAAACCAGACCCCAATCCAGCACGTGCCCCCAATAGTTTGCAGACTGACACTGAGTTTAGGCACCTTTTACAGCTGCTGTTGTCCTCCTTTGAATCCTCATTTCCAAGGGCTGGATCAGCCCCAGGCAAAGCACCAGCATGGCCAGATGTGAACTTCCAGTGCCAGGGAGCCCTTCCAGATGTGGAGAGATTTCAGAAGAAAACACCAGGCCATGCTTTAGCTATCCCCAGGAGCACTGACCCCCGCACTGCTCTCCCATCTCGCTCTCTGCCCAGCACTGGTTTGCTGTGCTTCAGTGTGTGATCCCTGTGAGGTCAGGCTCCAGGAGCCCCGTGGCAGCAGCCAGCCAGCCTGTGGGATCCTACAGCACCCCCACTCCTGCCGAGAGCCATGCACAGGATTGTTGAGGAACACACCTGCCATCCGAATGGCCACACAGGGAAATTCCCTTTACAGCATCCTCAGCATTTCCTTTACAGCATCCTCACTGCTCCTGCTGAGCTGGTGAGAATTGCAGAGGTGAGTGAGGGCCCAGCACAGCTGCCATGGGCAGGGTGGCAGTGCCAGGCCCTGGCAGCCACTCACTGTCCCTCCTGCTCGCCCCGAGCTGTCGGCAGGGCTGGCTGCTCCTCACAGGCAAAGCCCTGGCCAGGCTTCAAGGAGAAGAGGGGAAAGCAGGGAGTTTAAGGGGTGTGTAAAGGTCATTTAAACTGGCTTTTCATGCCAATTTAACCCTTAGCATGTAAATGAGAAGGTAATCCATTACAGAATCCCAGAATGACCAGGCTGGAAGAGACCTTCAAGATCATCGAGTCCAACCCAGCCCCAACATCTCAACTAACCCCTGGCACCCAGTGCCACATCCAATCTTTGTTTAACCACACCCAGGGATGGTGACTCCACCACCTCCCTGGGCAGCCATTCCAGAACTTTATCACTCTTTCAGTAAAAATCTTTTTCCTAACATCCAACCTGTATTTCCCTCAATGCAGTTTGAGGCTGTGTCCTCTGGTTCTGTCAGTGCTGCCTGGTGAAAGAGATCAACCCCACCTGAGCACAGCCACCTTTCAGGAGCTGTGGAGAGTGATAAGGTCACCTCTGAGTCTCCTTTCCTCCAGGCTAGACACCCCCAGTTCCCTCAGGGGTTCCTCACAGCCCCTCTCCAGCCTCGTTGCCTCCTCTGGACATTCATTACTGTTCTCTTCTGCCCTTCTGCAGTCTGATCACACCACCACGGACGGAGGGCACACACAGAACACACCCCAAAAGCTGTTCATTGTTAGCAATGGTTTCACCCCCTGGCAGATCCTGGGGTGGTCACAGCTGGTCCCAGGAGCCAGGCTTCCATGGTGCTCCCCAGCAGTGCATGGGTCAGCAGCATTTCTGCAGGGAGTGCAGAGCTCAGGAGGAGCTTGGAGATGGGGTCCCCTGCCCTGCTCTGGCCGCTGAAAAGTTTCTGCCCATGCACCATTTATGTGGCAACACGTGTCCAAGAGCAGACCTTTGCTAATGTGACATAACATGGAATGAGAATGCTGGTAAAAAAAGTAATAGAGGACAAGAAAAGCTGCTTTCAGCAGCAAGGGACTTGACTGCCTCAGTCCAGTGCCAACAAGAGTGGAGAGAGGACACAAAAACACCTGGCGAACTGCAAAGCTTGAGACTGGGACAAGAGCTCCAGCCTTGGTAACACTCCCCTCACATTCAATATTTGGCTTCTCTCCTTGGCTTTCTTCCTTCTGGGATTCCCCTCCTGTGTTTCCAAAAGGTAAAGCCCTGTTGTGGTGCTGCCCAGGGAGCCAAGCAGGGAGGAGGCAGCAGGCCCAGAGTGCAGGGAGGAAGCTGAAAGCTGACTGCAGAGGGGACAGGGAGAGGCTGAGTGCTCTCAGCTGGCCAGGGTGGGCACAGCCCACAGCTTTCCTCAGAACTACAGACCAGTTAGCCCAGGTGAGAAGCAGAGATTAGATCCATCTCTTGCACACAGAACATCCTGCACAGCCCTGCCTGTACATACTCCATGCCACTTTACTTCAGGCAGGGCTTGCTGGGACCTTTCACTGCCTGCCCAGCTCCAGTGATGCCTCAGGTTTTAGCTTTTATATTTTTCAGGTTCTGTACTGCTTTAGTGTGTGGGTCTGGGCTTCATGTCAGGGGATGCTGAGCTCTCTTCACAGAGCAGGGAGACAAAACAATTCCTTCTCTAGCTGGGGACCAAGGACAAATGATCCAAATCTCAGCCCAAGAGCACAAACAATGTGGGCTGAAGAGAGAAAAACAAGAAGGATGGGACTGCATAAGCTAAAGCTGGAATTAACAATTAACTCCAATATACAAATGGAGCAGAACTGATCACAGTGACAGACCCCGTGCCCGGCCGTGCATTTTGTGCCCATTTTGGTTCATCTTGGGTGCAGCCCTGGCTGGGTCCTTGTGCTGCCCAAGGTGGATCCATTGAGGAGATCCTTTTCATAAATCCCTGCTTTATTCTTTAGCTCTGTCTGGCCTCTGTTCCAGGCCAGCCTTCTCAAGGCATCACCAGGATGGATCCTGTCTGGTGCTGCACCAAGGGGAGGCTGGGGGAGGTGTCAGACATTCTGCCCAGGGTACATCTGCAGAGACCAGATTCCTCCTCAGCCTTGCAGCTCTGGGGCTCTCCAGGACACAGCTCAGAATGGCTGCCTGCTGTTTGAACAGAGTAGTCCCAACACACATTGCAGATTGCTTCCAAGAAGGCATGAAATGAGCAATGTTCTGTTTATAAATAGCTCTGTCCCGTGTTTGCCCACTGCCAGCCCATGCTGGCAGGTGAGAGGAGCAGCGAGTGAGGACTTCATCTGCTGCTGGAGGCCTGAGCTGGGGGAGCAGAGCTTGGCACTGCACCCTCTGGCAGTGTGGTGCCACTTGCAAAAAGCAACTGAAAAAATGCCAGACATCTGTGCCCTCACTGTGTGAACTAAAATGGAAAAGAACCAAAGACTTTTCTTCACAGTGTGATTTATAAAAAGCCCCTGTGTGATCTAAACTGACACACAAAATGACTGTCTCCTATTGATTATTTTTAACCTAATTTAGCTGACACTAATTGTACTGGATCTCTATAATTGTGCACAGCACTTGGACAGAATTATCATCAGCTTCATGGGGCTAATGTTATGCCAATACCATATTTGACCCATGTTTCCAAGACAGTCAGACATTTACTGAGTATCAGATCAGGCATTTACTTTTCTTGGGAGCTTATTTTTTTCCTTTCCTTTCACATTTCCTTCCACTTTACAGAATTGAAAGTATTGCAGGTTCTCCCTGCCCACCTGACAGCTCTGCCCCAGAGCAGTGATCCCATCAGCTGTCCCCACACTCAGCTCTGCCCCGTGCAGCCTTGACCAAGCTCACCCCATCCCTTCTCCAGACATGCAATAAGGAAAGAGGTTTTTCTTATGCCAGGAGGGTGAAAACACTGAAGTTTTGGTTTGAGATGGGGCATAATCTCTTACTCCTCATAGCAGATGGACCACAAAGGTCTCAGTCACTTCTGGAACGTGGCACTGAGGTCTCACGTGCCTCGTGATGGTACCACAAGGCAGGAGAGTCAAACGTAGCCCAAACATTTAGGGCTTAATGGAGCAGAGTTAAACTCCATCTGGCAACACCAGCAGGGGGGCAGAGACCAGTGAGTCCAAGTGGAAAAGCAGCTCTAAATAAATGGATGGAGACACTGTGCTGTAGCTGAAGGTCACAGATGGTGCTCCCAGGTTGGACTCCTCGTTGGGAGCTGGGCAGTGCTCTAAAAGCATCCAATGCACAGGAACAGTGCTGCCCCTCAACATTTGGGTGCGTTTCTAATTAGCAAGAGATGAAAGAATTATTTATACCTGCTGTTTCCACAGCTATCTTAGAGCCTAACACATCTCTGCACTATGAAGTGGAACAACAAGCACTAAGTGCTTGCTCCTACCAACAGACAGGTGTAACCTCCACCACCTCTCCCAGCAGATTCTCCCAGTTTACCCAGCACCCTCATCCTCTCAGGTCCACTTCAAAGAGATCAATCTTCTCCTTCCCCCATCAGCCCAGATTTTTGAATTGAGCTGTGCTCAACAAGCTGGACTGCAAGGCAGCTTAAGGCCCTTAATTTCTTAAACTGCAAAGTTAGCAAAACGGGGAGCCTGTGAGGAAACAGAGGAGGGGAAAAGTCTCTTTTTCAGTGATTCATTCAGCCCTGTGTGCTGGGTACTTTTTCATTCCAATGTTTTAAATACATTTAACTATCTGTTGCAGTCACCTCTGAATTGCCATTTACAGGCAATGCAGTGAGGGAAGCCAGTGACTGCTGCTCAGAGTGAACATGGGGAAGCTTTATTTGGGAAGTTTGGCCACTTCTCAGTGCATGGCCTGCCATAGGAGAGCTTTTTTATTTAATATAACTCTGCACCACCAGTGTATTTCTCTAGGATTCTTAAAAATAGGATCAGTTACATTTTTAGGAAAAAAAACCCCAAAAAACCAAAAAAAAGAAAACAAAAAACCACCCCCCCAAAAAAAATCCCCAAAAAATCCCAAAACCACCAAAAAAACCCCAAACCAACCAACCAACCAACCAAAATAACCCGCAAAAAACTCAAAAACCCCCCAATCTTCTAAATTGACTCAAAAATGTGAAGAAGTGAATCTTGTGCTGTGCCAGGAACTCGGTGTGGGGGTCTCGAGCAAGGGGTTTGCTGCCTGTGGGCATCACTGCACAAGGGAGACCTGACTTGGGGTGCCCAGGAGTGGTGGAATTCAAAGCCATCACCAGGTCACACACCAGTAGTGACAGAATGTCCAGAAGGGCAGAACCAGCAAGAGAGAAAGATGCCTTTCTCCCCATTTCCTATTAATTATTTGTTTTCATTAGAGACTATTTCTTAGGGCAGCATGTTATGCTTCACAAAACCCAAGTTTTTAACCCAAGTCTTTGCCATCAGAGTAGGAGATGACCTTGCCAGGGGCTGCAGAGCCTGCAGGGTGAGGCCTTTGGTGAGCTGGGGAGGGGGCACTCTTACCCTGGGCTTCCACAAACTGCTTTTAGTGAACCTGAGATTCTGGATTAGAGGAACAGTACTTAGGCAAAAAGTGTTATTAGCCTTCAGAAATCTGAAGTTAGCAACACACCCATCCACCTGGCCACTTCTGGAGTGCCTTAGCACAGTCTGGTAGGAGTTGTGTGTCTCCTCTTAATCAGATTATGGCCATAAAGGATCATTACAGGACAAACGTGAACCACAGCACACCACACCACAAAACGCTGCATGAAACCTTGCCAGCCCCTCTGCAGTCTTGTATCAGAGGGCAAGTAAGAAAAGCTCTAACAATGAGAGCCTGTCCAGTTCTCTTTTCTGGAAACAAAAATTGTGCTTATTTTAAAATCATATTTTCTTTTCATTTGATATCAAAGGATAGATTATGATATAATTTCCATCCTCTGCAAAGTTGTGAAGAACTATTTCACTGGCTATGGAAACCAGACTATGAATATAGAAATATTAAATGAAAATGTGACAATCCTCTTGTAAGGACAACCTCAGCTGATGCTCTTGCATTCTGGTTGGTGGAAGCAATGCTTGCATTTGACTGCAAGAGTGGTAGAAAGGAATTTTAAAGAGAGCAAATAAATTAAGTGATATTTATGTTAGTATTTACTTAAGTCCTGAAGATGACTTACTCAGAATGTATTCACATAAATTTTTTGAGAAGGTAGCAAAGATTAATTGAAATATTAAATCAGTTTTACGACTATGGGGGAGAATGCAGTTCATCCCCATTTGTCACTGTATTCAATAAAGCACTACAGCTTAAGACTTTGATTTACAAAGAGTGGAGCAAAAAACCTGAACACTAGAATACTTCTGGGTGTCTCTAAATTAAAGGATCTGTGTAAAAAAAAAGAAGTAATTCTTATCTACTGCTCCTAGACTGGCACTGTATGATATATGTAGAAGATGTAAATAATAAAAAGGACATACAGAATGAGATTTTCAGGAACTTTCAGCCTCAGCCTGACTCCGTTCCCATCATACTTCCTACACAAGCAGAGCTAAGTTATGCTCCCCACACTTCTACAACTCACATTTTATTTTCCTGCAGCATTTCTTATCCTGCTCATCTGCTGCCCTCTGAAATAACCTGCAGGGCTGAGCACTGACTGCATTGTGTCCTCCACTGTGTTCAGTTCCATCCCTTTCAGTGAGGTGAGGAATAATCCCCAGGATGTGAAGGCAAGGCTCACGCTGCGCTCAGCCTTCACACAGGTGACAAAATGGTTTTAACAATAAGCTGGGGGCACACTCGTGTTTTGCTGCTCTGTGATCCATGACTGTGTGTGCTGATGGTGTCTCGTGCCTCTGTGCCATCCTACAGAGCAGTGTCTGGATATTTCTCCACAAGGTTGTGTGAAACCATTTCAAAAACTTCTGTGAACCTTCAGCCACTTTGGGGCTGACCTGTGGCTCCAGTTAACTTGTTCTTCCCCTGAGCCTTTCCCCCATTTTGCTAAATGTGTATCTAGCTGCTATACTTGAGCCTTGGTGCAATCCATGAGTTTTCCTGGCACATAACAAGATTGGGATTGCTATGGGTCCTATCACAGAAATAATGCATCCAACGCCAGTGGCAAAAGCACACAAATCAAGGTCAGAGATAAAATCTATCTGATATTACAAATAGCTGTTAACTTTTATTAATTTGGATGCTCTTTAATAAAACACAGCTGTCCAGTGTGTCTCTGGCTGAGCTCACATTCGGTAGAGCTATTTAAGATATACTGAACCTACTGAAACACAGCCAGAGAAAACAGGGATGAAATTTGTGATAAAACAATAAAATTTTCCAAGAACAACATAGCACGAATGCCTTGGCTGAGAACATGGAGCTTAAATCTGGATATTTTCCAGGGTTTCAGACAAAATAGAAGCACCCTGACACAGAAACTGATCTTACTTATCAAACACATATTTCCCTGCTCTTGCCACATTTTCCTAATAAATGTTTCTAATTCTGGCCCTGGTGGGCAATGCTTCTTTGAAGGATTAGGCAGAGCAATGGATGCAGTTTTTCAAACTCCTCTGCTTAGTTGAAAGCACCTTGGCTTACCCTGACCTTGCACCAGTGGGGCGGTCTGCAGCTGGAGTGGATCCATGCAGATCCAAGGATTCCAGACACAGCCACACGACTTTGTCACAGGAATGGTCCTGGCCCTTGATTATATCCATGATCTGAGCTCTGAGTGCCTGGGTGAACTTTCCTGACAGCACTGGGAAAAGGGGAAAAGTCTTTGATGGCAGAAGATTGCTTAACATCAGTGAAAACTGCTAGACCTAGAAATGCAGTTGAAACAAATAATTCCTGTCTCTGTATTTAGTCTCCCATGTCATGGTGTTATCTAATGCAGGTGTGAATTAGGCTGGCAGAGCTGTGTGCTCTCAGAAGATGCTGCTGTTAGAGACTGAGCAACTTCTGTGACAGTGGGCTCAGAGCTTAAACTCATATTTGTCAGCCAGGCTCTGCAGGCAAATATTACAGATCAGAAACCCTCTGCAGGGTGTGGAGCTACCTAGCTGGCCTTACACCAGTGATTTTTGCTGAAATGTGGGCTAGAGGGAGGTCTGCCCACCTGAGCAGGCAGCATGTGGGTTTGTGCTTTCCTGGTAAGCCAGAAATAGAAGCTTTGGCCACACTGATGGCCAGCTCAGTCTGCAAGCCCCTGTCACAAAGGACAGGTTTTCAAGGTTCTTAGTTGGTGACTTCAACACTCGGATGGTCAAGAGCTGATAATGTAGGTGAGTATATTTATTTTAGATCTAATCTTCAGCCAGGCGTCCTGCAACAAACATCTCTCCTTCAGTGATACACAGATCAGCTTTGAAAGGGGAGCAGGCTGACAGCAGGCTGACAATTCTGTGCACTTGGAAAAGACTCCCATTTAATTTCTAATGACCTGGCTGCAAAGGGCCTCTGACTGTCATTATTTTGCCATCAGAACTTAATGAGCAAACAGGTTTTTGGTCAGCTGTTCCCTCATATCCCAGTATATGAGCAGCTTATGAGGAGAGAACAGAGAGGTGCCAGTCCTTGTTTCTGTCTTAGCTGGATAAACAGATTCTTAGAATCCTGTTTCTACCTGAATATGCTGAACTGCAACATTTCACAGTCAATATTCTTCAGCAAACCTCAAGGACACCCTTTGAGTGATTATAAATTTTGTATAAAAACAGTGTAAACAAAACTATTGTAAAGTCTTTCTCATTTATACAGCTCACCTGCAATATATTAATGGTGATCATGCAGCTGCAACACACATTACTTTCACAAGCTGTTCTACAAACAAAAGGCAATATGCTTCAATTTCTGAATGAGCTTTTTGTGCATGGCACTGCCTTAAGTCCTTATCACTACTCATGGTATATACTTATTTCAATATGATTGCCTCTTGCAGGAGCTGCTAATTACATGGTAGTGAATTACTTTTTGGTCAAGCAAGTGCTGTTGCATTACCTTGAAGCTCTCAGGGAAAGATGGTAGCTTTTACTGCCAGGGATCATTCTGAAAATCTGAACTCATCAGTGGGCCTGGTGTTGAAAGCCTAAAGCCTTGATATGGCTGAATGAGTAACTCATGGGATAAAGTATATTCTAGGGTTTTTTTATGAAGAAGGAAAAAAATAGTTGATTAGGGTGAGAGGGCTCAGGGGACCCTAAAACTCCCCAGACTGCATTTAGGAACAGAACCCCAATAGTTTTTGTTTTGTGGAAATCTCTCTGGCAGAGATGGGATCCAGTTTCCCCCCCTGTGTCACAGATGCTCTCCTTCCACATCAGGCTGCACAAGGAGGAGCCACCCCACTGTCAGCAGGTTAGAGGCAACAGCCACAGCAGGAACAGGCACTTCTCTGGGACATTCAGCTCGTCCAAATGAGGAAAAAGACAGCTTTAAATCTCTTCAATAGATACAAACAGCTGGCACTCTTCCTGCTGGCGCTCTGTGAGAAAGCTCCAGGTCTCACTCAGGGGAGGGCCAGAGCACCCTGACCTTGGTGTGCCCAGAGCCCCTCGGACACAAACACAGAGAGAGGGCTGAGCTGCACAGGGGTTCGACCCCCAGAAGAACCCCCAGAAGAACCCCGAGAACAGCCCCACAGATCCTCCAGAACAGCACCCTCAGAACAGCCCGAAAGCATCCTCAGAACAGCACCCCAGAAGAGCCCCACTGTACTCCCAAAACAGCACTCCAGCAACCCCAGAACAGCCCCACAGCACCCCCAGAAGAGCCCCACAGCACCCTGAGAACAGCACTCCAGAACAGACCCACTGCACCCCCCAGAACAACCTCCAGAACAGCCCCACAGAACCCCCAGAACAACCCCACAGAACCCCCAGAACAGCCCCACTGCACCCCAGAACAGCCCCAGCTCCCCAGAACAGTCTCCAGCCCCCCAGAACAGCCCCCAGCCCCCCAGAAGAGCCCCAGCCCCCAGAAGAGCAGCTGTGGTGGCTCTGCCCTGGCAGCCCCGTTGGTGGGCAGGGGGAGGAGAGGCCCTCCGGGGCTGGGCAGCTCAGGGGTTTTTCTGGATAGCAGTGCTGATGCTTGGCTATTAGAGAAATCCTGCTTTAAGTCTCTTCTTTGCTCCTGTTCTCTGGACTGGGTGTGTTAAATCCCTGTGAGGATCTAATCTAGATCTAAGGTACTTTATATCCTTGCTGATTATTTTCCCTTGAGATATTAAGCAAGGTTGAAGTAGACTTGAAAGTGACCCCACATCCTCAGGTTTGGTTGCCAGCCCAGCAATAATGCCACTGTGGTGTTCCTGCAGACACAGGAATTCCATTCATGCCAGCTGAGAATTCAGTTCAGGACAGCATAAATGTTTGTGACACTAACAGTGCCCTGTGGGGACACAACCCACATGTAAACATACACAAGTTTTTGGTCTTCATGCATCTACATGAAGCACTATTCTATGTTAACAATATTTCAACTAAAAATGGAGTAGAAATTTGCATGGAGCAGGTCCAGCAGAGGTAGAAAGAAAAATGAAAATCTCTTCACTGTCTTTGGCTTAAAGCAGCTCCAACTACATTTTAAAATAATAGCTTGAGATGTAATGCATGGAGAGTATGAGAAATGCTCCACAGTGAGGTGATCTATCAGAGGGAAACCTTGAATGAAAAGGAGGGAAAACAATAAATCCCCAGAATAAATATTGAAAGGGGAGAAAGAAGGAAAGAGATTTCATTTTATTACATCATTTGATGTCATGAGCATGAACTGGGGAAAAGATTTATTTATTTATGCTTCCCTGAGGGTCTGGTTCTGTAAACAGAGGGAAGAAGAGCTGGAAAATCCAAATTCCAAACAGAAAAGGTCAAGGCACAACGGAGCTGTATTTTCAGATACAGTGATATAGTGGCCATAGCTGACACTGGGCTTGATTCCTTACTAGATTTGCAGTGGTTTATGGATGGGTTATGCAAATTCCCACTCTCCTGGAAATATGCATGCAAAGTCTCAGGTTTGCTGCAAAGTGCTCCCCTGGCACAGTGGCACAGCTGCAATTACACTGCAGATCTGGCACCTGCATTTGAAAACCCCTTGTTCAGGCACCTACAGGGCTCTCAAGAGAGCAGCTCCCCTGGCTTGCTCTCAGACCAGAATCTGGACTCTCAGATTTAAAGAAAAATATATCTGCTAATCTAACTTATATAGTATTATACACGTGTTTCCAAAATTGGGATGCCATCCATGTCCTTTTAACTCTCCTATAGTAACTTGTCAATTCAGAAGCCCGCTTCAGCAAAATGTGGTTTTGAAATTCAGACTTAGGATTCTGTGGGTAGCCCCCAGAAAAGACAGGCACAAGGTCTGCTCTGTTGAAACAGCAGCTCCTGCTCAGAGCACAGAGCTTTCACAGCTTCTGCATTTCTTGCAGCAGCACCTGGAGATGCAATCAAACACCCCACACCCTGGTGCAGTGGAATTGTCTCTGCAACACAAGTGACACAGAGACTGCTTGCCCATTTTCCCAGCTTTGCTTTGCTTTCCCCCTCCTTTTAAGCCTTTTTAGCTGCATCTCCTCTATTTAAATGCTAAATTCCTTTCAGGGATCTCCCAATGGAGTAAAATGCAGTGCCATGGTCTCAGCCAGCATTAGCCATGAACCTGAATGGTAAAGAGTGAGCATTCACAATGCTGGGCTAATCCATGGACACTGAATCATCCCATCAGCTTCAAGGATGTTGCATGATCAGAACAGAAGTACAAGGGTACATTAATTCAGTCTGTTCTGCTGTGGGCATATCTTAGGTTTCACAATCCAAATCAAAGAGAACCAAACCATAGTGAAAATGTTTATTAGCAGCTGTTTTCTCTGATCCTCTGTAATGCCATTGTAAAATGCTTCTATTAATAAAATAGATAATAAAGAACACATTGTATAAGAATATACAATAGATAACACTTTTATTGTATTTTGTTAGATTTTTAGTCATTGTGGTGTCTCATATCAGAGGATATATTTGGTCTCTTGGTGAGTTATTACTGAAGCTCATCTTGCAGAATATGCTGGAGTTTAAACAACCTCTGCTCTCAGAGCTGCCTGCTGAATTTCTGCTCTTATTTTTGTACAGAATGCTATGTTAGAGTCCCTCCTTTTAATTACACAGCTAATAAAGCAAGCAGTTTGCCTCGGGTTAGCCCAGTGGCAAACCAATGCTCTGGAAAAGACTCCAAGGCAATCCATGCGCTTCTGCTGTGCTGCCCAGGGAGGAGCTGAGGGGGCTCTAAAGGACCTGTGGGGAGCAGCAGAACGGGGCAGCTGCTCCTCTGTGCAGAGGGAAGAGAGCAGAGTACCTGGGGCTGCAGATCCTGATGGCTCCCAGCTCCCAGCTCCCTGCCTGCTCTCTCATTTTCAGGTGTTTTTTCAGTCCAAGCCTTAACTGCTGGGGCTTCAGGAGTTTCAAAGGCCTTCAGGCTTGGAGAGCTGTTGCCAGCCTCGTTAGGCCTAATTTATTAGTAGGGAGGTATCCAAGGGTTTGATCCAAAGCTTTCTGTGTTCAATGGAAGGCTCTCAGTGTGTCTTTCAGCAACCGTGGGCTCTCTATACTAAAAATTGAATAGTAATAAAAAGAGGAAATGGCTTTTGCTATTACCACACCAGTCACATAGACACAGATCATCTTTCACAGTGCTGTCAGGTAAAGTCAAACTACTTCTCTGGGAGATTAGGGATTGATTAAAGTCCTTGCACTCAGGGATATATATCTGTATTAATCTTGGAATTATTTGTCAAACACTCAAGATCTCTGCTCTGATTTGTGGAATATATTCTGAAAGTCAACACTTCAAATGAGTCAAGATTTTTAAAATTATTTTTATGATTTTTAAAGCAAATGTAGGAGCTGCTTCCTTGCCCTGAAAGCAAGCACTGCTATTTTTTAACATGGTGCTCTTTTTGCTTTGAAATGTGTTGCTGATAGTAGAGAATGCAGCTGGAAAACTGGAAAGTAGGAGGTAATGCACTCTCAGACAAGTCCATAAAGCACAAGCCACTGCCTCAAACCACGAGGTTTGAGGTTTGTTAGGTTAGCACTGACAGCTTCTGCTGTCCAGTCAGGAGAGTCAGGGTTTGATGGGGAAGCCAGCGCTAAATCCACTTCTCCAGCTTCTCCCACTGCAGTGAAACAGTTGATCCTCTTTGGAGAGGCTTTTCAAATGCAACTTTGGGTTGTACCAGAAGCACCAAAATTGGACTTGCTGTGCCTGGAGTCTGGTGTTCTGCAGGTGAATTCTGAGCACACAGCATTCCCCAGACCCCTGGGGATCCTGTGTGCCCTGGGCTCTGCAGCAAGGACTCTTGGTGCCTTTTCATGCCCCAGGCAGTGAGGGGGATGCAGGGGATACAGCTGGGCATCCCTGTGCCAGTGGCACCACCAGCCAGTGGCACAGCCCCTCAGAGGGAGCAGAGCTGGGAAGGTGTGGAATCACAGCGTGCAGACTGCTCCAAGCCCTCCCTAATAACAGAGGTCAGATTTAATTTGGCCCCAGCCTGTGTCTGAGATGAGATAAAGAGCCACACAATGATTATTTTTCCCAACCTGCCAGGCCCAAAGGCAGTCATTCTCTCCCACATATAACAGAAAAATGCTCTGGATAAACTGGCTGCAGTCCAGTAAATAAGTTGTGATACATGCTTTCATTTGAGAGATCCAAATTTTGTGGTTTAGCAACCCCTGGCAGAATAATCAATAACTTACACTCTGAGAGTGATGGGAAGGGGGAAACAATGAAGATAACAGACTGCAGCAGTGCATCAGGACCTGCAGGGGATCTGCTAACTTGCTGGGATAAGGATGTTCTGGCCTTTTGCCATTGGAAAATTAGGGCTCATTGGCAAGGCAGGAAACATTGGGGGGAGTTTGCTGAGACAATCACTGGCACGCAGCTCAGCACAGCTTTCAGTCTGGTCAGAAAAAATCTCAGATCTGGAGCACCATGTAGTAATTAGGGGGGTTCAGCCTGACTCCAATCCAGTCCTGTGCAGGAGTGAAGACAGTGTGAGCCCTTCAGAAATGATAAATTACATCCCAGGTGAGAACCACAGACCGGAAAGCCCCAGAGCAGGGGGAGCCAGCTGAAAAAAAAAAGAAAATTCACACAGCCTTGTCATCAGCCACAGCTGCCCAATTTCCCCCAAGGATTTCCACCTTGCTGGATGAATTAGAGCAGTTGTGTTTAATAAGCAGGGGAAGAAGGCTGCCATAACACCATCTCAGCTCCTGCCTGTTGGATGTTCTCCAGTCTGGGGGACTGAGGCTGGCAGGATTCAGGCTCTGCTTGGGGTTGGGGTCATACTGAAGAGACAGCCAGTGAGGAGCCAGGGGAAAGTCGAATGGTTTGTTTTCCATTTTGTCTCCTAAACCATAATTCAGAGTAAGTTTGAAAGCAATTAGTTTTAATATCTTCTCTGCAATTCCACACTAATAGCCCATATAGCCTCCCAGCCAAATTCTGTGAGCTGCTGGGACCCTACAACTCAAGCAGAAGTGATCTGGAGGCACAGACACAGAAGAATTGGTATTTATGATCTTGCCTTAAGGTTCACAGCAGGGCTGAACCTGGCCTACTGTCCAACTGTAAACTAAATGAGGGCCTGAGGAACAATAATGAAAAAGCCAATTAGTTGATACACTGGGTAAGGGACTCCCTAGAAATAACTGTTGGAATCAACTTTCTTTAAAAGAAAAAAAAAACTAATAAATCTGGGGCAAACCAGAAAGGAAAACACCCCTAATTTCACCAGTTACTAAGTTAAAATAATATATATGCAGAGTCTGCTGTACAGGACTGTGATCAGCAAGCCTGATGTGAACAGGGAAGGGTGAGGATGTGCAGGGAGTCTGCCTGGTGTTTGGGGAAGCCAAGGGAGCCCCAGCCTGCCCCTGCTCCATCTGTGCCTGCCCACAGGAGCTCGGAGCTGAAGACATTTCTGTCCTGCTGAAACAGATGAAATCATCAGGACACTTGGCTCTTGTGCACGAGCCACGTTTAACCAGGCTGATTTCCCTGAAGTTACAGAATCCTGACAGAATGCACTGTTTTAAATTACTGAATTCTTATTAGTTACTCAGTTTCCCTGAGTATGGGTTATGCATCTTGTGTTCTCTAGAAGGGCTGGTGGCTGCTACAGGAAACAAGGAATTCTCACAAGATGTTGATAAATTAATAAAACACCAACAACTCCACTCGCTCTCAGGTTTAGAAGGCTTGAAAAATGTTTCCTTCTTGATCAGTTTAAACTGCAGCAGTTGTTTTTAATGAAGTGATACAGCCAGAGGGTCAGAATTTCACTGAGCAGAAGGGGAATCATTCCAGCCCCTCTACACCAGGTGAAAAGCTGCTCTGTCAAGACTAAGGCTCCTCATCAGACAAACTCAGTGCCACCAAAAACCAGCAGGGTCTTGAAAATGGGCTGGATTCCTCTGGCCAGCAGAAGGCATCCAAGACAAGCTGGACTGCAGAGGAGCTTTCTGCAGCACAGGAGTCTGCCTGCAGCCACTTAGGCTAATGAGCTTAACTAATAATGCAGTAACTAGATTGCTGGCAAAACATAAATAGTCCTATAATACACTAATACCCAGTGAAAATAATGTCCAAAAGCAGTCTGAAAAATTACACTCCTTAACAATATCCATGAATTTTTATAAGCTATTAAAGAAAAATAATTGTAATTTTTTAGGCATAAATCTTTACAATTAAGGAATCATCCATAATTTGTGGCTTGAATTCCCCCAGAACAAATAGGCACTAAAGCAAGTCTATAGGATTCTTATTATCTACTGGTGATAAAGATCTCGTTCTTTTTTCTGCTAAACTGACTCTGACTTTGGATATTTCCCTGGCTTTACAGTCTGCTCTGTGGCAGCAGCACCAGAGAACTGGTGCTGTGGAATTACACTGGCTTTCCATCACTCACAGCAGCAGACAAAGCTCCACCATCCATGTTCTCTTACCTAGCATGTTTGCATACACACATCCTAATTTTTACAAATTAAAAGAGTTGCAGGGAGTTTACAACACTTTTAACATGCAATGGCAACTAACACCTTGGATAAACATGAGAAGCCTTTGCTAAAAAAGAGTCCCAAACTATCCTGACTGAGTTTATACTCTCACACGGTTAGTGCTGTTGAGATTTAAGGAGTGGGAGTTTACTGTGCTGGGTGCTGTGTGGACATGTGGAACTTGAAGGCATTATGCTGTGATTTGAAAGGTTTTTAAAATCTTTGCTGTTCATGCTGTAGCTGCATTTCTGTCCCAAATTGATGCAGTGAGGTGTCCCTCTCCTGTGTGTTAGCTATCTGTGTGCCCCAGAGCGACACTGCTCTATGAACTGTGAAAGACACACGGGTTATCACAGAGGCAGAAGCCTCCTACACACCCCCCCTGACAAGTGTGCAGGACTTCTCCCCAGAGTTTGGACTCAGATTCTGTGGTTACTTCCCTGGGAATTGAGGGAAAGGATCTCGGTGTGTGCCCCACCAACAACTGGTAAGATACATTGAATCCTGAGCTATAGTATTTCTTCCCTAGCTGTAAAATTAATGGCACCTTTAACCTCATGCTGTATATACCTACTAGTAGTCTCTTTCTGTCTTTATTCCCGTGTGGTATCAATTTGTTTTAAGTCTTATGTCTGTTAGTTTTGTGTCTATTAAATAAATTCATTCTATTATGGGACTAAATCACACAGACTCCATTTTCTTCATGGTGGTAAAAGGCCATTCTTTATTCACATAACTCCTTTTTATACAGTGTTACAGACCTCCTGTGGGACTCCAA
>WEZZ01027146.1:130587-175146 GCA_013400585.1 Chloropsis cyanopogon
GTTATCACAGAGGCAGAAGCCTCCTACACACCCACCCTGACAAGTGTGCAGGACTTCTCCCCAGAGTTTGGACTCAGATTCTGTGGTTACTTCCCTGGGAATTGAGGGAAAGGATCTCGGTGTGTGCCCCACCAACAACTGGTAAGATACATTGAATCCTGAGCTATAGTATTTCTTCCCTAGCTGTAAAATTAATGGCACCTTTAACCTCATGCTGTATATACCTACTAGTAGTCTCTTTCTGTCTTTATTCCCGTGTGGTATCAATTTGTTTTAAGTCTTATGTCTGTTAGTTTTGTGTCTATTAAATAAATTCGTTCTGTTATGGGACTAAATCACACAGACTCCATTTTCTTCATGGTGGTAAAAGGCCATTCTTTAGTCACATAACTTGGTTTTCTGCAGTGTTACAGACCTCGTGTGGGACTCCAACTGGTCAGTAGCTTTCTTGCCAATTACTTTATTGGTCAGTAACAAGTTGTTATTCTGTATTGATTGGTCGCTCAAACTCTTGGTGTGTACTGCAGGAAAAGTTGTTTGTGAGAGATAGTTTGCATTTTTCTAATGGTGTAAAAACAGTTTATACAGGTGGCTAGTGGTTTTCACCCAGGAATAGATTGTTATGCTAACAAACTGCTCACACCAGGATTGCTTTCACATGGGAACTTGCATAGTGCTAGCTTCCCTTAGAAGAGAGGACAGGCCAGCCAGAGCACACCTGGCTCTATGAGGCCTTCCTTCATAACTTTTCTGCCTTACTGCAACGTTCTATAATAGACCAAATCAGCCAGGTGTTAAAGAACTTGTGAACCAGAGTGGGCTTTGGGGTGCTGGCCACCTCAATAAAGCTCCTGCCTGCTGCCAGAGGCCTGGGCAAAGGGCAGGGACTTATCTGAACCCCACATCCATTTGTAGCAGTGAGCTCCAGCTCACCCCAGCTCACCTCAGCTCACCCTGCAGCCCGTACTGCTCTGCCCCATGGGAGTTGGAAAGACAGAAATCTTCACAGACCCAGGAGGGTTTGAGTTACAGCCTTAGAAGAAGCCTAGATTGGTGTGAAAGCAAGGTACACAGACATTGAACAGAGAAATCATAAACTTATGTTTCTATAGCTATAAGTAAGAGTATGCCTTAGGTAAGTAAGAAGCTGCATCAGATAAGATGATGAAGGGTTTTATAGTGCAGTAATGTGATTGTATAGAATAAGCCAAGAGTTTAGATGGTGTAATAGAGACATATGTGTGTACATGTAATAAGACCTTATTGGACAAAAGTATCTGCATTGGAGTAGAAAGAAGTAAAGGTGGTAGGTCAGAAAAGCCAAATAAACTCTGTGGCATCAGCCTGTGGGGTCAGAAAGTTCTATCCTGCCTTGTAACAAAGAACCTGGGACCATCTTGGGCTATGGCCTAGACCATGGCTTGCTGTCTTATAAATCTCACAGCCTCTCAGACTGGTGTTATCTAAGCAGTAAATTGTTTAGTCTGATCATGGTCCCGTCCCTTTGATTAGTGCAATGACAGCTACACTGCCCCAGCTGGCACCTGCAAGGGCAGCAAACCCCACACCCAGCACTGCCTTGCCCGCCTGGCCAGAGGCTGCTTCTCTCAGCAGTGGCTTTATTTGGGTGCAGGTATTTTGAACCAGTTTCATTGTCATTCCCTCCCTGAGAAAACATTGGTTTCAAAAGAGAGATCCCTCTGCAGTGGGAAATGGCTGCAGGTGTCAGTGCTGGCTCTGGTGTCGGTGCTGGCTCCGGCTGCGCTGCCAGGAGCGTGGCAAGGACAGCAGGACAGTGAGCAGCTCCTTCCCCCAGCCTTGCTCACTCCCTGCCCACCTCCTACTGACAAGAAGGTGGATGTGAAGCCTGGCTCACCTGTTTGCAGCTGCAAGAACTGCTCCAAACACGCAGGAATCTCCAAATATGCAGGAATCCGTGTCACCAGTGAGGAAGAAGACACTATCTAGACAGCTCTGCAAGGTACAGGAAACCTGATTCTATGCAGCCTCCTTGCAACTGTCTTACTTATAATTGATATTTTATTGTTTACTTTGCAGGCTTGCGTTTATCAATGACACTTTGCTGCACGGAACAGCTGGAAGGTTCCTACCTCCTTTTCCAAATCCTGGGGCAAACTGTGGTGATAAATGAGCCCTGAAACAGCATGATTTATAGCTCTGTTGCCTCAAGGTGCACTGCAGATCCTTTTGTACAAATTAAATCCTGCTTAAGACTCCTTAAATTTTTCAGGGTGACCTCTCTTCTTCCCTGTCACAATTCTTGTTATGAATCACTGAAACTCTACCTTCCTTTTAAAAATGTTATTTTAACTAAGGGTCACATATTTCCATTTATTTTCCCTTCAAGTTGCATTGGGCCTCGACCACTGTCAGTTCAATGAGGACAGTCAATGTCTGGTCAAGGAAAACACTGCTTGTAAAGAGGAGAAGGCTGGTGCCCTCGTGGCAAGTGCACTCCCAGAGACCCTGATCCATGGGGTGATGGGCTGCTCTTGCTGCTCCCTTGTTTGCAGAAGCTGCCAGTTAAAATCACAGTGGACACATATTAAATCTGACTTTCTGACTTGACAGAATGCAGTATCTTTGGTACCTCTGATGCCTTTTTGGCATCTAAGGTACCTTTTTGGTACCTAAAAACAGAGGCTAGACAATATTAGGGGAATAAAAAGCAGTTATATTTATTGAAGAGCCTTCAGGTACATTTAGGGCAGACGAAGCTCCCCAGGGGCTACACCCAAAATGGACCATGGGTCACAGGTTTTCACACTTGGTGACCATTTTTGGGTTCACCTGGGGTGCAGCCCTGGCCAGGCTCTTGTGCTGTCCAAGGTGGAAACATTGAGACCTTTTAATAAATCCCTACTTTATTCTTTAAATCTGTCTAGCCTCTGTTCTAGGTCAGCCTTCAAAAAGCATCAGTCTTGTCACAAAATGGTCACAAAATGGACAACAGGTCATGGGGTCTCACACTTTTATAAGTTCTGCTCCGTTTGCATATTGGAGTTAATTGTCCAATTCCAGCTTCAGCCCATGAAGTCCCATCCTTGTTTTTCTCTCCTCAGCCCACGGTGTTTGTGCTCTTGGGTCTGAGATTTGGATCATCTGTCCTTGGTCCCCAGCTAGAGAAGGAATTGTTTTGTCTCCCTGCTCTGTGAAGAGAGCTCACCATCCCCTCATATGAAGCCCAGACCCACACACTAAAGCAGCACAGAACCTGTAAAATATAAAAGCTAAAACCTGAGGCATTACCAACATAGTAGTTCTGTCAGAAAGAACTGTCACCATATCCAAGAGTTCCACAGACTGTCGCACTCCCTGAGTGGTCTTTTGTTAGCTGCACTGTGCAGGTGGTGTAAAGTATGTCACAATATGTCATGGCAGCTGCTCTGCTCCCCTGGACCAAAATGTGCACTCTGCCCTCATCCAGCTCTTTCTGTCTCCACCCTTCTTAGGGGGTCTCTTCCCCAGGCTGAGGAATCTGAGCAGCTGCAGTCTAAATGCTCTTCTGGTCTGGGATTGCCCATCATGAGTCTGCAGAAACCTTATGACTGTTAGGAAGTGTTAAATCTCTCAAAAGTGGAAAATGTGGGGCTACACAACAGAGACCCTGCTCAATCCCCGTAGGATGTTTCAGAACAAAAAGTGGAAAGAGAGGTGAAAGAAAAACAAGGTGTTTGAGGCTGCCAGTTCCCCAGTTTCTGTGTGAGGCTGAAGATGGCAAATAGAAGTTGGGCTGATATCCATTGTACAAGTTCTGTGCATTTAATGCAAAGCTGGCAGCAGCTGTCTCTGCAACTCAGGACCTCTGGCCATGGCATGTGGGAAAAAGGAGGCAATGAGTGAAAGAGCACAGTGAAATCAGGAGGCACCTTGTCAGCAGGACTGGGAGACACAGCAAGGCTGAAGCTGAAGGATGCTGTAATGTTGGTTTTAAAGGAGGAGCCATAAGTCTTGGCTGTTGTAAGCCTAAAGGATGCTCAGTAATGTCAGGATTTGGCCCATGGGAAAAAAGTGATGCTTTTAGATGTATCAAAATGCAGAGCATCTCAGATAATGAAAACTAGACATCCCATAGTGAGGTGCAAAACTGGGAGACTCCTAACTAGAACAAGCGCATATGGCACACGTGATGGGAACTACAGATTTTAGGAGGAGCTCACCAGAGTTCTCATACATTTGAGATACACATGTAATATTCTGAAAACACATTTTGAGGCAGAGGAAAAATAAATTGTTGAAGAGTCATTGAGCTTGATGTCCTTATAAAATTGTCCTAGCACTGCATGCTGTGTTTTTCTCACGTAAGAAGTATTTGGTTTCTTTCTCATAAGCATGGGCTTTTAGTGATGAGTAGCAGAAGTGAAGGGCCTATTCCAAATTTAAATCAAAGCCATCCCATTAGCAGGTGTTTAGCAGGACACTGGAGAATCATGGGCAGCAGCAGTGCATAGCTGTGCTGTGAAGTGTTGTGGCACTCCTGAAGATAAGGTGTTGAACTGCAATATAGCACTGGTATTAGAATAATAATGTTATCAGCAAAGATAGATGGGAAGCACTTGGATGCAGTGGCCAAATTCTCATCTAATTTCCACTGGGTACCCATGATGCAAGTCATGATAAATGCTGCAGGCCTACATTTCCCAAGGGAAGATTCTGGCCCAGCTCTGCAGACAGCTCAGGAGAGTGAACCCTCAAAGAGGAGGGAAGGGCATCCTTCTTTACATGGTGCTGTTCCCATGTCCTTCTCAGACTAGAAAGTAAAGAGACAAATAAATGATGAACCCTTTCAGTGGATAATAGGTGAAATAAATCATACAGTGTTCTAGGCCATAAATATACAATCAGGGAATTTTGAATATTTAGCATTTTTGCCAGCAGTCCACAACACATTCTTATGACAGCATAAAATCTTCAACAGAAAGGGAGGAACAGGGTATTTATGTAAGGATGAGAACAACATCCAGCTGAATTTACCTATTTGATTAGTTAGTTACCTAGTTTTTTGTTTTAGAAAAAATACCATTTTGATGACTTGGAATCTTTGATGACTTGGAATTAGGGTGACTTTTCTTCTGGCCCATTGCTAGCAGTGCCATGGCTGCTGGCTATTCAATGACTTGCAGCTTTAGCCACTTCAGGAGCTTGGAAAAATGTGCTGTGTCCAATGAGTTCCTGTTTGTTGGATTTAACCCTTTTCTGACCCAGAGATGGGGCAACTGAGTGGTGTTTTAAAAACTTTTATTCCATTTTCAGTCTCATGAGAAGGGTGAGACAATACAGATGTTATAATTCATGCCATCACAGTCAGAAGCCAACTATTTCCTAATTACAATACACTGTAAGTGTTTCTTGGCCTATCAGCTTTAGCCACACCATGCTGTAAATGCCTTAAAGCCAATCATCTAAAATTACCCCTCGTGGCTCCTACTACAATGCATCTTTCACAGTTCTATTTCTCCAAAGTACCTAGTCCTATTTGTAAGACCATCCTTTGAAACTTGTTTCTAGCTCCATTTCTCTCTCAGCGATGTCTCTCCTATTCCAGGGCATTTCTCAGTCAGCATTTCTGATCTCAGGGCTTGCACACAGATGCTCACTGTGTGAGCCTTCTGTCAGGCTTTGAGAATTCTCTACAATTCCATCTCCCACACCTGTTCTTTGGAGGGGGCTGGACTCCAGTGTGATCTTGACCCTTCCCATTCCTGTTTTTTATTTCATGCTTTGTGTTCAAGTCCAAGCCAGTTTGCATCCTGATACAAATTTCCAGAGCTCCACAGCATGTTACACAGTCCTTTTTCCAAGAGAGTGCAGTGTGTGTGTGCCAAGTGTAGAGCTGTTCTCAAAATCCAGCCCTTCCAACATTGGTCTTTTTCTGTCTCCCTGCACCCATCACAGAAACTTGTGCCACTGCCTGCAGCCTCACAGTGCCAGCTAAAATCTGGTGCAAACATTTGGCAACCAGCAGTGGCTGCAGGGCAAGTTCTGCCTGCCTTGCTCACCCAGAGCTTAGCTCTGCCCTGCTGGAATAATGCACTGACATGAAACCTTTCCTGAGATTAATGCCTGGACACGCACCTCGGGGAAGCAGGATTCAGAATACAAAGCAGGGAGAGCTCCAAGGTCTCCTTTTGTCTTAGGGTATTTTTGAAAAAAAAAAAAAAAAAAAAAGGAGAACTGTCAGAATGAATTTCTTGGGTAGTTACATGCACATCACACGGACATTCACTCAAGCCCAGTGCAATTTGGCATTAGTTAAATGTACCATTAAAGTCAAGCCTTAGCTAAAAAGCTCCTCAGTAACTCTCCACCCTTGAAAAGCATTTACCAAACCCATATTATGGTCTTGATTGCCTTCACTGTATTTTCTATGGTGTTTTTTTTCTTTCAGCTGATTGGAATTCTGAGATGTAACAAAACCTTCTTTGGAGTGTGACCTTGAGAGTCGAGCTCTTGTATGCTATAAATAATGGAAAATTAGCTATATAGGCTAAAACAGTGAGGAAAGTATTTTATGTGATTTTCAAGGGCTGTAAGCCCAAGAAGAGCTGATGTCTATCAGAGTGTTATATAAATAGTCTTGTAATGAGGAAGAGCATATAAGATCCAAGATAGATTTCTGCTTTTTAATGAGATGGGAGAATATATTACTTCAGAATTTAAAGGCTATTTTTCTTTTTGAAATTCAGATCTGGCTTTATGAATATTTTATTTTAAAAAATCCAGATGATGGTAATAAGTTTTCTAATGCTAAGACATTTCTCTTAAACATGTAAGTATAATGTTGACAAGCCTAATTTTTCCAGAAAAATCACTTTAAAGTTACTAATATACATTTTGAAACTAAGTTCAATCTCAGCCCATCCCCCAGTTTTTCCAGTACTGAAGCTTTCTGCCATTTTGAGGAGTTACAGTAGAAATTACTAATAGCTCTAAAAGAATAATTGCTCCTACAGTCCTTGCTGGAAACTTGTCACAAGGATAACCTTGCACCAGACCTGTATTTTTGGAATAAGCTTGCACCTGACTTGGCACTGGGGTTTCTGCAAAGAGGAAACACTAGCTCATTCAAAAGGTACCCTCGAATCTGTTCCATGATTGAGATAACATTTTATTGCATTATCAAGTAAGTTTTGCACTGTAGACTTACTAAAGCAGTAAGTTTTACTGCTTTATTGGAAATTCATTTCAAAAGGATTTCTCTGGTTAGAGCCAGATCAATAGCTGCCTTTTGCAGAATGTGAAGATTTCCCTTGCATTTGGAAATAGGAGAAATTGCCTTAAGATTAATTTCAGCTGCAGTGGAAGGAGGATTTTGGAACATACAGCCACAGGATCAGCACCAGCCACTGTTTTGCCAAATGTAAGAAGAAGGAACATAATTCCCCACTCCGCTGATACATTGTGGGTACATTAGTAAAAATATTCTCAGCTGAGAGATGCACAGTTCAAAAATGATTGAGGACAGCCTCATGTACAGTGACACGCTGTACAGCCATTTTTCAGGATGTTCTTCCCCAGGAAGCCAGACTCTAAATCCTGGGATTTTTTCTAAAAGCTGGGAGATCTTTTCAAAGCAAGTTAGAAGCTCCAGTTTTCATTTCAATATGCTGTCTCACCAACCCACGCCAAAGTAAATGTGATGTTTTGTTTCAGGTCAAATATTTCATAATGGATAATTTGCTTGGTCCCCTTTAGAAATGTTGATGTTGTTAGGGAAAAAAGAATAATGAAAATTTATCTGAAAATAATTAGCCCTTTCCCTAAACAAATAAGAAAAAAACCCAGGAGTTCTAATTGCTATGCTGCTATTTTCCAACTCTGGTTCTGGCCAGAGGCATCCCAGAACCAAAACTCACACTCTATCCCCCATTCATCCACTGATTCATTATTTGTACTTGGAAAATTGCTTTTTTGTAAGCCTCTCTTTCCTCATCTCAGAAAGAGAGATGATGTGATAAATCCTTGTGCAAAGCCTTGTAAGTGCTGTTGATGAGTCTCTACTATATGACAAAAAGGAATTATTATTATTATTTTTTTATTATTATTATCTTACAGTCTTTTCTGCTTTTTCAGCCATTCACTAAAGCACATCACATTTTAGGCCACATTCTGGAGAAGCTGTTGAGGTCCTCTCTCCAAAACCACAGAGATTAAAAACTCCTTCAGAAATCTTGGATTTATATGATACACCAACACTGCTGCAATGCACATGAGCACCATCAACAGTACAGAAAGGAAGATGAAAAGAACCTATATTTTTAGGCTTTCAACACTGCTAACTAGACAAATTTAAGGTATAAATCCCATTCTGTATCCCTGAAAATCTTCCCAGAGGAAAACCCCAGATTTTCCCGGTGCCCCATGGGAAGCAGGGCGTGCTCCTCTCGGCAGGTGTGACACAGGGACTGTGCTCTCACTCTCAGGGGGTGTTTGCCCCTCAGGGAAAACAGCTTTGTCCTCATCCCTGTAGGGCTGGCCTGCTCCACAAGGCAGCTCCAAAGCTTTCCTGTCTGGCCTCTCCTGCCATGGCAGCCTTGCCTTCAGTCAACTCATTAATGCCTCTCACAGTGAAAAAGTGCTTAATAACCTCTGCTCCAAGTCTGCTGTTCTTTCACTTCCACTTGTGCTCCTGGTACTATCATCTGGTAGACATTATCTACAACAAATTAAGAATTTATGTGCTTCAGGAAAGTGTTGCCTGGAAGCTCATTGGGGGAGGCTTTTTCATGGCTTTTTTCAAGGCTTTTTGAATGGGGGCTTTTTCATTAAACTCTTTCATTTCAGCTAAAGATTGAAAAATGTATGAAACAGCTTCTCTGGGGAAGGAGACATTTCTAACTCTTTAATAAACGCTATTTATCAAGGACAGACAATGTGAACTGCCTGCCAGATGTAGAGTGCATGGTCTGGAAATTCTTGTGTGTGAGCTGCCTCAAGGCTTGGATCTGCATTTCTCTGTGTGTCTGTCTGCCACACTCACACCCCTGGCTCCTGGGGGAGCTGCTCACACACACAAACACTGCCAGGGCCACCTTCTTCCCATGGCTTCTTTCCTGCCCTCCCCAAAGCAGCCACAGTGTCCCCATTCCAAGGGACACAGCCCATGGCAAAGGGGAAACCAGTGGCACTCAGTGGAAGGACACCATGTGCCAGGTGACCATTGATGCCTTAGGGTTTTGGCTTTTATATTTTCCATATATTTGTAATCCTGCAGTTCTTTAGTGTATAACTCTAAACTCCATATACAGTGTGAGCTGCTGCTTTCCCATTTTGGTCAGACACAACAATTCCTCTCCAGGCCTGGGAATCAAGGACACCTCACTGCCTCAGGCCCTGAGAGATGTAAAACAGAAGTGAGTTGGGGGGGACATACTCGAGGTAAATGACTTCATTACCTGAAGCTGTAATTGGAAGATTAACCCCTAGTATGCAAATAGACCAAACTTATAAAAGTATGAGAACTCATGACCCATGGTCCATTTTTGGGTGCAACCCCTGGGGGGCTTCATCTGCCTGAAATGAACCTGAAGGCTCCTCAGTAAATATATCCACTTTTTATGCTCTTAATTTTGTCTGGTCTCTGTTTTCAGGTAGCCCAAAAAGGCATCACCATGGCTAAAGGCCACAAACATAAGCACACTGGATTGAGTGAACACAGGTTTTAAACCTAGTTTTCGTTTAAATTTCCTTTTCTACTAGCTTTAGAAATCTGTTTATATCTTTACAGTAGATATCTTCATGGAGCTGACTTACAGCAGAGGAATGTAACTTTTCAATAGCTAGCCATGGTAAATATTTGTATAGCGCACTTATAATTAAATTGATCCATAAAAGTTCCATTATATTTTGAGAGTGAAGGTCTCACTGTAATGGAAAGCTCCTTCCACGACTATTACATTCTAATCAGATTACTTATCTAATCCCTCTAATTTATCAAGTACATCAGAATTGATCTGCACCATACAAGAACTCTTAGTCATTTCTGAGTTTTTTGGGGGGAGTATTTCCGCCTTCTCTTCCCCAGTTCTTTCTTTACTGGAGACGTAGAAAGAGCACTGGCTCTGTAAAATCTCCAATACCAACTGAAAGGGACTACAAGGCAGAATCACTCTGAAACATCAGTGTCTTTCTTGACATTAAAGTTGGAAAATGGAACAATTATTTTTGCATTAGCAAGTCACACTGACAAATTCCCTCTGCACCCTCTTCCTGTCATGCCAAAATGAATCATCAGCATCTTATTAAGGTGCCCAGGCTATTCCATAACAGTAATAAAGTGTAAATGTATCCCAATTATTCATTTAATGACTTCATGAATATTCAGTATCAAGAAGCAGTAGCTGAGCTCTCTACAGTAGATTATTAAGGACACATGCTGCATATCCCTTATTATTTCTGAGATGTCTTAAGGTTTATTTTACTCAGATCTGTCCAGTGTTCATAAATGATAATTCACTGGGACAACACCAATTCTGTGACAGGTACCAATCCATACAGCTTTAGTCCTCTCATTTACATATTTCTTGGGAGAGGGTCTAATCCGATAATAAAACCAGATTTCAGGGAAAATCCAGTTTCTGTCTGAGAAATGGATAATGGACCAGAATGCCATGAAGTTGGATGTTTGCAGTATTTTTCACCTGGATATCCAGAGCAGCAGGTACCAAACTCTTCCTTACACCAATGGGTGGTGCAGGGTGAAGGTTTGAACGACGAGTTGGCACAAAAACGGCTCAGAAATGTCACCAGGGAAAACTGCTGCTAGGAAAGAGAGGCTCCTCTTGAAGAAGGCTTGCCAGTGGAAGCGTGCACAGTGACTGCACACCGATGCATGTGCAGGCACACTGATGCATGTGCATGCACTGTTCTCAGTCTGCACCCCTTGGTGCTGCGCTTTGCCCCGTGCCCGGCCGTCCTTGAGAGCAAAACCTTCTCCACGTCTCCACCAGGACCTCTGGAAACCTGTCTGGCCAGAGATCCCTGGCAGTGTCAGGAGACACTCCTCTCCTTGCACAAGGCTCACAGGGCAGGGCTGGACAGCCCTGATAAGCTCACAGTCAGAAGGACACAGTTCAGTTCAAAGAGCTGGCTAGTGCCCAGAGCAAATCTCAGGTGGGCGAGTGAGCAGCTAATCTCCTGACAGAACATGCAGCTGCCAGGCTGGGAGGAGACAGCGAGAGCAAATTTTGACAGAGCAGACCCCTTCTCTTCACTAAAGGCTCTAGTAGTATTGTGGAATCCTGAACCCAACCCCAAAACTGCAGAGAAGGAAATGGGAGCAGAGAGGACATGTCCTAGTGTGCCTAAAGGATAAGGATCAACTCCTGATGCATCTGAGTAAGGAGGAAACAGAGACAAGGGCTCACTCACAGCACCTGCATTGTTTAAAATACTACAGGGGACAGCTTTCATGTCTTCTGCCCAGCCTGTGGCTTATTTTCTTCAAAACAATGAACTTGTGAACTTGTGATCTACAAATTTTGCTAGAGAGACTTTTTGAACCCAAGAATTAAACCCCTTGCTCTTCAAGAGCAAGAGTGCCTGTGCACTGGCCAGTCCAGAGCTGAAAAGCCTGAGGTCTCACAGGTGTAGCAAAGCTCAATTGTTTGCCACCAAGCCAGCCACGGTACACGGAGAATGCAAAGATGAAAAAATATTTCTAAGCTGATTTATGGTTATTTATTAGTTTGACTTTGTCAGTCCTACAGATACACAAAAAGTAATGCCTCCCAAACACATAAGTTGTCATCCTGTGAAATTGATGCTGGCTTTGGATGGGTTGTCCTTGGGTTTCTATTTTCTGGTTAACTGGAGAAAATGTTATTTTTACTAGGCATGCTCCCATGAGGATGCCTGAGAGTCTTTGAAAGCAAGGAGCAACAGGCTCTGGATGCATAGTTTGACTGCATTAGCTTTTATGAAATAATCTTGTAACTTGAGACATGCCAAGGAAGACTTCAAAGAAAATATTTATTTTTAACTCAATTAAATCAGTGAAAAGGGCTTTTCCTACCCCAGCCACATACTCAAAGCACATAAAGTTCAATTTCTACTTTCCTTCTCTTCATGAGAAGTGATTTGCTTTGCTTTAGGCCTTGACCCCAACTAAAGAGCCCCTGGTATGCTTTAGTGGCAGTCTAATTCCATCAAGGCTGCACTGATTCCATCCCTTCACCTCCTGTGCAGACCTTCTGGGGCTCTTTTGTTGAGGGGGGCAATTGTTAACCACACTGTGGGAGTCATCACCAGTGCAAAGGGGCTCAGAATGAGAAACTAAACTTCAGGGCCGTGTCTTTGCAACATGGATGTTTTGTATCCACAAATGGGGTTTGGCTTCCCAAAATTTATGTTGCACAGAGATCAGTGACAGCTATGGGATGTAAGGAAGCTGGAAAATCTGCTCTAGGCATTTAGGTGCTTAACTGCCATTGTCTTGTTATGCAAATCCAGCTCTTAAGAGTAAATCATCCAACCTAAATTTAGCCATGTAAAAGGAAGCACTTAGTCTAAGTAGTTCTCTAGGTTTATGATATTGTCAGAGAAAGATAATTCAAGAATATGATGGTTTTTCCTGTTGGAGGCATTAGAGTTTCAGGGAAGAACACATTTTCATGTTAATTCTTTTATATAAATGCATGAATAAGTGTATGTGTGCATATATATTTTTCTATGTTTTAAGCACAAAATCTACGTTTTACTCTCCAGTTTTAATTAGGGATGTGCAAAAAAGCAGGATTAAATCTGAGAAAGTCATCTGCTTGCTTGGATGCCGTGATACACTGGCATTCAGGAGGCTGCTCATTTCTAACCATCCCGTGATCCTGTGACATCTTCCTCTTTTTAAATGATTATGAAGACTGAAAGATTCTGTTCTCTGAGGATGTGCTCTAGTTTTTCAGTAGCTGGGATGTTTGTCATGAGCAAGCTTAAAAGTCAAAGGGTTTAGGTTTTACTGAAAATACTTTACGCTCCTATAAGCTTTCCCTGTAATTTATGTGCAAGTGGCTCCAAATACACAGCTGAGGATGTCGCCTGGGAATAGACTGAAATGTTATTTCTGGGATATTGCATCAATGACTTGAGTCTTAACCTACGGGAAAAGGGATGCAGAAGGAGCATGATAAAAGCTATCGCTGTGATCAGCTTGGAGACTCTGTTCCTACCAGAGATATTTCTTCTCCTTCTGTGCCATTGCAGTCAAGTCGTGTTTGCTCCCCGATATATTTGTGCCCAACACCAAGCAACAGCGTGGGGAGCGTAATTCAGGTGAAACATTTCCTAATTATTGTTCCATCTCCGTAATAAATATGTATGGCAGGCTTTTGTGCACACACAGATGCCCTGGGATGCAGAAGTCAGATGTATTTATTAGTGAGCTGTGCAGCACGGCGAGGCCGTGTGCCAGCCTAACAACCCCTGCCTGGCCTGGAGCAGATTCACGGCACAGAAACTGCTGGGGAGAGGGGGGATCTGCTGGCACAGCCTCTGCCAAGGACAGGAGAATGAGGGCTCAGCCTCACTGAGGGACAAAGCACTCTGGAATTAACCACGAAGGAAACTTAGCCTTGGAAAGAAATCTAGTGCACACTAGTTAGCCCCCCAAAACTAAATGGATGGATTTAATGGGAAACCAAATGAGTTCTTCTGGTTTTAAGGAGTTTCTGGAACTACAAGGGCTCATCTCCACATAATTCAGAGAAGCTTCTAATCTTTCTCAGAGCCTCTTAGTCACAAAATAAAGATGAGCTACTCTTTGGATTTTCCATTTTCCCCAGGTTTTTTGCTTCTCACAGCCATTCTGTCACTCCTTGGCTGAGACCTCTGCTGCTGCTGGTTTGATCCTGGCAGAGCTGCAGGGGTTCACCAGCCACCCTCACTGAGACTTGTTGATGAAAGAACATGGTGCTTCAAAGCAGGGCTTTTTAATCACTGTCACCATCTTCTCTATGTCAGCTCCAGGGAACAGTGCAAGCACTCCTTATAAATAACCCACACAGGGCAGTTCAAAACCAGTGTAAATGAAAGGAGATATTTACCCACACTGACATCCTGCAGTGTCACAGAACCCTGTCCAGAGCTCACCCAGGAGCTTCAGAGCTCTTTGCATCACAACTCCCTACCAAACCTCAGCATTTCCCACTGGCCACTGCAGACAAACATCACCAAATCTAAAACTGGAAATGCTGTAAATGTGATATGCTTCTCCATATCAGCTTTAGGACACCTGGGTGCCAAGTTTTGGTAGATAGGTAACAGATAATTAAACAAATCTAATTATTAGAGGACTGTAGTGCACACAAAACCAAACACAGCTCTGTCTGAGAGCTGAGGCACCCAGGCAGGAGTTCCTTCAGGTATTACAGCAAGTTTCAAAAAAAATCCATCATCACAAACAGTTTTAATTATTTCCAGCCAAATGCCTGTAACCTTGGCAAAAAACAATTATTGAGCAGGCTATTGATCTAGTCAGTAAATAAATACACTTATGTCATCAGTAAGCTAGAATCCTCCTGGGTATAAAACCAAAATCTTAAGGACGACTAGTTATCTGACATATGATTTTAATTAGGATTTATTGATTAAGGGTTTTTAAAAACAAATGGACTTTCTTGATAAAAGGCCTAGCACAGGATTTTCTGCAAAGTTAAATAACGTCTGAGTTGCTATATAACAACCTGTGACCCACATCCTAATTACTTTACTAAGGAAGTTTGCTTTTTATTTCAACAGAAGAATGCAGGCAACATTCATCCTAAACACCATGAAAATTTGGTGCAGAGGGAGAAGGCCTCAGCTACCAGAACCACCCAGGGAGTTGTTCTCAGTGCCTGCTCCTTGCCTCTTGTCCTAGAATAACTTTATAATACTTGTATCCCCAAATGGTCTGTTCTGTTTATGTTAGATATTAAGTTCTGTACCTTTAAGACTGGTTTTAAGAGAAAAGAGAAAAAAAAAGAGAGCAAAATTTATTTTCAAAAGCTACTGACACTCCTCCACATTCTACTCTGCTATAGTGTCTACAACACAAACAACAAACAACAAAACAAAGTTTTCTTTTACTTTTAATTAATTTCTAGCTAACTAAAACAGAAAAATTCGCTAAACTGTAGTTTCTCTCTTTTTCTTTAAACCTATTCAAACCTACTCTAAACTAAACTAAACTAAACCTACTCCAACAAAACTCCAACAGCTCACACTATAACCCACCAAGGTGGGCTTAGACCAGCACCAAAGAAACTAACAGCAAACTAAGTAAACCAAACTACAATCCATATCAAAAACTTTCCAAATTTGCCATCAATTCAAACAGTAAGAAATTTTATTATTTAATATTATTCATTCTTTAGTTTTATGCTTATAAATACTTTATTTATTAAATAAATAGTTTTTTCCCACCTTTCTCTAAAAAATACTTTTCCCAGACCAATAAAGAGCTATTTTAATTTCTTTTCTAAAAAACCCCATTCAGAAGTTTCTTCCCAAAAATTTACCCTAAACCAAAACACCTGCTAACTGGGGGTGTTGCAGTCAGGCAAAAAAGAATGACAGGAAAGAGAAGAAAAGCACGAGAAGTTCTTAAATGCTCGTTCTTCTAATGAGCTGGACGTGCGATCAACCATAACATCTCCTTGGATCTACTAGAGTTCAGTGCCTGCCTCAGGATGCTCCAGAAAGTCCCACCATTCCCTGGAGGTGAAGCTGTTCATGTCTGTGGGCTGAAGTCAGTCTGGGATTGATTTTCCAGGCTCAAGGTCAACCTGAACCCTTGAGCAGACTCACTGCAGCCCTCGTGCTGCTGTGGGTGACAAAAACACCTCTGGGTGCTGCAGAGAACTGCCCAGGGAGGAGAGGCTCCATCAGGAGAAGCTCCCCACCATTTCCATTATTTTCCATAAAATGATAGTTCAAATCAAAGTCCAGCTCAGGGTGAACTATATGCACCCACATTCCTCCTACTGTAAACTGTAACCAACACATTTATGCAGCCAAGAACCTGGCCCTGTTCACCAGCAGCTCAGGCAATTTTCCACACCTCAGGGGAAAGGCACAGAATCCCTTCCCCATTTCCTGAGCAGCAAATAACATGATATCCATCCAGCTCTCCCAGCCTAAGAAATAGATTGTTATTTTGTTAGTGTTACATTAAAGACTTATCCCCTGAGGAGGAGATATTTTCTTAAAAAGTAACCATTTGTGTAATAATCATTTATCCACCCGAGTCAGGAAGAATCAGCATTTCCTGAGATGCCTGTGGGGAGCCTCCTGACTCTGCCTTCCAGGTAAAACTAATCCTGTTTCTTTGTGTCACACAAAAAGCATATGAACACCCAAATCTCTGTGCAGCTCTATTAGAACCACTTAGTCCAGAAAATGTCATTGACATTTGATTTTTTTTGAAGTATTTAAGGAAAGGGGAAAAAAAAAGAAAAAAAGAACAAAACTCCAAACCCCTCCAGCATCTCCTGATGCTTGAGTGACATAAATATTCACTAGACCATAGGAGACTGTAGTCTAGTTTGTTTAAATTCGATTATGTCATTGTCTGCACCAGAATGACAGGGACTAACACAGTGCTGGCATACCTGGATGAGGGAGAAAAGGAGCTGGCTGGCTCACTGGCAGTGCTCTGCAGCATGAAATGGGGCTGGCTGAGGTTCTGCACTTGGCTGATTACTTTGCCTTTACCAAGTGTAACCCCATCTCTAAATGTCACCAGGAGAGAGTGAAAACTTCAGTGCTGTCACTTTAATTTCCTTCCCACTGGGTAATCATAAATGAGGCTCTGGGCTGGTTTATTGTCTTCTTCTCAGTTCAGCTAAAAGTATGTAAACATTCATGACAGTCTCTCACAGGGCTCGCTCTATCCCTCTGCACCGGGGAGCAGAAATGTGGAGCAGCATCAGAGCAGGGGCAGTGACCCCACTGCAGCTCCAGAGAGAATCAGCCAGCTGGCTGAAAGCAGCAATGTCTCTTCAGTGGGAAGTCAAAATCACTTTAAAAGCAGAAAAATTATTTTGTTTCCTGCAAACCAGAAGCTTTGATTTCTCCCCCAGCAGAGAAAACCCAATAAATTTCACTTACAAACCAATTCTTTCTTTTTTCAATTCCAAAAACGAAAGCACATCCCAAGACTTATCTGAGATCTGATTTCTGGATGTCAAAATCTGAGACAAGTCCAATAAAAGAGCAGCTCCACTGCTTGATGGAAGTCAGTCAAGCCAAGGGTGGGCTTGGGATTTCAGGGGCTCTCCTTGTGGGGTGCCCAGCTCAGAGGGGGCAGCCAGCACAGCCCTTCCCCAGGGCACAGAGCCTCCAGAGCACCAGGTCCTGGCCTGGGGGGCCAGGCAGGGTGTGGGGACCTCCAAGGGTCTGTCCCCAGCTGCACAGCCCCCAAGAGATTCCCTGATGGGCTGCACACTTAGAGAACAAGCCCAGTTTAGACACACCTGTGCTTTCCAGTTCAAATGCTGTCTCATGGAACAGCTCCCATCTCTGGCCCTTCCCACTCACACCTGCAGGGTCACTTAAAGCAGCAGCAGTGACAGTGGGACCTCCAAAATAAACAATCTGAGTGTAGCAGGGGGTAATTCCCAGCCTGGCCCAGAGCCTGCTGCCTGTCCAGGAGAGCACGGTGATCCCTGGCAGCTGCAGGGTTTAAAAATTACATTTTCCCTGTTCATGTCAGTGATAGCTCCTTAACTGCTAGCAACTGGTGTTTGGGTGCCTGGATGCCTTTCTCTCAAACAGGTTTGCCCTTTTAAACAATTTATATCTGTTTGCTTCAGAGAGAAAACAAACAGCAAATTATAATGCTGGGTAATGTTTGCTGATTACCCACACCAATGAAATACACCTTTGAATGGAGTTAGCTTCCAAACCAGCGCATAAACCAGCAGCTAACTTATTTATTAGCTCTGAAAAGGAGCTGAGGATCAAAACACAATGATTATTCTCTTCATTCCCAGGGGCTGGCTGCTGTGCAGGTGCTGAAAGATATTGAACACACTCCTGAACTAGAAATGGGATTGGGATTGTGAAGGACTGGCCCCAAACCCAGCCCAAACAGACTAAATTTAGCCCCAAAAATTTACACAAATAGTTTTCCAACCTCATTGCAAACCACAGCAGCTGCCTCAAATCTGTCCTGCAGGAAATGATGGGGCAGAATTATTCCAGCAGAACCTCCTGGACCTGGTGCTGGTGACAAGAGCAGAGACACAGAGTCCATTGTGCTATTTGGCTTCTGTTTGTCACAGAAAGTTACAAATACTTTAGATTGTCTTGCAAAGAAAATCCAAATGGCATGTGACATTCCAGTTAAAAACCACTAAGCAGATTTTTGGTTCAAGAAGTGGAGAGAAGGTGAAGAGGCAAAAAAGAGTCAGGTGAGAAAGGTGAGTCATGACAAAATAAAGTGGCCCTGGTAGGCTGGGGCAGCAGCCCTGCCAAGGCAGCAGAGCAGTCCTGAGATGTCCCTGCAGTGATTCTGCTGCTGGGAGAGGAGGATAAAACCTTGCTGCTGGCTTAAACTGGCTGAGGCTCCTGTCCTGTGTGCAGGGACAGCCCCTGCTCCCCCCTGCAATCACCCACCTACATCATCACCTACCCCAAAATGAACAAGAGTGGCAGAGGTGGCCAGAGTGCATTGCATTTAAAGCAGAGAACAGGCCAAAAAAAAAGAAAAAAAAAACCAACAAAAAAAGAAAAAAAACCCCAAATTATTTTTTTTAACTTGGTTCTGAGTTAAGAACAGAATAGCTCTTTGATTATTACTAGTGCTAGGATTTCTATTTGAATGATTTCCCACAGCTCTGTTATGGGCAAGAGGTGGGAGAGAGAAGAAGAAAAGAAGATAATAATAATAACAAAAAAAGCCAGCACAGGCTGTTCTAGTCATTTCAAAGCACAAAGTAATCAGATGGCCGTCTTTCTGAACAGGTGTGATTGGTGAGAGGAAACCAAATGTCTTTACTTTTCCTTTTTAAATTGTAGGATATAAAATTGTATCCTTTGTTGTATACAGGTGCTCCATCCCCCCTGCTTTAAATCACATATTTATGCTTCTTTCCAAATAGCTAAGGGACCAAGCCTTAAAATAAAAATCTGGACAGTCAGAGTGATTAATACACAAGGTTCCACAGGCTTTGGCACAGAACATTTGCATTACAAAAAGGTATAAAATAAAAATTTAGTTTTCTCTGAAGTACTAGAGCATCTTTATTGCAACCTTTTTTTTTTTTTTTCATCTGTCTGTCTATAAGTTACACATCACCTTTACCACTTTCTCTCCTTGTTAGTCTCTGGGTTGAACTAAAGGCTCAGACAGAGAGATTTTAATAGGAGTGAGACAGCAGGAAGACGCCCATGCAACATCAAGAGGAAGTTTGATGCTGTATGTAAATAATGAGCTTTCTTCTCTTTTAGACTGCAGTAAAGAGAATATTACAGAATTTCTGCTCCCATTTTGAATGGGTAAATGTGAGGATTATGGACTCACATCCATCCCTGCACAGGGAGAGCACAGCCTGTGCCCACGTGATGTGGATAACATCCAAATCACACAGAAACCACAAACAGCCCTATGTGAGTTGCAATTTCATTCAAAACCTTTGATTTTTAGATTTTCAAGAGTGTTGCCAAGTTGTAATCAGGCAATGTGACTGACAGCAGTCCTTGCATTGTCACAAAGGTGTGTTAGTGTTGAATTTCCTGAGGGATGCTGGGCTGGGTGAGGTCTGTGACTCCCCAGTGGATTAACGCAGTGGCTGCAGCCCTTTGCCTGAGCTCTAAAGTCTGTGCCCAGCTCCCAAATGACAGGAGTTCACAGAAAAGGTGAGACTTGGTAGATAAATGATGTCTGAGGAGAGAGATGTTCCTGCAGACGTCCCCACAAGAATGAGGGGTGACACAAACCCTGCTCCCTGTGGCCCCTGATGGGGACTGCACAAGACCTGCAGAAATGTTCAGTCTCAGCTTTCCCCCCCTACTTTTGTTAAAGTACAAATTAAACACCAAGCCACACTTTGATGCTGAGTGAACTTTCCCTTTGTTTAATGAGCTGTGAGTTTAACTGCTTGTTAACCAAGAGCAGCACTACTGTTTAATTTTACAGCTGCCAACCAAACTGGCCTTAATAACAACCCGCCTTGAGCCTGACTCCCTCCCTCCCTCCCTCCCGTTAGAGGCTGCTCCTTATCAAGAACACACTTCCATCAATTTGGCTAAAAATAACAGAGTTCTGTTTTCTAAAAGCAGACATGATTTTAGAATATATGAAATTTCCACCTGTCTGCTCTCACCTCCCTTACTTTGTACATTCTTCACATATTTCCTGCTGGCCTCTGAGGAGGAAGAACACGTGTTGCACCATAGATGGGAAGGACATGGAGTCCAGTCTGCTCCTGAAATGACACAGCCTGGTCAGAATTGATTCTTGCCAAAGCCAAAGCTGAGTCTGAAGTACTCCCACAGTGACCCCACACATCCAGCCAGACTGTGATGAAAGTTTATTAAATTCCACCACCACACAATCCAGAGTTAAGGTATATTTCCATCACTCTCTGATGTTAACCTTAATATGAAAGTGCTTCATTGCAAGAAAAGGTGAAAAAAGACTTGAAGTCTGAGCCCTGGTTTTCGATGTTACCAATGTTTTTGGTGTTTTCAAAATGTTTTAAAGAAACCTAAAGAAACCCACAAGGTGCCAGCTGTACCAGCAGGTGCTATAAACACTGCACAAAAGATGTATTTTCAGAGCTATTGGGAGGTTTGCCATGCTCTAATCAAACTGGTTCTTTATTCCTTTAGAAAACTTTGGCTTCCCCCTAACCTCAAATTACAAAATAGCTGCAGCAGCCTGCACAGGCTTTTAAAATAAAATTGTACTTTTGGATAGAGAAGGAGGAGATAAAGGAGGGAACTGTTTCCATGGGATAGCTTAAAAACTTATTGAATGTTTTGGTTAGGCTAGAATATTGTTCTTTTGTTTTAAAAAGCAAAGGTTTTGTCGAGGTCAGTGAGCAGTTTGCCACTAGGATTCAGAGGGGCAGGCACTCTGTCTGCCCCTGGATCTTTGCAGAGAAATCTCTACATGAAGTTTAATTGCTGAAAGAAAAACAAAAGGACAAGTGTTTTGGGTGTCCACCCAAACACCAAACACCAAACAGGTGTTTTGGGTGTCCACCCCCATCCCGAGGCTGTAAGACACTCCCAAGCAGTGGTAATAAGCCTGTCCTGTGCCTGCAGTCCCAACATCAGGAACAGGGCAGGTTCCAGAGCTCTGCTCCCCTTCACAGCCACCCTGCACTGGCTGCTGGCTGGAAATGATGCCACTGATGCCTTGTGAAGGCTGGCCTAGAACAGAGGCTGGACAGAGCTAAAGAATAAAGCAGGGATTTATTGAAAGGGTTTCCTCCATGGATCCACCTTGGGCCGCACAAGAGCCCAGCCAGGGCTGCACCCAAGATGAACCAAAATGGGCACAAAATGCACGGCTGGGCACGGGGTCTGTCACTGGGATCAGTTCTGCTCCGTTTGCATGTTGGAGTTAATTGTTAATTCCAGCTTTAGCTTATGCAGTCCCATCCTGCTTGTTTTTCTCTCTTCAGTTCATGTTGTTTGTGCTCTTGGGCCTGAGATTTGGATCATTTGTCCTTGGTCCCCAGCTGGAGAAGGAATTGTTTTGTCTCCCTGCTCTGAAGAGAGCTCACCATCCCCTAATATGAAGCCCAGACCCACACACTAAAGCAGCACAGAACCTGAAAAATCTAAAAGCTAAAACCTGAGGCATCACCACCAAATGGCTTGGGTTTTCCCAAGCTGCTGGATTTGGTAAATTGAGCTGGAAGGCCTCCCTGACCACCCTGGCACACCGCTGGTTGTGCTCCATCCCTATCCCTGCCCACCAGTTTTCCTGAAGAGAACTTTCAGCACTGTTCACAAACACCATTACTGTAGCTCAACCTCCTTTCTTTTTTGGCTCCCTCTCCCAGGAAAGTCTTACTTGTATTACTTAAATGTATGACTTACAAAACCTATAAACAGGAATACTGTTTCAAATATTGCTCAGTGATCTGCTATGTGGTCCAAAGGAGCCTCCTGAAAATCTGAGATGCTGCAGGATCACCGGTGGGCCGGGTTGGAAGGGACCACAGTGGGTCACCTGCTCCCACTTCCCTATTTTAACACCTTCTCCAAAGATCTGACTTCCAGCTGCTTGCAGCCATAATCCTGTCACTGCACTTTGGTGACAGGGCTGCCAGCACAGCTCACTGAACTCGTGGCTGCAGGAATGGCAGCTCTGTGCTGGATTAAACTTCTGAGGGAACTCCTGGGGCGTTAAAGCCCGTGAGGGACTGTCTCATGTGCAGTCAGAATCCTGTTTATCTTCAGGCTATTACACCTGAACAGCCCCTGTTGTGAGCTCAGGACCTGGTGTTCAGAGGCACCACAGTTCAGAGGCACAGCCTCCTTCAGAGATGCAGAACACACAGCAGATTGTCCCAGGCACTCACTCAAAAACCCCATTTCTACTGGATCTTATCTGACTTTAGCTTCCAGCCATTACTTGTGCTCTGCTCTTTGCAAGATCAGAGGTCTCATCAGCTCGTGGTTTTCTCCCCTGTTTCACCACACAGTGTAATAAAGTCTCTTCTCACTGTTCTCTCTGACAAGGTAGATGTCACTCCATTAAATCCCATTCCAGCCTCATGTACCAATGACTCTTTTCCTATTCCACTGGCACCTTTATATGGCTATAACTGCATCCACATAGGAGATGGTGCTGGGAAAATTACCACAGGAAAGATCAACCTCTCCCCTTCCCTGCTGATCCATACTAGTCCAAAACTGGAAATAAAATAATTCCACACATAATTCAAATGTGGACTTCCCTCTGACTTTCACTTGAAATTGTAAAGCAGTCAGGTATTTTGTGCTTGTTTTGTCTAGGAAAAAAAAAAAAGACAGGGTGTCTTTTCACCCAGATAAGCATTCACTTCATAGATTACTTGAGTTCAAAATGAAATTTAAAATAGCTTTCAGCTGTATAACCTATATAAAATTCTCCCATCTTATGCACAAGGAAGGGAAATATCCTGCTAGAGCAGTTTCACAATTTTATTCAAAGGACTCTAAAACACATTTTTCAGCTTTCCAGAAGTACATTTTGTTGCTGCTGCTTTCCAAGACTCGATGCAATTACTTGTTAATAAAATCATGGTTTAATATGCTGGCAGAAAAATTGATACCACTTCCATTCTCTGCCTTAAAACAAATGAAAAGTAGGAAGGAATTGAGCTGTCTCATTTCTGAAATGGGAAGCAGATATTTTTTAAAGTTCAGATCATTACCAAGTGTAATATTCATATAACAAGTTTAACTGACCTTGTGCTATTACTTCTCTGGAGTTAACTTTGTGAGAAATGTATTACAAAACCTAAAAAGAGGAATACTGTTTCAAATTCTGCCCTGCTCACCAACCAAAGTGAAGAATATCTCTAGTGGGTCGTGATGGAACAGATTTGGGCGGCACAGGAAGCTGTGCCCACTGCAGGAAGGCTGGGCAAGCAGAAACCTTGGACCACTGGAGCTGACTCCAGCTGGTGCCTTGGAGTGGGTACCTAGAACAGAGGCTAGACAAGATTCAGAGAATCAAGTGGGTATTTATTGAAGGCCTTCAATAGATACACCCTGGGCAGTCAGAAGCCTCCCAGAAGCTACACCCAAGATGGACAATGGTCACCAGTTTTGCTGACAATTGTAAGTTTGGTCCATTTACACAATAGGGGCTAATGCTCCAATTACAGCTTCAGGTAATGAAGTTATTTACTCCAAGTTTGCCCCCCCCAACTCGCTTTTGTTTATATTTTTTGGGGCCTGAGGTAGTAGGATGTCCTTGAGTTTCAGGCCTAGAGGGGAATTGTTTAGTCTGAATAAAATGTGAGAACAGCAGCTGACAGGCTATGGAGTTTTGGAGTTACACACTAAAGCAGCACAGGATCTGAAGATATAAAAGTTAAATCCTAAGGCATCACAGCCACTGCAGGCCCTAAGCAGCTGCCCTGTCCCTGTCCCACAGCAGGGATGCTGAGGCTGTGCTCCAGCTTTGTGCACACCCTCCTATCTGCACTTCATGGGGTCGAGCATCCTGCAAACCAGCAGAAAGTCACCTGTCCCCTGTGGCTGTCAGGGGACAAAGAGCCAGGGAAGCAGGGCTGGGCACTCTTCTTTTCCCACATTTTCAGCCTCCAGTGCACCAGGCCTCATGGCCTTCAACAAAACCCAGTCCAGGCGGATCTGAAGCTGTTCAGTGCAGCCACTCAACTGCAATTATTCTTTATGCCATCAAACTGAGCAAAAGCTGTTTGCTTTTATGCAGGACCTGTCTTTCCCTTGGAACAGGGAGAACTGAATTGAGTTCCTGCTTCTGCTTCAGGGAAAAGGAGGACACGTGCCAGGAAGTTCCCCAGACAGCTCCAGATTTGTGTCTTGCAGGGGGTAGAGGTGAGGCTTCCCTCAGTCATGGTAGCACTGGCACAGAGAAGGAGAGAGGATGATTTTCCCAGCCCAGTGCTCGAGACTTAGGGCAGTGCTATGGGATAGGGCCACTCCATTTCCACTCCATTTTAACATTTGAGTTCTTCTGCTGAGTGCAACAGCATCTACAAGTGACTGAAAATATAACCAGGTCAGAATACCTCATGGCTTGGTCTCTGTTTTGTGTGACAGAACTGTGGAGATTCAGAAGAGAGCTGAGCTTGGCTCTCCTTGCTGAAGGCAAGATGAGAAACCATCTGAAACACCATTTCTGGGCTGACCACCCATCTGGGCAACCACCCAGTCCACCTGCAAGAGATGTGGAGAAGGGCTCTCAGCATCCCAGGGGCTGGGGAGAGGTGAGCTGGTGGGAGAGTGTTATAGACAGAAAGGACACACTGAGGGTTTTTATTGCTCCATGTTCTCCTTTTTACACAGTGTTACAGCTCGTGTGCGGGATTCCAAGTGGTTGGTAGCTTTACTTTTCAATACAGTAACCAATTACACTATTGGTTAGTAAAAGGTATTTTACTTGTCCATCAAATCTCCTTACTCCTAAATTGTTTACGTATTTCCTTCACTGGTTCTCATGGGATAGATTTGGTGTTTATGTAGGTGCTAGTTGTTTTTCACCCAGGAATGGATTGTAATGTTAATGAACTGCTCACACCAGGATTGTTCTCACATGGGAACTTGCACAGTGCTACCTTGACAAGGCCAGCCACTGATCTAACAGAGCTTCATATATTTATATGAGGCCTTTCTTTTATATTTTTTTCTACCTTACTGCAACAGGAGAGTGTGTAAATAAACCTCCTGTAGCCTTGCAAAGCCAAAGAGGCACTGGGAAAGAGAANCATGTGAATGAACCTCCTGTAGCCTTGCAAAGCAACAGCTCAGCTCACTGCCAGGAAACCCAAAGAGGCACTGGGAAAGAGAAGGGCAAACACAAAGGAAGAAGAATCTGTGCTAAAGGAGAACACTGACAGAGAGCAAATAGGAGTGAATAAACCACATTTTTCCTTGAGCCACCTTCTTTGACATCACAGAGGGAAGAGAAGGTGGTGCCAGCTTTGCCACTAGGGATTCATTCAGCTTTAAGGTGAGGCCAGGGAAGTTTCTGGGTGGGGTTGGAGGGGATGGATGGCAGTAGGAGAGGGCTGGGCACCATGCCCCAGGAGCTGCTCTGTAGCTGCCCATTGCTGGGTCACCACTGGACAGACATGAGAGGTGCAAGCTCTGGGATGGGAGTTCCCTTGATTGCTGCCCTACAGAAAGCCTGGCTGACATTAGATTTGGACCTGGATTTAAAGAAAATCTATGAATCTAATACCTGCAATACAATGTCTGTGCCCAGATTTTTAAAAGGGAAAACTTTCATTTGAAAGTTTGATCCCTTTTTAAGGCCTATATAGATCTGTATAATGAAGAAATTAGAATCCTGATGTTTACTTTTCATCAATTTTCCAAAAAATAGAGACAGAAATTATTCTTTTTTCTGTCTTCACAGAGTTGTCAGTCCTGTGGGACAATGACTACTTCCTGTTCAATCCATATGGTGGGACTCTGACCTCTCATGGGTCTGTTATCTCCCACTGTTATTTCAGTATGAAACAGACATATGCATAGATATTTAACTATAAATACCCTAATAACTATTTCCTTTCCACAGGCACTCCTCCTGACAGAGGACAACAGTTAAAAAGAAAATTCAGATAAATTGCCATAGAGGAAATTAAAAGGGTTTTCTTCAGCAGAGGACACACGGTGAGTCCCCTTGTTCAGGTGGCACCTCTGTGCAGTGGGAGGTTTGCAGGAATGCCAGCACACAGCCCTGCAGCTCATCCTCCTGCCACATTAGCTTTCAGGTAATCTCAGGAAGTGGTTTTATGACAGTCAAAACAGTTCTGGACACTGCAGGTAAAATGCTTTGTCTCATCAATATTTATTTTTTCCTCCCAGTGAGCTCTGCCAGGTTTGATTTTAAATTAGGAATTGGAAAAACCTCTTAATATTAAGCATTTCCGGGAAATAATTTATAAAATGCTGCAATGCCCCACATGGATGGTTCAGAAGAGAAGTAATCAACCAACTCAGTAAATGTCAAGGGGAAGATTAGCCTTTACTTCTGATGAACACAATTCAGCAGCCACATCAAAAGGTGCCTTTGCATGTGGAACTAAAAGGACTATCTCCTGCTTTTTCTTTGACTTTCCTGTAGCTGCAAGTTTATCTCATTGGCAGAACCAAACCCACCTTGATCTAAAAAGCTGAAACACCTTTGAAGACCATTCAGCCCCTTGCTGAAGTTGATAGAAGAGTGCTTTGGCTGAGTATTTCAGATAAGCAATTGCAGAAAGGGGATTTTTACTTTGATTTTTGTTTGGATTACAAGATTAGCCCACCAACTTTGAAAAGGCATCCAGAAGGAGCCTGACTCTGAATGTCACTTACCTTGGTGTGGATATTTCTTGCTGTTCAGGAACGAGAAGGGCGAAAGCAAAGCTTGATGACCTTAGGTGTTCCACACAAATACAAGCAATAAGCAAACACTGTCAGAATGATACATTTCTTGCCACTTTTGGTCCCTAATACCTCTACAGCTCCTGTTTGGCAAGGGTTTGAGGAGCAGAAGGCCCCCAGAGGCTCCCCTGGAGCAGCAGGCACTGAAGTTCTGCCTTGGGTCAAGAGCAGCGTCTGGCAGGGCAGGGCTGAGGCAGGATGCCCTGGGGCCAGCAGCTTGCAGTCCTGCAGGCCACAGCAGCTCCAGGGACACAGGACAGCAAGAAGCAGTGCAGGCTGAGGCTGGCTACTTTAGGATTTTAGTTTTTATATTTTTCATATATTTATAATCCTGCAGTTCTTTAATGCACAACTCTAAACTCCATGTACAGTGTGAGCTGCTGCTTTCCCATTTTGGTCAGACAAAACAATTCCCCTCCAGGCCAGGGAATCAAGGACCCCTCACTGACTCAAGCCCTGAAAAATGTAAAACAAAAGTGAGTTGGGGGAACAAACTTGGGGTAAATGACTTTATTACCGGAAGCTGTAATTGGAAGATTAACCCCCAATATGCAAATGGACCAAACTTATAAAAGTGTGAAACCTGTGACCCGTGGTCCATTTTTGGGTGCAGCCCCCAGGGGGCTTTGTCTGCCCTAAATGTACCTGAAGGGTCTTCATTAAATATATCCACTTTTTATTCTCTTAATTTTGTCTGGCCTCTGTTTTTAGGTAGTCCCAACAAAGCATCACTACCCTGGCATGCACTGACATGTGTGCTGTTGAAAGCAAAATATCTCCTTTCTGGGCTGAAATATTTGATTTACCACTTCTTTCAGATAAAGATTTTATGCACAGAGCAAGATTTAAAAAATATTAGAGAATTTATTGAGAAAATATTAATCTGAGTATAATTACACAATCTTACCAGGTGTCAGTGGGCTGATCTGCCAAGACGAGCATCAAGAGATCAGCAGGGCAGTGCCCTGCCCAGGCTGGCACAGCCCTGGGCTGCCCAGGAAGGAGGGCACCCTTTTTTTAACCTTCTTTTTTAACAATAAAAGTATTTTAAAATGCCAGTAAGTTAATATTACTTTTTTTTTTTTTTTTCCAGGCACGATGACACTGTTTCTGGCATTTACAGGAAGCAGAGACACAAGAAACAAGTCTCTGCTCATATGTAAAACCAAAGGAAAGGAAAAATGCAATTATGAGATTTATAAACTACTTGAGAGATATTTCCATGGTAAACTCTTGAAAATCTTTTGTAGCACAGATATTTCAACACACTCAAACAGCACTGAGCTCTTTATTTGCCCTATAAACAGTGAGACAGTAATTTCACAATCTGTCAAATATAGAAGCAAACAAAACCAAACTGCTTGTTGAACCAATAGAGAAATTGACTGTGAACATCACTGATTTTTGGCCTCTTTATTCTCTCCTCAAGTGATCCAACACTGTCAGGCTTTAATATGTGATCACTTATTGCCAAGCTGTTTTAAAGCAAAACCTAAGGAAATCCACATTCTCCTGTCTGGGGTACAGCAGAAACCTGTGCAGGATTGTTGGGAAGACTGAAGCTGCAGTTGGTGGAAGTGAGTGAGCACATTAACTGGGCTCCACACACACAGAACACTCCCAGGCATCTCCAGGGACAGGGGAGCACATCCATGAGCATCTACTGACACCAATTGCTACTTCATTTTTAAAGCATTTCTGAACTGTTCCAGTTTCTGATTTGATAAATGCCTCTCCCTCCACCAGTCTTGACCCCTGGGTGGGAAGATTGTTTCTTTTGGCAAATTAAACATGGTGTGGGTTAAGACATCCTGAGTTTCCCCAAGAACTGATTAACCTTTCTATTTACAGCCATTTCTATTTTTGGAAGTAGCAGTTTGAGCCCTGAAAAGTGAGGACTCCTTTCCCCTGGCATCAAGGCTCCCATGAAAAGCTTCATTCCTTTCCTAGCATGAGGTACCATTTGCTCACAAGATGGGGGCCTATCAAAGAAGGGGTAATTTCCCAGAACTATTTTTGTTTAAGGCAAGTCAGTCAAATGTAGAACTAACCCCTGCCAGATTCTGAGTAGATTCACAATGCATGAAATTTAAATAGAGAAATTTTTCTCAAAAAAATTCCCTTGAGCCATGAGAGGTCGTTGTCAGAAACTGTAACTAATCACAAAATGGGAAAGCATCAGAGGGAGGGAATGGTCCTTGGCAGCAGGTTAATGGTGCTCCTCTGCTGCAGCACTCAAGGCTGACCAGCTCTGATTTTGCTCCTGACGGATCACTCCCTCTGCTCTGTCGTGACTCAGCCTCTGAGACCCTTAGCCTGAGGCACAGCTAATTGTGATTCACTCACTGGCGCCCAGAAAAGAGGCTGAAAAGTTAAATATTGTAAAAATATTCAGGGTTAACATGGAAGATCCTTTGAGGTGAAGTTCCTCCTTTGCTGTCCCTCTGTTTCCCCCTTTCAAAATGACAGCCACTGAGAAGCAGAAGGATAAGTGTCCTTTGGGACACCCAAATCTAAACATGGTTAAATGAATTCTGCAATGAAGCATTTCTATTCTCTGGACTCTGCCTTTTAATTTAGATCTTCACAACCCATTCCTAATGTTTCTAGCCCCAGTGGTTTCTCACCCCAAATCTGTGAGCAGGAGCTGATGTTTTATTCTTCATATGCTGGGTGACCTGCAAGATGTGTGAGTGTTTTCCTGCTCAAGGCTTACTTTGTTAGAATAGTTTCCACCCTGTGTTGGAACCACATTTCTTGGATTCTTTTTAATTTATCAGGAGGATGACTGAAGCATGAGTTCTCTGCCCCTGCCCTGCTCCTGGCCATCAGGTCACAGACTCCCTTCCCAGCTTGCAACAAACAGGCCCCAGGCCCAGAGGGGAGCTGACCTGTTAGGAAACAGTGGTAGGAGAGGGAAGAGGTGTTTCCCATCACTTTTGTTCTCTACTGCCAATTTCAGAGCTGATAAACAGGCCAATACCCCACCAAGGTGAAGGAGCTTTCAGGCTGCCTGGGCTCTGGCTGTTTTTCAGTGGGTTTGGGGTTTCTCTGGGGTCTCAGTGGGTTTCTCTGGGCTCTGGCTGTTTCTCAGTGGCTTTGGGGTTTCTCTGGGGTCTCAGTGGGTTTGGGGTTTCTCTGGGCTCTGGCTGTTTCTCAGTGGCAGGAGCCTGTGCAGGTGGATCCACAGCAGGGCACGGCCCCACTCTGCAGGGCATTGTCATATCCCCACCACTGCTGTGCTGGAGGGGAGGAAGGTTTTGGGTGTCAGCCACTTCCAGCTGTCTGATTGAACTTCCCCATGTCCATCCTGGGCCTCAAGCCCACCAATAATCAGTTTGACGCCTTCCTCTTGCCTCTGCATCTCTCTCTCTCTGGTAACCTTTACCAGAAGCTGCCTTGCCAACCTGAAAGCTTCACCCATCTCATGCCATGAAATGACTTCCCAAGGTGCTTGTCAGAGCAGCTGCAGCAGGATCCCTGACCCTGAGCAGGGAGAGGGCTCTGAGAGGCACTGAACACAATATCAAGGCAAGGCCCAGGGCTGCAGCCTCCCCTGCCCCCCCAGGCTCCAGGAAGGCTGGGCTCAGCTGGGATCCCCTGTGCAGGCCCTGCAGGGGACCCTGTCCCAGCCTCACACTGCAGGGAGGGTTTAAGGCTCCCAGGACAGCACAAACCTGCTCCATCCCCTGTTGATATCAACAACCTCAGTAGTTAATCCTAATTGCCAGAGGGCTCTGGCTGTCAGCACTTTGGGGATTTAGAAGGGATTGGGTGCCAAAATTCTTCAGGCTACCTCAAAAACATGCTCAGTGTTTAACCTTGCTGAGCAGACCTCAGACACAGAGCCAGGGGCAATTCCCAGAGCACCTTGGCTCTGCAGGGCTGCCCCCCTCCAGCCCTGTTCTCTGCTCCCACAGATAAACCCAGCCTGGAATACTGGGGATATTGGTGTTTAGGACAGCAAGCTGATTTGCTTGTCCAAAACACAACTGAAGCTCACAATGCCTTCAAGGCCTGCCAAAAAAGTGCCATTCCCCCCACCCCCCCCATCTAATTTTAAAGAAGGAATTCCCATTTGCTACCAAAGTTTCTTTAAATCACATAGAACCTGAGGAAAAGGGGGGATTCTGGGCAGCATCTGGTATAAACAAAAACAGAATCAGCTGAAGTGGGCACTGAATCTGCCACCATGAGCAGAATGGGGGGAATGCAACAGAGTAAGACAACAGAAAGGGAACATAATAAGGAATGCAGATGATTAGTTTAAGTTTGATGCAATGAAAAAGGAGGAGGCATGAAAGAAATCCACTGAAAGGAGGTGGTGGGATGATCTTTGGTAGCTGCTGAAAGGTGCAAGCAGAGGGCAGGGAGTTGGGGCAAGCAGGAACTCCAGCTTTCAGCAACTGCTACAGAAGGGGAAAAGACATCAATAGAGAAAAAGGAAATGCAGCTGCCCTGGCATCATATTTCCTTCTCATGATAGAAGAGCAGCCTTCATACTTATTAAACAAACTTATATTTATAAAAATATCATAAGACTTTCAATTTTTATTTTGCCAGTTATATTTTTAAGTCATGAGATCCGAGATTTTTTTTCAATGGCAACAATTATTAAAGAAATATTTAAGGACAGTGAATTAACAACAGAAAACATTTTAAAAAGCTGGCTATGGAAAACAGTCAAATAGGAATCAGAACAGCCTTTCAGCTGAGTTTGGATTATAGCATGCAATTTCTTATAGCTCCTTTTTGCTCAACACACTCAAAGTCTGTGAATCAGGCATTTGCCAGCTCAGATCTGGGCTCTGCTCTGCAAGACAGCACAAATTGCCAGCCCCACTTTCACAAGGAGTCTGGCAGCTCGCCACATGACAGCAATGTGAGAACAGAATCACTCCTTGCATACTGTTATATTTCAGCTTTTATCACCACTACAAAAGCCTAGGAGTTTAACTACCCTTTATCAGCAAACACCAGTGTTTGAGACCAACAATTGTACCTTAACAAACAGGCTTGGCCACTCTCATTTTTAGGTACCTTGATTCAAAACTGTCCCACTAAAACCCACACCTGAGATGTCCCTGAGTTCTGCTTAGTGTAAATGTCAGCATGTGGTCCTAAATCAAAAAACAGCACAGCATAGTGTACAAATTCAACTCTCTTTAGTCAGACAACTGCATTTATCTATTTTCATAAAATCTGCTTTAAACCCTAGACACCATGAATTATATTTCTTTTGCTTCACTGCAAATTGATGTTTCATACTTAGAGCATTAGCTCCATTCTTAGCCTTATCTGTCTGAACAACCTCAAGATGCCTGTGTGTGTCAGTGTGCTCTGTGGAATGCATTTTTGCTGGACACCTCTCCAGCCTTTTTCCCTGTCTGTAAAGCTCAGTATATCTCATTAAAAGTGCTGGCACCTGATGTTTACTTCAAACACAGTGAGGGTTTCTGGTGCAACATGAGGTTTGTTCAGAGGCCTGCAGGAGCTGGATTAAAGGAATGCCTGAAGTGACAGTTCCTTTCCTTTCCTTTCCTTTCCTTTCCTTTCCTTTCCTTTCCTTTCCTTTCCTTTCCTTTCCTTTCCTTTCCTTTCCTTTCCTTTCCTTTCCTTTCCTTTCCTTTCCCCTGGTGCACATCCTGACTCAGTTCTGGGGATTCAATGTACAAAATTGCTCTTTGCTGCCTACAAATGCCTGTGCCTTTGATCCCCAGGAATCTTTCCTGCACAAAACCCATGGGTGATTTCTTGGCCTCCTGACATGATGCTGTCACTGAGACATGAACACACAGGCGAGACAGCAGAAGGAGCTGTTGGTCTCTCTGCCCTCCTGGGTGTCACAGGCCCAAGCCATTTTCACTTTTTACAGGTTTATTTCTACCCAGTGAGGACATGAGCTGGATTTCACTTTGCTCATGCACTCAGGCCTGCTTGGAGGGCAGAGCAGCTGTAGCCTCAGAGCCACCTCAGGCACACTTTGTTCAGCAAACATTGGCAGTCTGCCTTCATCCCCCATTTCCCAGAAGGAGCATAAAATCTGGGTTCCTTTTCCAAGGAGGTGAAATTGCAATAAACATAACATGATGATGAGGGACGTGCCAGCAGAGCCTCTTGGGCTAAAGTTGGACACTGAAAAATTAGGTGTATTAGAAGTTCCTGAAGGAACATTATTAGAGACAGTAGGGGTATTTCATTTTCTCTGGCTTGCTGAGCCAGTCCTCATCAGCAGAGGTTTCTGTACCAGAGAGGTGTTTGGTGCCAGAGTGAAACCTCAGGATTTTAACTTTTCTATTTTTCATCTATTTGTAATCCTGCAGTTCTTCAGTGTACAGCTCTAAACTCCACACACAGTGTGAGCTGCTCCTTTCCCATTTTGGTCAGACACAACAATTCTTCTCCAGGCCTGGGAGTCAAGGACATCTCACTGCCTCAGGCCCTGAGAAATGTAAACAAAAGTGAGTTGGGGGAGCAAACCTGGGGTAAATGACTTCATTACCTGAAGCTGTAATTGGCAGATTAACCCCCAATATGGCAAACTTATAAAAGTGTGAAAACTCGTGACCCATGGTCCATTTTTGGGTGCAGCCCCCAGGGGGCTTTGTCTGCCCTAAATGTACTTGAAGGCCCTTCAATAGATATAACTGCTTTTTATTCCCTTAATTCTGTGTGGCCTCTGTTTTTAGGCAGCCCATCAGGGCATCAGGAGTGCAGAGCACAGCACAGGCCCAGCGTGGCAGAATGAAGGTGCCTCTCAGGGCTGCTCTGCTCCTGACACAGGGCAGCAGGAGCAGCTGCACAGACTCTGCAGCCCCTTTAAAGCACTGCTTTCTCAGGAGTTACAAGATGTAAAAAAGCAGAGATTTAACATGTCCAAAAAAGTTCTGACAGAATTCAGTTGAACATCTTTAAGTATCTGAATCCACTAAAAAGCTGCTATAAAAGCCTTGTAACTCAGGGACAATGTACCATGAACACAGGGTTTTCATGCAAATCCTTAAAACATTACATCTCAGTTTATGCATCATTACAGACAGCTTAAAGAGGTTTTACAGAAATATATTTCCATTCTGAAGTGCTAGTAGTCAGCTATCCAAAGAATGATGAGATAGGAGAACTCTTGGCTGCTTTAGTATCATTTAGGGATGACATGAATGACACTGAACCATAGAGGGTTTTTTGGGAAGTTAAATAGTTGGCATTAGCAAGGTAAGGCAGAAATAGTCTCCGTGGTAAGCACAGGCTTTACCAACATTTACTTTATTTCTTCAAAAAGGAAGTTGTTGCTATTCCAGATTAGTCAAATCTACTAGCATTAAATGCAAAAAAAAAAGAAAGAAAGATTTTTGAGTGGGAAAAACCCACACAGAAAATGGGAATTCTGTTTGCTAAAGTATCAGGTACATCTAAATGAAAGGGGTAACGCCAGCTCTGGAGGGCCAGCAGAGTAAAGAAGGCATTACTGAATAGATCAAAGGTGTCCCCATCCCAGTTCCTGTGCCAAGGAGAGTGGCAGCAGGCGGGGACACTTTCAATGGCATTTTCTCCAGCCTCCCAGCCCAGGTGAGACCAACACTGCCAACAGCCCACTCCTGCCATCCCTCCAGTGTGGTACTCTGTGTGAACGGCAGCTAGAAAAGCCTCTGCAGGTGTGAGGACACTGAATTGTCTTGGCAGGCGAGGGCAGGAGCTCAGGGTGGATGAGGGATTCCTCCCCTCAGTGGGATTTCAGCAGGCCCTGCCCACTGATCTGCAGCACAGATAACTCAGGTACCAAACACAATCTTGTGACACCAGCATGGGGTTTTTTCAAAGCTTGTACAGCTTTCCAAGAGATATCTGACCTAAGAGCAGACGGGGTAGTATTTAGGAGGTTTTGACTATTTCTTCTCTCTGGTATTCTATTATCCACACCAGACAGGAGTGCTACTGGTTCTATTTTCCCTCCCCAGCAAGGAAAACCCTCTTTTTTTCATATAATCAACCAGTGGCCCAGATGCTAATGAAGCTCCCCTGCCTTGGATATGCCTGGGTGGATTCATGGTATTTTATTCCCCCCATCACTGCCATTACAACACTTGTCCACCATTGCTGGTCTGGAATATGCCCAGTCCACCACTTGCATTTAATTCATGGCTTCTGGGTAAAAAATAACTGATGCAGAATTTTGGTCAACAGAGTTATGAATTTACAAAGGAAAATGGCAAGATTGAAAGCCAGTCAGAATTTATCAAAGTGGAAGGTGAAACAAAAAGACTTCCCAACAAAACGCTGCTGACATTTATATTAAAGGGGGGAACAAAGCCCAGATCTGACATTTAAATGTAATTCCACCTGTGTAAAACCTAAAGTGCATTTTTTACAGGCAGTGGGAAAGCTGCAAGGCAACTCCCCTTGTCCATTTTTTAACTCTGCAGCCTTTCATCATAAAAGGTTTTACTTTTCTTGCCTTTTCACATTCTTTAAAAGAGATATTGAACAATGACTATGCAAAAAACAAGAATTGAGTTGAAGACATCTCAGCACAGGTAGCAGAGCATCACATTTGATTCTTTTTGTGCTCATTTTAATAATGTTTATCATGATGAACTTTTAAGTCATTACAGAGTATAAAATATGCAGTGCTGTGCTTTGCCATTTAACACATAATTTATCCCCTCATTGCTGTGACGAAGACATTATTACTTCTTTAAAATAACTTCTTATCAGGGAGGTTCAGCCCCATACCACTGGTTTTATTTCAAAACTCTGCACAACAGTCATAATCAGCAACTGATGCCCCATTTTTTTTTCTACATTACTAAGAAAAAACCCCAGGCCACTTGTCAGAGTCACTAACCAACAAAGTTACCTGCAGGTGAAAGGTAGGGAAAGGAGATCTCACTTATCACAGACCTTGTTGCCAGGATTTTTGCTGTCCTTATCTGGTTAAATGCTTCACAGATCCACAGGGTTTACCCCTGTAGAAGGAACATTTCTTTAGGTCAGAAAGGCTGCTCCTCTGACAGACTGCATACAAGACAAAGAACTGCACCACGTCACCTCTATATCAGACCTGTGCATTTGTGATCAAACTACAGTTCATTGTCCGGGTGGACATCTCATCTTGATCTGAAGTAACAGAGCACTTATTTAATCTCTAAATAAATGGCTAATTTCTCTCCCTGTGCACTTTCACTTCCCTTTAATTTTCAGCTACTGGACCTTTGCAGGGAGGGAAAAAAGAGCCCTGGGTCAGAAATCTCCTAATGTGTACCTGCAGCTTTCTGCCTCCAAGCCCACCTTGGCAGGAAAACAAGGACTGATGTCCTTTAATGTCTCCCTGAAAAGTTTGCTTGAAAGTCCTCTGCAGAGGATAGTGGAGGGTACTGTTAATGTTCCTTAAACCACTATAATCCCAAGATCCCTGTTTCTTAATATTGCTTTTAGTGTGACTCACCCAAGGGGAGCACCAAACATGGTCAGAAAAGCTCTGTACCTCAGCAGGCTTTCAGTCCATTTCTACAGGGGAAGCAGTGTGGCAGCAGGAAACAATCAGACCAGAAAATGAAAGATGAGCAGGAGTCAGAGCTCATCAGCTGCTTCGACTTGAAGAATTTTATGGGCATTTTGAGAGAACTTAGAGTTGAAAAGTGTAACAAACACAAGTTCAGAGTGGTGTTATCATCATCATCATCATCATCATGTTTGTTCACAGATTGCTCCTTTACTAATTTTGATGATCACCTTTTCAACCAAGTACAGGCTGAATGACATGAGCTACACAAGCACACTAACATGTCCTAAAACCATTGGCAATGGCTCAGGAGAGTACAGGTGGCCAGTTCAGCACTGTGCTCAGAGGCAATTCATAAAAACATGCATAAAAAATCATCAGGAAGCTAGAGTTGAAATGGGCACCATGCACTTCCCATAATTGACCTGCCCAGCTGCAGCTCTTGAGTGTCTCCTCACATGCTGGAATGTTGGGAAGTGCCTTGAGGACAAGGAGCCAGAGCCTAACTGCAAAGCAGAGAGGATTAGGATAACTGGGGCTAGACTAGATTAGACAGAATGGGGTTCTTCTCTACATCCTCATGAAGTTAAGATTTCCAAATAATGAGAAAGAGCTTCTTGATTTCAGCTGCGCTGATTTTAGCCCCAGGTGGTGTAAAAACATATAGATTTTGATGACAAAGTAGACAATTTGTTGGATAAACTAAAAAGCATCACCTTGCTCTCTACAGACAATTTGGTGAAACAGCTGAAAGGGCTCCCTTCAGGCATCAGTTTTGGATTTGCAGCAGAGCTGAATTAAAAGACCTCAAGAACTTCATTACTCTGTTGGCTTACTCAGCCCAGGAACAGCACTCCAGAACCTTCTGAGGGTGCTAACTGCATTTATTCCTCCTCACACTTCACACACAACAGGTTCTAAACACTCCCTGCTTTACAGCTTTTAACCCCCACACCTGGCAGATATCTAAGAAACACAAACTTCAGTTGTATCTTCTTCTATTGGCAGCTAAGTGGTTGGAAAAAAGTCTTCAGTATTAGCTTCCCTATTGCACACTGGCTCTCACCCAAGGGTACTTGGGAAACTGTTCTATTTGCCACAGTACAGTAACCCAGCACTTTGGGAGTCATAATGTATCATTTCATAGCTTTGGTGGATAAATAGCTGTAATTTTCATTAGTCCTTCTTGAATAAGCTTTCCTAGGGTGTGAGGTTTAAACTAAAAACCTTTGACTTTGTTCTGCTAACTACTAAGAGATGTGGAAATGACAGAAATTACAAGAAAGCAAATCAATACCCTGTATATATACACAAATTATATACAGCAGAGAAAAATCATATACAGCAGAGGAAGACTTCATTGATAAGAGGTGCTTGAGGGATTTGGTGGCCTGTTCTACCAGGTCTCTGTGCCTGCCTGAAAAGAGAGCTCCCACCTTGTGCCTGTGGGGACAGCACCGTGGGTCCCATCCCAGAGGGGCTGCCTGGCAGTCACAAATTTATTAGGGAAGGAGTGGAACTCTCCTTCCTGTGGATCTGAGTGATGCCCAGGAGTCAGAGGTGCAGTTATGCAAGAAATGAAGAATCCAATACTAAGGTGCAGGAAGGAGTAAAATGCTATTAAGCCTGTGTGCTGTGAACACAGCAAATACCCTTCTGCCAAAGACAGATGCTCTTTTTTCTATAACAGTAACAACTGTGAAAAAATTCCAGTATATCAATCACAGGAAAAATTTGTAATGTCTTCATATACATTTTTTCTCAATTAAAAAGAAAATTAAAGTACACAGAAGTCACATGGAAATGAAACACTGGTGAGATTATAAATTACATCCTAATATGGTTGTATATTCTCTTAACATGAGTTAGACCTGTTCTCAGGGGGCAGGTGGACCAGGGAACCTAAGTTATTCCATCCCTTTCTGAACCAGTATTGAAGGTTTACTTACAAGCATGTTCCTTGGCATCCTTTACTGATCCAGAAAACATTGATTTATGCCTATAATGTGCTGGTAAAACCTATCACCCATCTGCTGCCCCTACACAAAACCACCTTGATGCTAAATGTAACCCAAACTCTACAAATACAGCAAATACAAAAAGAAAAAGAACAAAAAAAAAAAATTTAAGTGAAGGCATTTTCTTTCCAGACACGTCTGAAAGCACAAAAAATGGATCCTTCCCCAGCTGGAGCAGATTTCATCTTGAGCATTTGTTATCTGATAGAGCACTGTAATTGACAAATTATCATGGAATAATTTTTGCCACTAAATATATCTTTATAGATTTCTCAAGTCTTGCTGTGTTTCTAAGGGCATTAATGCAATCTCTTAATATCTCAGCTATCTCTAAACAGAAGGCAGAAGCTCTTGATTAAGTAATTAGTTATGTCAGTAGAAGAAATCATCAGCAAAATCATACCTTCTTTTGGTATGAAAGAAACAAAAAACCCTGGAGAATAGATTTGTTGTGCAAATTAAAAACCCCATTTATCATTCATCAATAATTCACCTTGACACCTCGTGCAGAGGGCGAATGGCTCAGAGCCCCTGGCACAGAGTGCCCCCAAACTGGGGAAAAAGCCCACAGGTAGATGGCAGCTCCACACACAGACACCCTGCCACCTCCCCTGCTTCTCCTGGTGGAGCAGGGGGCAACGTGTCCCTCCCTCCCTGCACAGAGAGGCAATCCAGAAACTTTGCCAGACTGTGTGGTGGTGTTTACCTCATTAACTTCTCCTTGGCCAGAGGGGAAGATGTGGTCTGGCCTCAAAATCTGTCCCAAATGAATTCTCGGCAGGACAACAAAGCCCTGGGAATGCATTGATCAGCCAGCCCACCCTCACAGGCAGGGGCAATCACTGAATGCTTCCTTCTGCTAAGTCATTCACCACCAAGAAGTGCAGCTAACCATGGTGGTTCTTTCCATTTGCTTATGGAGAGCACAATAACCACATCTTAAAGGCTGAATCACTGTGAGAGCAATCTTGAGAACTAATAACATGAAAGCCAGTATTGATGGGAGTGGGGTGAGAGGACAGCTCTGCAGCTGCTCTTCCTGTGAACACAGGGAGCAGGAAACCTGCTCATTTCCTTGGAGGCCAGAAAAGATGCTCAGGGGATACAAACTCCACCAATTCCAAACCACAACCAGATCACATTGGTTTAGAGTCCCTTCTGCTTTCAGAGTGAGTGCTGCAGCAGCATCACATCACTTTTTTATGTACTGTCAGTTTTATTTCCAACTGCTTTACATAATAACAGTTGATAATTCATTGCATATTATTTTGACTCAGTGCATACGCTCCCACACTGTGAACATGCTCATGCTGCAGAAACAGATCTTCCCCTTCCCCTCTGCTTTGTGCTTTTCTTACTTACATTACACAGGCTGTGAGCAGGTTGCTTTCTAAATGCCCATCATTCAGCTCCTGGCCCTGCACAAGGACGAGGAATTTGTGCTTTAACGTGGCTGCCTCTAAATAAAGCTGTGGTTTGTCTGAGATCAGCTGTACCTGGTAGCTAGATGGCCTGTGCTTGTCAATGCTATTTTGTAGTCTAAGAACACCTACTTAGTGTCAGGGTTACACACAGCTGAACAATGAATGGTTTATAAATCTGATCGTGTGCCTCACAGCGTCATCAAGGAGAAAGTAATATAATAATAGGCAAACATGCTGATCTAAACCTCCCTGTGTACCTGAAGGTGGTGGCTGTGTAGTGGTTCTCAGACTTGTCTTTACTACCATCACCATCTGGTGAGAGGGAATAGAGCTCTCTCCTAGTCAGCCATGAACCAGCCTGCCCTGCCCCACAGCCAGCTGAGGAAACCTCAGCTCTGTGCTCTGATAAACCTCTGCTGCTCCCCTTGACAAAGGAATCTCCAGGGCAGCAGTATCACCTGTGCCACAGATGAAACTAAATGTTAGTGATTCCATTTGGCTTTAAAACTTTACATTTTGTGAGTTTCCTTTTTTTTTCTGGACTAACACTGTCAGATGAATGGGCAGCCTTTCACAGAGGTCATAGTGAGATGGTCAAGAGCACCTTGAGTTCTGCAAAGACCCCTTTTTCTCCTGTACAGCAGAAAAGAAAAAGAAGAGACAGAACTGAAATAAATGTTTGTCTAAATTCTGTACATGGGATATTTTCAGTATGGTTGTGAAATGGCTTTAGAATTGGTTTCAAAGGAACATAAAATGGCTTTGCAATTACAAAATAGATTTGGAATGATTGAAGTCAAGTACATGTTCTGAAAAGCATCCTAAAAACTTCTTGGCATTACAGAGCCTTAGATGTTTGTTTTATGTTCTATCTTGGGAGCAGATAAAAATCTGTTTTTTTTCTAGACATTGATGTTTGCTATAAAGTGTAATGAGAAAGTTAGCAGGACATAGCAGAGGAAGTATCGTCATGTTTGTAAAGAAACCTTCTGAGCAGCAGCAGGCTACCTTCCTGCTTGAAGAGCTGCTGGGCAGGGAGTGCCACAGCAACTGAGGAGAAGCAAGAGCATGGGAATGCAGCCTTGGGATTCAGGGAGGCAAAGAAGCCATCACAGAACAGGCTGAGTTGGAAGGGACCCACAGGGATCATGAAGTCCAGCTCCTGGCCCTGCACAGGTCACCCCAAGAGTCACACCACGTGCCCAAGAGTACTGCCAAATGAAGAATCATAAAAACAAATTAAGAAGTTATTTGTGTCACCTAACTTCTGTGACCCGAGCAACTCTCAGGTGGTGTTCATCCCTCCACTGACCTCAGAGGGGACATCATCTTCTTCACCAAACAGAATTCAGTGAGATGGCTAAAGCTGATGGTAAAAACTGTGCTGCTGTAGCAGATAACAAGGCAGTTGGAATGCATTCACTTCCTCACACCCCACACATCTGCAGATGCACACCTTTGCTTCTCACTAACTAATTCCTGCCCTCATTTGGCTGATGAGTTCTTTTTCCACCTTAGGAAGAATTTGCAATATCCATGCCTTGGTCATTTGAACCTGATTGCTTTGGAGAGCTGATAGGACAACTGGGGAAGTCCAAGCTCCATGCCATGAAATATTTCCATCTGTTTCAGCAGAGCCCATTTGCTGGATCTTGGTCTCAGTGATTTTATTAGTCAGACTCTGGGGGGCACTAGGATCTCATGATGGAAGACGTGGGATAGAATCACTGCTGTTTCCCACACTCGTATTTGCAGCTATTTGGATTTTGAATGCAAAATCAGGTCCAACAGTGATTAAGTTTCAGATGAGTCTCATCACGCTTCAGAATTCCCCTATTTCCAGTTCCACGAACTCTCTCTGGACCTCTTCAGCTGGGAAACCAGCACAGAGATCTCAGGAGAAAATTGCTCATCTTCAGTTCTGAAACTGAACATGCAACATGATTTTGTGACATGTTAAATTCTTGAGAAGTCCTACAGGGCCAGCTGGCACAGCAGGAGCATGGACATGGGCGGAGGTACTGAATCCCAGAGCTGCTCCCTCTGGACTGCTTCCCCCTTCCCCCTGCCCTTCCCAGTACTTTAGTTCAGCTCTTGATTCCAAACAAACCTAGAGAGCACAGGGACATGAGCAGGTTGCTGTTTTTCCCCATGGCTCCTGCTCAGCAGTGACTTCTCTTCCCTCAGCAGCACAGGGTGGGGCTCATGTTCCCTTAAAATCACCATCTTGCTCTTCTCCTTAGTCATCTCAGCTTACAGGACAAAGCAATATCCAAAACCTTTATTAGCTGCAATCAGGAAATTGCTCCTAAAGAGAAGACAGGGGCAGAGAAAGCATGATTTGAGATAGGGGCAGGGAAGCCTTCAAGGGTGCCTGGAACACCCACACAGTCATTTGCCCTGTTTCACAACACTAACAAGAAACCACTACCATAAAAATAGCAATAATAAATAGATCCAGTTGCAAAATGTCCATTTCAGCCTGCTACTTATATGGATTATGGGATACATCTCCTATCCCTGACTGCCTGATATGGTTAGCCAAAATGGCAAGAATGGCAAACATTATCATCAAACATGTGACTTGCAATTTAAGCAATAAAACTATTTTCATGAAACTCCCTATTATGTAAGGCAAAAATATCACAGAATTTATGGAATTTGTCTATATATGGAGGATTTCAAATGACAATTGCCTGCAAGCAGTCTCAAGATCAAACAATTACAGTGAAGTATGTTTAAATAAACCATACTTATGGTTAAATGTATGGATTTTCAAAGAACACTGAAAACCTTGAAAATCTCTTCAAATGAATCACTGCAAATTATTCAGTCAGTTACAAATCTAGTCATCTGTGCTTGGGAGAGAAAAAAGAATGTAATTTATTTGTCTGACTCTCACAAAGTGTCCACCCATTCCTTTAAGCTCTGCTATCACCATGCTTTATGGGGACTGTTAGACAGCTCTACAAAAGCAGTTTAACATCAAACTGAACTCCCCAACATACACTGGGCAGAGACCAGAACTTCTGGGTGAAACCCCCAAGAGGGAATATTATGTGGTATCTTTGATAATTGCAGTCCCCATTGTCTTTAATTTCTAGATTAAATGCAGAAGGAGGTGGAGAAAGAAAATCCTTTTTCACAGACTGATATTGTCATCTGAGGATATTATCTAACTATAATTTATGCTTTAAAGCACTTCAGAAGGAACTGATATTTTTATAGATGCCTGAACTCTTATGATCTGTAAAGCTGCCAGCTGTTAATACTCTGGAGAAATAGAAATTCAGTTATTTAAAAACCACAAAGAAACAAACCAGAAACCCAACCTACAGAGCATACAAAGAGAATTCTAATTTGACCTTTGTCTTTAATCCAAAGTCAGAAACTGCTTGGCTGAAAATGGGCAAGTGCAAGACTCAGTTCAAACCCACTCAGAGGCTGAGAAAGCTGATGTGTATCTGAACCTCAGCTAAGTGCAGACTAACCCAGTGCACAAACACCCACCTTCACCAGCCTTAGAACAACCTCTACTGAGGAAAGAACCCCCAGCCTGTTGTTCTGTCACAGCTGGAGCACATCTGTCCTGCCCCTGCCCCCACTGAGGGCTCCAAGGCACATTGCTCAGTCCCTGCTTTTGATCCATAAGAAGGTGCCAAGCTTTTGCTGGGCCCTCTCTAGAACTATTTTGGGTCCTGAACTAAACAGTCGAGATTATCAAGAGCTGGGTTTTGCTGCCCTCACCTCCCTGGGCAGTGCAGCCCAGCACCAATTCTCATGCAAACCGAAGGGGTTTCTCAGCAGGTGGGGTGTTAGTCACAGTGGGAAAGGGTGGCACTGCTCTGCCTCCCTAGGGGACCCCACACTGCACCCCGTGGCTGTGCCTGCAGGAAGACTTTGTCCCTTGTCCCACTCTGCTTTCATGGTGTCCAGCTAGAGCTGACTTTTCCAGGACTTTGTCCTGAGATTTATCCATCACTGCTGTCATTTTTTCGGGTGCAACTGAAACTCAACTGGTCTTGAAAGAACAGACCAGTAAAGGAGCCAAAGCAAGCAAGCTCCTCTGCCTCTGGCCACCACACACCTACCCCATAACTGGTCCACATTTTTCTGAGCCTTCCTGCTTCTACCTCCAAGGATGATGCAAAAGCCAAGTACCACACCCATCTCAAAACCCCTCAGCTCGATACCTCTTTTTCCTCTCAAGGATATGACAGAAAGCCCCGTATTTCTTGCACCCAAACAACATCACTCTTCAGTAAGTCCAAGCAGTAATTGCCAAGAGAAACAACATTCTCCCAGCAACTCCCAGTGTCCATCCTGCACCCACAGCTCGGTGGGTCAGTTTAGCAGGAAACCTGCCTGAAACAAAGTGTGCCTGCGTTCCATGTGCAAGCACCTGCCATCCAAAGGCACCTCCCATGAGCCACCCAGCCCAGCTCTCCTCCCCCTCACAGCACTGAAAACAGCAAATCCACAAACCTTGCCCTGATTTCCCGGGTTTCCCACTGATTCCCAATGATGCCTCAGGTTT
>WEZZ01027160.1:3449-15035 GCA_013400585.1 Chloropsis cyanopogon
ATAGCTGGAGCCCTAAAGCCACATATGTACATCTTCTATGCCCTTATTATGGAGTGGACTTGGATATTACATCTAACTTCTGCATTTAACACATACTGAATTCTGGTGGTGTGTGCAGTGTGGGGCAGCTGGTGAAGGAACTGAAGCTCAGGTTTGTATTTCATCCTCATTGTGAAATGAGGACAGATCCCTCAACTGGATAAAGCTTTTCTGTAGAAAGAAGATAATTGTGGGTAGATGGCAGAGAAGAGGTTAGAGCCTCAGTTTGTTGTGAAATCATGAGTACGTTAAGCAGCTTCAGGACAAAATGTCTCAGATTTTTACTGTGAATAAGTGCAGCCCTAAGAAGGACTCAATAATGAGAGTATAATTTCTTTTATTGCTGGCTAAGCTAACCTAGCCACAGAGGTGTTAGTGCTGATTACATGAATTGATTTTACAACACAGACATCCTGTTCAGATTTAATATCAGAAATTGATTCTTGACTTTAAGATGAAAAAATAATTGGAGTGTTGGACTTTCGAAGGATAAAAGAAAAGGTGCTGTGCTTATGAAGATTCTTTAATAAAAAAGAGTATCCTCTGTTACTACTGAAATTATTGTCTACAGTTCTCCACTGTTTGGGGAGATCTTATTGCTAGCTGATAATATTTATCCAAGGTGATATTTAAATTTCTTAGCATTCTTACTTGTGTGGTGTTCCATCCTAAGCAAAAGCAGTCTGGTGCTAAAAGTACAAGTACAGATCTTGTACTGGCAAGCAGGGCTTAAAGAAATGCAGGGCACAGCTGCTGGTGTTGAAAAAGTCTCTCTCACATTTCTGCATAATACAGACTGCAGCCCAAGACAAGATGAAGCCACTAGAAAATCTCAGCACAAGAAAGATAAACAAGACTGTATGGCCAATGATAACAGGAAAGTTTAACACTAGATCAACACAAGTATAATTAGCTGTTTCAAGTGGAGACATTATTCTTCATTTCCTGCCCTCAACTTGTTGCTCTGAACTGTTAAACAATAGCTGTGTTTCATGCAAGAAGGGTTGGGTTTCAGAGGCTGGTGAAATGGTTCCCCTGTGGGACCAGATCCAAGGGTGCATGGATTCACTGGGAGTGTCTCTGGGCTGCTTCAGGTCGGCCAAGACAGCCTGACAAACACAGAAATAGTGGGGAGAGGTAGCTTGCTTGACAACAAAAAGCCCTTAGGATTAATTCAGCAGTATTTTCATCCAGCTGATTTCAGGCCTTTTGACTCACATAGGCTTTATACCCACTGTACTAAAACACAATCAAGAGTTCCCTTTCATTTTTTCTGGTAAGCTCCAAATTTTCAATATAATGAAAGAGTTCCCCTTTCTCTTCCCTACTAGCCTGTGCACAACTCTTCCTTTTTCTCCCCACTTTGCCTTCATCAATATCCCACCCTTCAGTCATATTTTTTCAATCATACCTTTTCTGTTTCAGCATTCTCTTTGCTGCCTACTATTAACTTCCAGATGCACTAAGCTGTCTTTCCATGGATCCAGACTTCTTCACATCCCAGTGGGACTTGCCCTTGCCAAAGATCACTAGACTGGAGGCAGGCTGGACACCATCTGAGTCAAATTCCTGGGTTACAGGTAATGAGAAGCAGCTAGATCCAGGGAAGAGCTGCCCTCTTGTTATCCTGCAAGTTTTGTAATACCTGAACTCACTATTACATAGTGAGTCTAAAGTGAACATTGTCTTTCACCAAATTCATAACTACCCTGCAATATCAGCAGAGTCTGGCATCATCCTGTGGGATAAGAAAAGCTTTTAGAAGTGTCTAGTTGAAAAGTTTATAAAATTATATCAATCATTAAATCTTTTCTATACCTACAGGTTATAGTTACCTGCATGTGTACCTTGTCCTTTTTGTCAGACATAGCAAACATTTGATGATTTTTTGAAATCTTTTTCCATTTAAAAATGGTAGACTACAAAAAATATAGGTTATACAGTGCTCCAAACAGTTTGAAGTTTTCTGAATGCACACATGCTATTGCTGAAACCTATTCTGACTATCTGCAGATGCAAAAAACATGACATGCAAAAAGGATTACACATAATTGGAAGATGTGATGCGGAAAATTATTTCTTTCACTGTCACTCTATGCTTTTATTTGTTCTTGAATGTCTTATTAAAAAAACCCAACACCACACACAAAGAAACAAACATGTACACTGTATATCAGAACCTGGAAATCTCCCAAGCCACAGTCTAAGAATTGGCAAAACTATCAGATAAGATTCAACAGAAAAACTACAATGTGATGATGGGCTGATTTTAGAGACAAGAGACAAGACATAAATTTCTGGTAGGGTTCCTAGATAAAAAAAATTCAATTCTTGCTTCTGGTATAGGTTTCCTACATTACCTTAAATAAATAATATATGATTTCTGCTCCTTTGTTTCTGGAATCTGAAAACTAAAGAAAACCCATCACCTTTCTTTTTTTTCTCCCACAATTTATCTGACTCCGCTTTTTAAAATACAATAAAGTGTTTGCATATAAACCTACAAATGAACAGATTGAACCTTAGGCCTAACAAGTCTATTGTCTTTGTCTATTGGCCCATAACTAATATCAAGTTCATGCATTTAGATAGCATGTAAGCCATAATGAAGCTTTTTTCTGCAAAATGGTCTTGTTGTTGGTCATATAAAACAGTGACTCATTCCATTCTTGTGTCAAACGTTTTTTCTTGTCCTCATTTAAATAGTACAAGAGAAGCAAAAGGAAAGTTTGCCTGGATGGTGTGAGATGGGATAGATAGAAAGATTGGAAAGAATCTGTGGAAGACACATAATAGGCTTCAGAGACTGTATAAAGACTTTCTCTGCAATCTCTGATCTTTAAGTAACATCAAACTGCCTGCATTAGGTCTTCTTCATTCTATACAACAGATGTTGGTCCCATGAATCTTTCAAGTGAAAACATTCTGTGATTCATAGAAAATTTATGATTAAAAGATGGTATAAAGATGAGAAACCGCTTGCCATTATGAGCCATGATGAACATGTGTGCAAAGTTATTGCAAAAGACACTGTGCATTCTACTCCCAGAAAAAAGAAAAAAATGTTCCCTTTGGTTGAATAAAACATAGAAATTAAGTAAAGATGGTCCTCTCCTACTGTTTAGGTCTTTCATATCAGTTTTACAAGCAGTAAAATTAGAAGCAATAAGTACAACATTACTTCTACTCATCTGTCAATTTCAAGAAATCAGACTATATAATTTGTTGAGTGATCCTTTGAATTCCCATCTGAATATTAAAAATGATATGTGGTATCACTTCATGTACCTATCTGTGACTTTTCTGACTGTAAACAACCCTCAGTGCATAGCTTGATTTTTCTGTCTGAAGCCATGAGGCAGGCATTTGAATTAACAAAGGGTTAGTTTAGATTTGCTGGTTTTATCTAACAAATTCAGTGATTCTTCCCCCTCCCAAGAGCACACAGAAAAGGCCATGCAGACAGTAGCATCTACATGGTGTTGCTACCTTTTTTTCCATTCAGGAAGAAGGAAAAAAATGCCATCTGAATTAAGTAACAGTGTGAAGCTGGAGATAAATGTGAAAATCTGAAAGTTCATTTCATAGAACATGAAAACCTAAAAAGGTATACTGTGAGCTAGGAAAATAGAGTTGAAATATAAATATGAATTTGCAAATGGTCTGCCCACCTTCCTGGAGGTCTCCTGCACACCACAGCTGCATTTCTGATCTGGAAGTGGTGCAGGTCCTCCCAGCCAGCAAGTGCCAGAGAGCCAGAGGGGTTTGGTGTCACCATGGACTAGGGAAGATGAGGCTCCAGTGCTCTTCTGCTGGCACTATAATAATCTGAGGGAAGAGATAAATGACCTTGCGGGCACCATGACTCCTTGCTGTGTGAGGGGTGGGTCCTTCTCCTCCAAACTCTCTGCCTCTCCCTTTAAAGAGTCATCTGGAAGGCATGGACATGACCTGAAAGCCCTGGGATGGTGGCAGAATCACAGCTTTGAGCTCTGGAGTTTTCTAGCAGCTACTTTTGCTTGTGGCAGATGATGCTGTGCTGAAAGCCCTGCATCTTGCACTTTGCTTTTCCTGAACCAGAGCAGATCCTGGCATGGGAACAAGACCAGGGAGGAGGATACGAGCAGGATCCCCCAACAAACAGACGGGTAGTGAGGGCTGGCAGAAGGGAGTAGGAGGAAAGAGGTCTCATAAGTCCCACTGAAACTCTGTATGGCTCCTGACCAATTTCTTTTCTGAAATAAATGGAAGTGATTTACTGCATCTGAAGTCAGCTACCTACAGAGTATATATCTAGTTTGAACTCGTCATCTTTTCTGTCAGTGCTGAAAGATAGGCACATTCAAGCTGAGGATAGCAAGCTGTTGACAGTAAAAGAGCAACATTCATTCATTGTGAGTTGTACTTATAAACAAGGATGAAAACCAGAGGGGCTCTTTGGTCTACGAAACCTTTCTGCAATTAACCTGCTGTATCCATCTTGGAGTTCATAGGGTTCGTATTCTTATAAAGGATGTCCTGGAGCAAGACACTTTACACTATGCCTGGTTTTTTATTCTGTTCGGTATGATATGTTTTCAATGGTAGTTTGTGTTATGCCCTTGAACAAAAAAAAAAAAAGTACAGATCTTGACTAGAATAGAGATTAGGAATGCTAAAATGTTGTAAGACCTTGGCAGGGTCCTACAGAAAAGGAAGATTATCTTGGAGGCAAGGAATTATCATGATGTCCTCTTCTGTTCTGCTGATAAGCTTCTTAAGTGAGACACTGGTCAAGGACATTTTTATTCTATTTAATGATATCTTTTAATATTTCTGTGTGCTTTTTGGATATAGCTGCAATGTGAAAAATATAGCTGTTGATCTGTTAAGGGAGTAGATACTCTGGGTTTTTATAATCAGATACTCTAGAAGATTTTCTCAGGTATCTTTGTCAGGCATTTTTGAGATAATGCAGGATTTGCTTGATCGTGTTCCAACATGGCTGTTAAAAGAATGCCTGCCTTCCTCGGTCATGTTATCCTGAGAATTGTGAATTGCTCTCTTCAATCTGGGATGGTTCCAAAATAATTTGAAGTGGGCTACAATCATTCTTTTGTTAGAGAAGATGTCTTATCCATGTATGTTTTCTTTAATAGCCAACCAGTTCATAATTTGCACATTTCGGTTAACAAGGAGAATAGTTTAAAGTTCAGTGCAGATTTTATTATGTATGTTATAGTACACATCTGGGAGAGCTAGACTTTATGATTGTCCCTTGGTTGTTAATAGTGGAACTTTTTACATCAAGCTCTGTTCTTCTTGGCAATTTACTTTTTGGCAGCCATCTGACAAATAACTTAAATACCTGATTAGTGTTATGCACAAGCCTTTTCTTATAGCTATTATCTTATAGCTATGCTTGCCCTTGTATGTAAAGCAAGATAATAGTCATGTCTTAAGGGGAGGTTAGTTGTAATTCTGAATGCAAAAGGAAGTCCTACCAATTCAGTCCCAATAAATTGTGAACATGATTGACAGGGATCAAGTAAATAAAAATATAGGTGAAGCTTTGCAAAAGAAACCCCGAAGATATCTAATAAGCCTGACCCGTTTTGCCCAAAAACTAATGACAATGAGATTCATAAATACTTCCTAGGTTTTTCCAGAAATATTTTCCTAGGCACACAAGGAGAAAAAGGCACTTTCAGATTCATCCATAGATGAGTTCACACTCTGGAAATGCCCATTTTTTTCCATTATTTCATGAATGGACAAAGTTCCCTAATAAAGAGCAGACTTTTGCTTTTAGGTGTTGAGGTTCAGTGAAATTAATCTTGAAGACCATCTCTGAAAACTAATGCTATGTGAAACCCCTTCAGACTTGTGAAGGCCAACTTGTTGAACAGCAGTGTCAAAATCAGGATTTGATTTACCATCTTTTCTCGATAAGGCACAATGATCTGTGAGGATTTTATAGTTTGTTAGAGAATGGCACAGGACTGCCAGTTTACAGAATTTTAAATTTTTTTAATTTTTATTTGGTGATCTTTGGTAGTTTCTCTTACTTCAATGAGTTATATAATATGTGAATATGCCAGAATTCACTTTAAAAAAGTTCTTCTAGCCCTCAGGGCAGCATAAAAGAAGCTGTAAAATAGAAACCATACATATATAAGTAGTAAAGTTGTGATATTTAATGTTTCTAAAGAGTTGTGGGGCCTGAATTATTAGAGCCCAATCATGGTTTGAATCATCTGTGAAATACTCCCATTCTTAAGATAAACACATATTTTTGTAATACAATCTCTCTTCTACCAGTAAATTTCATTACTCAACTATTTGTCAAGGAAAAGTTTAGCTAAGTGTCAGAAACAAAAAAAATCTTATTTTTTGTAGAGGACTCCAAGAAGTTATCTTTCCAATATTCTTTGTACCAACAGTGAGGAGGGTTTCCCTGTGCATATAAAGCTTTGTGTGAACTTGCTGTTAGAGACTGTGAACTGCCTTCCAGCTTTTTCTGAATCAGTTGGAAATGAAAAATAAAACCATATGAAACATTAAATAAGCATGTTGATGTCTTATTTTTTTCAGATATCACACCAGTCTTTCTAGCAATGGGAGAGAAAAAAAATGGTCAGAATTTTCCAAAATCATAAAAATGTTTTAAAATACTATAAACCAATTTCCAAAATTGTAAAAATGATTTATACTTCTTCGCTCTCTTAAAGGAAATTATTTTGGCAAGGATAAGAAAAAAAAGAACTACAGCATGAACAAAAGCCACTTCATTTAAAAAGGTGGGTTCCCCTAACGCGGATTATTTGCTTTTGTAAGCCTGAATAAAACCATGATATGGTAAAATTGTGAACATCTGGAATACTCCAAATCAGTAGGAAATTATTTTAACACAGAGTATGGGATTAATTTGCCTAAATTTAGACATCTACAAAGTAGACACATAAGTTTGAACTGGTTTTCCAGGCCCTAGGTAATCAGTAAAAAGAAACAGGCTTTTGCACAGAACAATTCATCCCCATTCTAAAACACATCGGAAATGGTCCAGATTAATTACTCCCAGAAAATGTTTATTTTTCTCTGTTGAACACAAAGACAGACATGATTGACTACCTCGGATGTAAACATCTGTAATGTAGTCTACAGTTAGGCAAGACACCTTCATTTTTTTTAGAGCTATAGCATAGCAATAGCATGTAGAGTCTCTACTCCAAATTTGGGTACAGAAATCAGCTACATGGTTGAATTTTCTTAGATTAGTTGATTTTTTTAGATTAGTTACTTCAAAATCTATGAATGCAAGTGCAGACATACATGTATCTACTTGTGTTTGTGCAGGATGTATAACCTCTATCAAGGTTTATATCAGAAATATTCATCTTGATGGCCTGCCTCTGCAATATCACATACAAAACCAGCTCATGTTACTCAGACAAGATTTTCAAATTAATGCTAAGCAGCTGAGCAAGGATATCAACAGCACTGGGGTGGAAAGTTCCTTCACTTATTTTGTAAGCTCAGCTCCAGATGAATGCCACATCATCTTCCTTAACTCATTTATCTGTGTGTTTGGAAATCAAAAGGAGATGAGTTCTGCACCAGAACATTATTAAGGCTGACTTTACTACAGACATCATCTTACAATACACAATACATAAGGTGTAGAATTATTTAACCAGTTTAGTCCTCAGATCCTAAAATCATAAGAACCATTCTATGAGAACTAGAGCTAAGGGGTTGCTTAACAGTTACTTAACTGTTAGGCAGTGCTTAACAGAAAGTGAAATATTTGCAGTTCTAAAGCCTGCATGAAATTCTTTAAGAAGCAGGAAAATGCTTAATCTCCACTTTTTTTTGTATGAAATCTGTTGTGTATGGTGAAGGTATTGATAAGTGTCATAGTGGTCACATGACAAAGATAAAGCTTGGGTTGTGTCATATGTGATGGAAAATAGTTACCATCATTTCTGCTTAAGAACATCAATTTATAAATCTGTATACCAAGTACTGAACACCTTCCCACACCAGGACCTGATGTGACCCTTTACCATCTCCTCCAGTTCCTTCAGTATTCTCTCACACTTCAGCCAGTAACCCAAATCTATTTCAAACTTTTATTTTTTATTTCTGTTGCACTCAATAAGAGAAATGCCAATTTGGTACCATATTGCCTTCATGTCTCCTTCTTGGCTGGGTGAACCACATGGCAGGATTGAATTTAAGGTGCTTTTAGATGTCAGGAAGCATGGATCTTAGAAACTGGAATCTCAGATACAAACATGTGAGTATCTGAGATCCTGTTAGAGCAAATGGAGAGCTAAAGCTCAACTCATTCCTCTAAACCCAGGCTTGTAGTGGAATTTAAAAACCACTAAAATATCTTAAGAGGACTGGACAGGACTGGAAGTTGTGAGCCTTCTGGGGAACAGAACTGTCTTGGTTCAACCACTGGAAGCTTAGCAGGAGGCTAAGCAAATCAGTGGGCACTAGATGCCTATTTGTTGGCAGCTGAACAGGAGCCCTTGTGGTCTGGGATGTCATTCCCAAATCTCACACACAGGTTATCTGCATTTGCCACCATTCACATGGTTCAGCTGGAGGTACTGATGAAGGAATTGATCTGGCATGGAATTGGTGCTGAAATCAAATAACCTGGAGCTCTGGGTATGGCCCAGAGGTGCAGGGTTTAAGAAAATTATTTACCCTAGCCATGCTACACAGAGGATCAGGCCAACTGTGCATGAAATAGCTTCCAGGATCAGATCTATCATGTATTGAACATTCACTACAGATTTAATAAAACTGCTTCAGCAGTATAAACTTGGTTGTAAAATACAGAATTTAAATCAGCGTTCAGCCTTTGCAGTGTTTTATGCATGTGATCCACTTACAAACTTTCATTAAGGAAGCTGGGTTAGAGTCACGAGGCATAGTTTTTATAAGCTTTGTCTCCTTCAAATCTTATAAAAATAAATTTAAGTAGCTTACATATCCCTAAATAAGCTGTAACAATAGTATAGCACAGTTAAGTTAATTTAGTGTGCTAGAAAAAATTTTTTTGCTGGTTTTCAAAATGTTAGAGTTTTGCCGGATATATCATTACCACCAAGTTGGTACTGACTTGTGGAGGCTATAAAACAAATAAAGTCATTAAAAATAATTTGAACAAAAGGAGTAACTTGATATCATAATGCCATCCACATTTGGTTAAAATGACTAATTTTAAAGCTCCCTTTCATCTTACTAAACAGATTTCCAGAGTTAAAAAAAATGTGATTAATAAATTATCCCCCATAAATCTTATGATAACTATGATAGTCTTTGGAGAATTATGAAGCCACATCTGGAAAAAGTATTTTACTGCCTGTAAAACAGCATGCCATGAATTTTACTAGTTCATATTAGTAAGTGAAATACGGTATATAATTTTGCATTCATCAGTGTGAGTGCAAAATTTTCTTCTCCACAAAACCATTAGATTTATTTCAAAAAGAATGTTTCTTGTAAAGTTTATAAGGAACTTGTTTTCTTTTATTCATATATAGATATTTCTCCCTTATATTAGCTGTAATTTACAAGATGAACTGGAGAGTACCTAACATTAGAACAGAAGTAAGCAAACAGTGAGAGTAATAGAGTTCATTTGTTATTATTATTACACCAAGGCTAAAATGAGCAAGGCCAAGCCACTGAATAAATGCCAGAGCACTAATCAAGAGAGAAAGCAAAGAAGTTCATTTTCTGCTATATAATCCAACAATAGCTATTACGTTATTCTTTTTCATTAAGGACATTTTTAAATATATAGATTAGAGTTGCAAGTCATTCAAGATGAGTGGCTGTAATATTTCTGGAATTAAAAACTTGATTAAACTTAAGTATTTCTTAAATAAAATGAGCAATGTTCTTGTAGAGCCAAGTATGTCCCAGGGAAATATAAAACCCTTTTTATTTCCAAGCAGATGTTTGCAATAAGAAATGGATGGTGAGTGAAAGGGAAGAACACCATTAAGCTAAGGTAACCCCTAAAGAATTTTATATAGTTCTGCAATCGTAAGCTCCATCAGTGATAAATATCACAATAGTGCTTGTAATGTACCTAGTTTTATTTATGTGTAGATCCTTGAATATGCTTTACCTCAAGTAATATAATTCACTTAATGACCACAGAGAAGTTATATTTTAATATAAATGAAAGTGACATAATTTTTGTACCCTGAAAAGGTTCTTTCTCTAAAGATACTATAAATCAGCACAATAACATCTGTAAACATGCTTTGTTTTTATAACAGAAATAAATAAAAAGCCCAGAGAAATGCTTACTAATAAAATGTATGTGGATTAGACCACTTTATTGCAAACGATACTCTCGCAATTTCATCACAAATTATTTGTGTAACATGTTGCTCAGACTGATAATGTGAATGACATTCTGGCCATAAAACTGCTATTGCAGTAAATATAGCTCACTTCTGCTCTGATTTGAAATGGCCGTTATGTCACTGCATTGTTATGCTTGTTGTAGCTCATTTATTAAATAATCTAAACTGAATTGGGTTTGTACCTATTGATACTTGCTGCCTTTTCTGAAAGCAAAGACTTTATTTTCTTTTAGCTTTCCTCAAGCTTTCCTTACTGTCGTCCCTTGATTTTGGCAGAGCTTTATGAGAAAGGCTGGTGCCTTTGCGCAGCTGTTGAGATGCTACTGTAGGAAAGGTTGGATAACATCGAAACCGCTTGTCCCCAGACAGGGGAGGGTGAGGGTCACAGGGACATTCAGAGATGTGTTGGGTTTATGTGGCAGGGTCTTGGATGCAGGGAGAAGCCAGGGGCTGCCCAGAGCCTGTCACACCCTCTTCCAGCCACCGCCGCAGCAAACTCAGTGTGCCAGAGCTTAGCCCACCTGGGCAGCTGGTGGTGCCTCTGGAGAATCAGTGGTGCTGCTGAGGAAGCACATTCAAAAGAGGGTAAATAGCACAAGAGGGAGATAGGAGGAGGGAGCACAATCCAGTGAGAAAGCAGAGTGGGTGTACGAGGGTCCAAGAAGGAGGCTCCAAGCTCCCGAGCAGTAGTTCTCTGCAGCCCATGAAGAACCCATGCTCTGCAGAGCAGGTTCATCCTGAAGGGCTGCAGTGATTGTGAAGGACTCATGCTGGAATGGGAATAAAGTATGAGGGAAAAGAAGTGGAAGAGAGAACCTTTTATGCATTTATCACCATCCCCATCTTCCATCCTTCCTGTGCTGCTGGGGAGGGTGCAAATGAAGTTGGATTGTTGAGTGGAGTCTGGTAGGGGAGGAGAAAAGGTGTTGGGTTTAGCGTTTGCTTTTTTGATCCTCAATAGTAAAGTCTATTTCAATTGGCAATAAATTATTCTTTCCTGCCTGACCACCTCAGCTTTTAGTATTGGGAAGACTGCAGTTGAGTGGAGTGGGATATGAACTGGTGGCACAACAAAAGATGTAAAAGACCTAGGATGAGAAAGATTATGTGATTTTTTCCTATGCCTTCCATAAGCAGGATAAGAATAAATTGACAATTTGGAAAAAAA
>WEZZ01027161.1:0-17017 GCA_013400585.1 Chloropsis cyanopogon
AATCCGAAATTTTGCTGATGACATCAATCCTTGAGCCACTTGTCAATGACGTGAGTTCTCCTATTTCTTCCATCATTTTTCTCTGTTATCAAAGGGACTCAGCAGAACACTACCTGTGCCCCTGTCCCATCAACCACTTGACCCAGTGCCCTAAAGTCCCTTTTAATCGCTTTGACACTCCTCTTTTCAACCTCATCACTGCCAGCCTGGACTATCAGCAGTGGGTAATAATCAGAGGGGCTGAATCAGCCCAGGAGGGTTCTCAGTGACATCCCGTACCCCAGGGAGGCAGCAGAAGCTGCAGCAGGTGCCAGGGCAAGGTTCTGACACTGCACCTACAAGCAGTGACGAGAGCCCTCGATGGAGGTGAGAGAAGGGCACCTGGGGCTCAGGGCCCTTTCAGCAGCTCAGCTTCCAGGCCCTGCAGACAGGACAGACAGTGTCCAGCTGCACAGCTTCATCCAATGGCTTACACATAAACAATGCCCTCATTGCCCAAAGGTCTAGTGTTCTGCCCCCATGTGCTACAGCTGGTACAAAATCAATTAAATCTTCTCAGCAGAAGGCTTCTCTATAAGGGATGGACATGCTCCATCAAACCTTGCCTTTCCTGAAGGAAGCTGGTCTGATTCCTCCTGGACCTCCAGTGAGGGAGGCCCTCACTCCTCTTTTCCTGCCTGCTATGACCTTCTGCACATGCATGATGCACATACACAATATGGCGATGACAGAGAAAAAACCCACAGAAGTTATTATGCCATTAATTAGCAGGAAAAACAAACCAAGGCAGCATTCCCCAATGGTCTGTGATTGGCTGAACCTGAGCTCTCACCACTCAGGTGTGTCAGTCTCCTGTGCGTGGCCCCAGCACTCGTGAAGGGCTCAACAACTGGCAACTCTGCCAGCAGCAGGGGGAGTGTGTGCACCGGGCTGCAATGAAAATACCCAGCATAAGCTCTCTGATAATCATCTGCCCGTCTGACAGTGACACAGCCCAACACCAAGGAGTGGCTTTATCTTTTGCTGTGTAATTTCATCAGCTTTACAACAGCCTCACTGCTTACACTTTCATATCCTGAAAGTAGAGATGAGCCTCCTGGGAAGGTAAGATAGCACTGTCCATGCTCAGGAAATTAAAGATACACAGTATCTCTTTTAATAATCAGGATACTTGCTTCTATTATAGAACATATAAACTGCCTTTGTTAAAAATCTCATCTAAAGAGGAAAACAAACAATCAAGAAATGTCCTTACCTATTATTCAGCATTACACAGCCTGACATTTTAAGTCATATACTGTCTGTATTTATTGTCCAAACCAACTTACACTGTCACTTGGAAATGTTGGCAAAGCAACTTCGCAAATACTGGCAAAACAAAGTTTTAGTTCTTGACAATCTCATATATTCTGCACTTGCACAAGTATAACAGCAGCAAATAAAGATATAATAATTTCATATAATTCCAGAATTGCTCCATGCTATTCAGTTTCACTGTAAATAACTGGCTAACTGGTTGCTTAATTTCTGTTTAAAAATAGTTCAAAGACCTAGGAACACAGCATTGAACAATGTTCCCTATACTTTCTATTTTATCATCATACACCTGCACCCCATCTGCTGTCTGGTAACTTCCAGATAAAAACTCCTCAGCCTTCACAAGTCCAGTAGTGGCCAGGTTTTATCAGCACTTCTGATTGGACTCCAGAGGATCTGGGCTCACCTCACAACTCTGCTTATTTTCATACCAAATCATTCAGAGCTATAACACAGCTCAGTAAATCAGATCCCTCACGTACCCAAAACGTTCAGGACCCTTTACTGCCCACCTGAGCAACTCACAAGGGGAGCTAAAGAAGAAAATAGAAGCTTACCATGTCTTGCAGAGAGCTGCCCTCCTCTAACTTGAAACTCCTAGGCCCAACTCTGATAAATAGTGTCTGGGCTTGTTGCTGCTGTGCCCCACCCCCACGACTAAGCCTTTGCTGCTGTTTCCACTTTGCAAGGAGAGTTAAAAATCTCGGTGGGCTCCTGAAAACCACGAACATCTGACTCTCTTGCCTTAATCACGCCTTCACAGAGCCCGAGATCCACCTCACAACCCCTGCCCCAGTTAAAGTTTCAGCATGTGAATTATGTTTGGTGCTCACCAGCGCAGGGGCCAAAGCACCCCATAATTGCTGATGAAATGTCAGGTGGGACATTCATTGGATCTTTTGACCCTACTAGCAAAAAACTTCTAAAAGTACTATATATTCAAAGAAACAGATAAGCAGTTTGTGCTTGGGGTGTAGACCCTGAATGATCTAACACTGACTAAGTTGTCAGGTGCTTGGTTCTTTACATTCTAACATGAAGGAGAACTGGGCTGCCCACTCATTCCAGTTAACTGTTGCTAATGGCCAACAGGTCAGGTCCCACCTGGTTTTGGAAATAAAAAAGCAAAACAGGGTGCACAGGCTCCTCTTGTTTTCCAATACACCTCAGTTTGCTCTGCTAGGAATACATTCATTCTACTCAAGAAATACAGGAAAATGGACCATTTCAAGTTTAATATGTACAGAAATGGGAAAAGAAAAAGAAAGTCTGTATTGGTGGTGTTGGTGTACTGGAGCACCAGTCAGAACCTGCCCTCCTCATGAGGACAAATACAAATTACAGGACTGATCTTGAGCAGGTTGTTGCAAAACACAGCTTTTGCCATGAGCTTTTACTGGGCTAAGAGCCTTCCAAATATCTGCAGTTATTCATCCAGAACAAACATCCAAAGCTTCTTTGCCAAAACCAACCATGCAATAATTGGCTAATAATGACATCAGTTTTAATGACACAAGCTATTAGTTTGCTGTTCAGAGGTCTATTGTATGTTCACTTCTCAAAGGAAACCAGCTCATTAGGTGCTAAATCATCCATCCAAAGACCCCCTTTTACCTTTACTGGCAAGTGAAATGGGCAGAGGAGAATCTGGGCTGCCATCTGATTCAAAGTGCTCCAGCTGGCTGCATTCCCATCTTTTTGTTAGAGGGAAAATTGTTCCCTATTACTTAGTACCCTTCACATACAGTACTAGTTTCTTCTGTTACTACTGTTTGACATTGTTTACAGTCCCTCCATATAAAATGGACCAAAGTCTTTCTTGAGCAAATACCTTTGTATGAAGTAAAGGAGCAAATGCACCAGAAAAAAACCAAACCAGTTACATTTAACGTTACAGAGAATTATTACTCTCATCTTATAATGTTTTCAGCTGCAAAATATGCAAGGGAAAAGCATGTAAAATTAAAGATGATGGGCTCTAAAACTGGCTCTTGGTACCAATGCCATCCACTCTCGGGCCAGCGTGGCCGTGTCAGCACAGCACCAGCACTCAGCTCTTACAGACTGGGACCAACACGAGCGGCACTGACAGCCCCAGTGGAGCAGGCTGGCTCCAGGGTACAGATGCCTCTGAGGTCAGGAAGACCCACCCCTTACTGGGTTCCAGTAACACACTTGGGTCACAGGAGGTGGCAAAAGGGCCCCAAGCAGGAGGGGCACAGTAACTCAGGCAGCACAGCACGGCCCAGCCACACACAGCCCTCCAGGGAGACCCAGACAGCAGATTGTTTCCATGTGGGGACACACTGAACTTGCCAGGTTACACTTCCCGTTGCACTGCCTGGGATTCATAACTGGACTCCTTAAGCTTTTACCCACTAAGATGACAAATAACAAGAAATTCCAAAGGAATCTCTGTGGTGGGTGGAGGATTTAATTAAAACAATGAAAGAAACCCCCTTTCTGTATGCATGAAGTTTTATTTGCTGCTGATGGAATTATCTGCCTGCACAGAACCACAATGTCAATACGTGACATATTAGGCAAGTTTGCAAAGAAGAAAACAACCACAAAATAAATAAACAACAATGTAGAATTTTAAAAGGTGTCCGAAGTATCAAAAACTTTTCATGTGAGATTTTGTACACATTAGTGCTGACTAGTCTGATTTTTCATTCCTCACAGTACAAAACCCTGGTACAACCATGTCTAGCACAACTGAGCAGGGAGGGGAATTGCTGTGAAGCCACAGGACAATGCTGACACACACACACAGGGTATCAGTTTTCCACCAATACACCTTAAGACAAAAAATTGCTATCTGGAGAAGTAAAGTTCTGAAATTGCCTTCCAAAACAAAGAGCTGGTACAAAAAGTGTTCTTGTTAAGGTAAAAGACAAGTGATTTTTAGGAGTGCTTGATCTGTCACAGAGACCTTGGATAACAAGAACCTTCTTATTTCATCTATAACGTAAGATCACAACTCTCCTACAAGTTAAGTTTGTAATGAGTACATTATAAATGTGAGTACAATGCAATGGAGAAGTGAAGCAGAGCACAGAGGTAAGAGATAAGCACAGTTCTGTTTACAGTTCATTGTCATAAAGCTTTTGGAAGATCCTCGCTGAGTAGGATACCCTGGAGCCCAGGGTTCTACCAAGAGTAGGTTTTTTATAACATCACGCTATTGAAAGAAATATTAATCACTACACAATATTTGAGAATACAAGAAACAATATACAAGATGTTAACTTCACAAAATCACTTCAAATTAATACTGAAAAGGGCTTTGCTTATTGAACAGAAAAACCTCCATCTGTAACGCTCACAGCATGTGTGATAAATCAGTATTTAAACATTGACTAGAACACCACATTACAATCAAAGAATACAAAATACAAATAACTTATCACTGCTGTTAAAAAAAAACAAACTGAACTGTTGAACAGACAATCTCATGCTCCTGTGTGTTTCTCATTTTAGATCTCATAGTTTCTGAATTTCCTCAGAAGGTCTGATGGAGCATCACCTGACCAGCGGAAATGCAAGTGCCAGTAATTCCCCTCTGAAAATCCTGAGGGGGAAAAAAAAGAGAAAGACAACTAAATTATTATGAACAGGCATAAAATTAAATTTTCTGAAATAATACTTGATAGTCTTGCCAAAAAAAAAAAAAAANNNAAAAAAAAAAAAAAAAAAAAAAAAAAAAAGGGAGAAAAGTGGTGACTTCCAGTGCTCTTGACTAGCACGGACAAATACCAGCACTGAGTTTTTGGCACGTTGGAACAAGAACTCAAACACCAACCTTCAGGACAGAGACCAGCTGGGAAGGGTCCCAAAGGAGAACAGCAGGAACCCTGGCAGTCCCTAGAGAGGACTCACAAAGGAAAACTGAGCAAATTGCATTGGCTTAATCTAAGGGAGAAGACAGAGGTGGTGACGCGATAAAACTGGAAGTATGTGATCTGGGGCCTTCTAGTACCAAAATGTGACTTCCTTTTTTCAGCAAAGGGAATCCTATGAGCAGAACTAGTGTTCAAATCTGTTGTTTGAGCTGAAATAGCCATGTAGGTGATAGTCCGGAATTCATCCAGGCCAGCAGACAGGAACAGACAATGCCATGGTTTCACAGTGGAACCCAATATATAAATTTTTGCTGGATCAAAAAAAAAACATTTTACATCCTAACATCGAGTATAAACACTGAAGTGCATACACACCCTGTCAAATATATTATAATATTAACATTTATTAATGTAAATATATGCCACTGCATAAATGAAATAGGCACTTGATGAGTTTGATGTTTTTTCCATTCAAATATCTGGAAATTATATTAAAACTTTAAAAAAAAAAAAATTGAGAAAGAAGATGCATGAAAAGAAAATTCAATGTTACAGGGAACAAGATGATGTTTTCTTTCCTTCAAAATTTTACTGTTCGACAAAGAATACAGTGATGATTTAATTAACAAAAAAAAAAAGAGCAAATAGTATGAAGTTATAGAGCATAATTTCTCAAAATCAAGTTTTTGGTTAGGCCTGGCATACATTTCTTTGTAGAATTTTCTTATCAATTTTCTGCATTCTACAAACATTTGGGATTACATTAGGTTTTGCTACCCTCACAGTTCACCCTAATTTCCAGTTTGATCAAACTGGGGAGAAAGGACAGGATTTAGTTTAACAATAGTTCTGTGCTAACATGGGCCTAGGATTATGAAACTCCTGAAGGATCAAGTAGCACAGAGGGTGCCCATGGTGCCAAGGAAGCTTTGGTCAGGAACAGTGACCTAAACCACAGCCAGGAAGTGCTGCCTGGTAGGTGACACTTTTGAAACACACATTTATTCTGGTGTATACTCCACTTAGAAAAAACAAAACTGTTTGAATACAGAAGAAGCCTTCAAATCTCAAATTTTAGCCCTCATTAACTCATCAGATGCAAACTGTGCAAAAGTACTGAATAATGGATAAAACCCCACAAACTTAAATATTTTACTTAACAGTTCTAAAATTTATTTTAAAAAGTCACTGAAAATAACTGCCTTCTCTTTTTACCTTGCATTTTTATATATCAGAAAAACTAAACTTCCCATTTTGGTTGAAGCTTCTTTTTTCCTCCTTCTTCTCCAGCTGCAGCTTTTACTAGCAAACAAAGAAGGAAACTTGGGATAGGGAGGAAGGAGCATCTGAATTCAAAATTAAATACGTAATCAAAAGCATAAAACCCAAACCAAAATCCCAACCCAAAACCACATTTAAAGAGCTAAAAGTTAAACACACTGTTCTGGAGAAGACTTTCTCATGACTGAAAGCCCCCATTTCAGGCCAATGCCTGGATACTGCAATTTTCTCTGACTGCTGTTTTCACTTACTTGGGGAGTCTGGATTCTTTGAAGCCTGTGGTTTCACATCAGGGATTGCAACATCTTCTTGTTCCCTGTTGCCTTCTAACAATCCTTCTCCACTGTTTTCTGTCTGTTGGGTCCACATCTCATTAGTTATGTTGTTGGTATTACCAAAGTCAGGAGCTTCCAGCATTTGGTCCTTCTTACTTTGGACAGCCCAGTGCATTGACTAAAGGAATGCAAACATAACAAAGAGCTAAGCCCCATGCTTTAAGGGGTTTTTTATTACTTTTTATTTTTTTATATTGCTGCAATAAATGTTTAAACAAAGCACATTGAGAAGCCTGCAGGTCAATACGATAGGGGGAAGTATGGTTACATGTCACAAACAGCATTGGAGAGGACACTTTATGTCAGGTGGGGCTGGAGAACAAAATGTACATGTACATCACAATTTTAAGGGCCTTTGTCCAGTTTCTTCTGTCATGAAGTCAGACATTTTTAAAGAGGGCTTGAGTGACTTCAGAAATGTTAATTTTCAAAGCTGTCTTTGACTTCAGAGTACCCTCTGAAGGCAAGGCAATTTGAAAAGATTTAATATTAAGTCTGTGGCATAACATCTGTTTGGAAGTGAACTAAGCTTAACTGGATATTTCCACCAAACATTTAAACTCAGTCATAATGCTGTAGTTGAAGTGTCTCAAACTTCTCTCCTAAGCAGAATTGAGATGGGCAGAATTGACATAGGAAACTTTTATTCACCTGCCTTAAAATATGACCATGTAGCCCAATCCAATATTATGGAATTGAGTTTACTGGGGCACACTACCAAATCTTCTCAATAGCAAAATCAGGAGGGAAATCACCCAAAAAACTCCTGGTCACCCCACCAGCCTAGCAGGGCCCCTCCAAAGCTCGGGAAACCTAGGGTTCTGAGGAACTACTTCTGGATTTTTTCAATGACATCTTTATTTGATCAAACAGCATGAAAACCTATCTGATAAGCAATATACCAAGAGGAGAATATAGTATAAAAAGATCCCAGCTTTAACTTAAATTTGAAAAGAAATAAAGTTTCCTACACAAGCAAAGTGAGCTGAAGCATTTGAAAGCAGCCCTTAAGTTACTTAAACTTCCTATAAAAGCAGCAACTTGATTAATTCATTCTAAAACTACTGGCCTAACGCCCTTCTGTGAATGGGCTTCTGAAGTCCTCCAATTTTTCCTGTATTTCCCTAACACCCACAGTGCAGGAATCTCTCCGTACCACTCCCATCCCCAGGCCCGGCACTGCAGCAGAAGCCAGCACTGTAGCCGATGCCCTCAGTCTCTGCAGGTTTTGTCTGGGCCAGCCCCGCCTCCCCCCCCGCTCCTGAGGGCCCGCAGGCAGCCCCCACCAACCGTTCTGACGGAGCTGCTCAGCGCCTCCCACTGCTGGAACGGGACGGGCACTCTGCTCCGGCGCCAGTGATCGTAACGCGCCCGCCTCTCCTCGTTGGTCAGAGTCTCCTTGGCCTGCTGCAGCTTCTGGAAATTCTCCACTGGGACACAGACAAAAAGGACACTAACGACAAGGTTTGCTTGGCAAAGAAACGAATTCAAATGCAAAAGGGGACCTGCCAGCAATTGCTCAGAGCAAAGGAGAGAAGGCAGAAGGAGGAGCCAGTGGCCAAGGGATGTGGTTCTGGTTCCAGCTCGCACAGTTCTGGCTGGCTTTAGGGCCACAGTACCTTTGGTGGACTGATACCCCGGCAAATCAGGACTGAAATGTTCCTTTGTCTACCAGCTTCAAAAGCTCCCAATTTAAGTTGAGAGAAACTTACAGGGCACACAGGTAAAAGGCACAAGTCAGCCCCTGCAGACCACCTTAAAAAGGGAAATCAGAGCAATGCTGCTTGGAAGGAACACACTGAGATCTACAGCAGCACAGGAGTCAGAGCAGAGCACAGCAACTAGAACCATGAGCAGGGAGAAAAAAAGATGGGCAGGAACTGACAAAGAAGAATAATAACCTAAATATAGTTCAGATTAATTAACTTGTGCATTTTATTAGGTGTATCTTCTACGTACGCTAAAATGTTATCCAGACTGCATGAGTAAGAGCTCTCATTTTTCCCTACAGGGTAATTTTTCATGGAATGGTTACTAAGGATGCAGCTGCATGTTACTATTTGTGGAAGGGTTATAAAGATTTAGATTTTATCTATGACTCACCTATGTTACAGTGATCTATTATTATTACTGTTATTCAATTAGTCCAGTTTACAAATTAGAGAGAGTTCTTTTGAAATACACTACACCCATACACTAATCAAAATTGATAACCTAGTACAATTGTTCCCTCAGCCTGTTGTCTCTTGTTTCATTTGTTGTTTTCTTATTCTAATGTTACTAGTTTTCAACAATTAAAAGGTCTACTTTAATTACTCTTTATTAAGCTTTAAGTTGATGAAATAAAACACATAAAGGAAACTCTCACTAGTACTGCAAAAAGGTATTTAAAGTAAATAAGGCATGTTCAGGTAACAAGAGAATATAACATTTCTTTGTGACAAGCAAAGAGGCTCTGATATTTGGCACTTGGCTGCTCTTTTTTGTAGCTCAGCCTTGGTGAGCTCTGCCCAGGGCTCTCTGTGGTTACGAATGGGAAAAGATTGGCTCCAAATAACTCAGGTGCTGCTCAGCCCTCCCAGCGCTGAGGAGCTGCCCCCTCTCATCAACACAAATGTCCGCTGCTGTTCTGTAAACAGAGGCTCCTCGTGGGGCTGGCTGCTCTTCACTTCCAGTCATTAAATTACATTAAAAGAAACTAAAGCACATTTATATGTTCCTTTCAGGCTTGTTCCTGGCAGTACATTAACTGATTGATGCAAGTGTGGCACTTGAAGGCCACTGAGCATGGAAGTGCACCAACTCTGTAGGTCTAGGAAGGGGCACACTCCAGAAATAAATTCTGTATGAAAAGATGATCTACAGTAGATGAAAAGATGATCTACAGTAGAAAGAAAAAAGATTCAAGGTCCTAGAAATAAAAAAAAACCAACAAGTATCTTTGTGTTCTATCACAGAGGAATGTGCAAGTCTTAGAAAGAATATCACAAACTTGCTATTTAAATAGCATGTGCTCAATGCACACGATGATTAAAATATATTGAGGAGAAATAAAGTTTTAAGGCTGAACTTAGTATCTTGGCCATGCTAATAGAAGTAAAAAAAATAGATTGTTTTTACATAGGAAAGAATACATACCTGCTTTGGGGTTTCCAGGATGCTTGTCAGGATGACATTCAAGGGCTTTAATCTTGTATTCGGCAAGAATCTGTTCAACCTAAAAAAAATATTGAGACAAAGTGAGTAAACACAGAAAAGATTTGCCAATTTTCTTTTTGAAAGAGGCTGGGAGGAACAACAAAGAATGCTGAAAGATTTTGTCCTATTCAATTTTACAAGCTTTAGTACAAGCAAAGTAGGTAACAACAACCATCTGCCAGTGACACTGCTTATTTAATCTCATTTCCATGCACTCATCCTTAGTCTTGTTTTTGTGAGGCTCAGTCATCCAGTATGGCTCTAGAAAAATGTGCAAAGACATTTGAGCATAGAGGCAAAATGCATCACTTCAGTTGCTCTTTACTTTGTTTAATCAACTCCAACTTTCAACAGTCTCATAGCAGGAAGCAAAGGCTCTCTGTATTGCCAAAGATCAATTTGTGTGTTTAGGTGGCTTCCTCCACATCCTCTTCAGAGGAAATTCAGCCAGCACCCCATGAGGTTTCCATCTTGGATACCGCAAGATAACTTGCTCCATAACCAATAGTTCACATTCTTTCTTCGAGTTAATTTTCCACACAAAAAGGTTGGCTTGGAGTAGAATAGATTCATAATAAACATTAGACTATTGGTATGTATTAGTTTATCAGTTAATTGCAAATTCCCACACAGTTTGTTATACCATAAAGTATTACAACCACTGGAAAAACTAAGACATGTTAACAGTTAAAATACAGGAAGCCACTGGAGTGGGCATCAGCTTAGATTTTCAAATGTTTAGTGCTTTTCCAAGTATCTTGCTGGTTCTTATAATTCAGAAGCCAAAACTTCTTTATATCATTCTAGTTCAGCTTAAGCTTTCACAATTTGCCCCAAGGTATCAAAAAATTACCATTCTTTCCCATACTACAAAGGCTGTTTATACAAATTCATCATTTGTCAAACCATAACAGCCACATATAATTTAATTATTTACTTCAAAATTAAGTCTCATAACATTTTTTGTTTAGACTAAAATTACAGTTCACTCAACTGGCTGGACAAATCTTGCTGGCATATCCTGGGAAAAAAATCTGGTCTACAGTAGTATCTTAAGAATTGTACACTTTTCACTCTGCTTAGTAGCTCCTTCCAGAGGGACAGATGTAATGTGGTGTATCTGCAGTCAGTAAGACACTTCAAAACACACAAAGTGTACAGAGAACTTGGTGAAACTGGTTACTGTATAGCCAGCCACCATCTCAAAAACTTAGTTACTTAAAGGGGAACTTTAAAGTCAAAATGTAGCAGAAGGATAGCATTGAAGTTTTCAGCTTAAAAAAAATCAATAGAAAACTTTATAGGAAGTTTATACAACATGAAATTAATATAAAATATATCGTGAGGTGTTTTACCAAGAAAGATATCCAATACCCACTATACACAAATAGCATTGCTCTTGAGGAAGGATGGAAATTAAATCTACCCTCTTCCTGTCACATCTGACGATGAAGTAGCTGTCTGTGAGCTCAATTTTACCAGAAGCCAAGAATGAACTTGGCTTGTGTTTACTTGAATACAGCAAAAAATCTGTAGAAATTGAGTTTATTTCTGCTTAAATTTAACCAGACCCAACCAAGAGCAGTACATTTAGCAGCTTAGATAAAAGTGCAGCAGCTGGGAGTGTGCTGTGCATGCCCAACACAGCCTGTGCCAAATGCCTGACTACTGTACAAAGTAGTGAGGCTGCAAAATCCCTTAATGCTCTGAATTTCTGTGAGACCCCAGAAGAGCTGTGCAGGGCCCTGAGGGGAGCCGATCCCGGGGCTCAGTCAGCCTGGGATCTCCAAGTTCCTTCTCCCCTGTCAAAAACAGTGCAGCAACATCTGCTGCTCCTCCCAACAAACAGTACTTGACAGCTTGTTTTTCAGGACCCATTAGCATTTATTCCAGCTTTTAAAATTCATTTTCAAGCAATTTGAAAAATCATTATCACATGTACTTGAACTGTTCATTAATTGCTAAGCCCTTAAGGAATTAGTGTGAGGTAGAAATTGAGAAACAGCATCTGTGAAACAAGGCTGCGTGCAGACTTGAGCGCTGCCCTCTGCTGGGATCACTTCTAGGATTGTCCTCAGGAAAAGCTCCACATCTTCCTCTGGGACACACTGAAGATATTTACTCCTGATCTTTATACCTCACCCCTAGGACAGGTGAGAGCATCTGACTAAATTTACTGAGCAAAAGACAGCTTTTATCTCCACTGAATACACCCTCATTAAAGCAGAGTAATCAAAATTCCTTTTCCAGATCAGGAACATAATTCCAGTTAATATAATAGCTAAATTAAAAAAAAACAAACATCAGCATACTTGACTAGCCAACAAAAATTTGTATGGGCACCTTTAACATGATGCACACTTGTTTTAGCTGCAAATCACTCAAAAAGAGCTTAGCTAAATCTCATTGTAAAGCATGTATCTGCTATTAAAACAAAAAACTAGTATTTGAATTTAATTAAAAAATATTTAAAAACATGAATGTGGTAAATTATAAAGAGATATTGGTTTTGTTTTCATCTGAACAAGTAAATACATTTTTAAAAATATTATGCTATGTATAAAGCCCAAGAAACTCAGCAGTGTTATTAGTGCCCTAAAGCTATGAACTTTCATTTTATTACTTGTACATAATAAGCTCCTTTTCAGTTTTCAAAACCAGTAATAAATATTCCAAACTATTATTTGGATGCTGTCAAACACACGCAGTTGGCTCTCTCCATAATCCAGTCCTGTTCTACGCGGCATTTTCAATCTAAACCTTACTCCAGGCTCTTAATGTCAGAGAAATCACAGGAGAGAAAATTGAGCTTTCCAAGGGAGATCCTACAAGTGGCAAGAAAGAAGGTGCACAAGGCATTTCAAATATTCCTGCCCGCAGAGACACAGCTGCAAATTCCCTGCAGACACACGAACACGTACAAACTGCGAATAAATCGGCGGGGAGGGAGAGGCTCTTACCGTCGATAGCTCATCGCATCCCAGCAAGTTGTAGTAATCCTCCAGGTCCCCCGGGGTGCAGTTCAGGATCGCATCCATCGGCACCGGTCCAGCGGGCTTCTTCCAGCCGGCAGGGAGGCTGCGAACACAGCGTCAGGTCAGAGCTCCCACAGCGATCTGGAGTAGCCCAGGGCAACAGGCGGCTGCAGCGCGGAGCGAGCTCCGTGCGGCGCTTTTGAACGGCGGAGCCGGCACGCACGGAGCGGGGCAGCGCCCGCTGCCATTGGCCCCGCGCGGTGCCAGCCCGCCCGCGCCGAGCTGCTCCCGGCGGCGCTCCCTGGGATTTGTAGTCGCCAGAGTCACTCCAAGGCTAAACCGCGGCTCCGCAGAGCTCCGGACGCTGAAACGCGGCAGAGATTTCTCTCTCGCCATCACCTGTGCAGCCACTGCAACCCAGGCACACACCGAGAGGCTGCCCTGCACCTGAGCCACTTTCTGTACAATTTTTGTTTTCAACTTTTGCCACCATCTTTGACCAGAGGATTAGATGGGTAATTACAGAAGAGAGCAAAGATTCCAAAATAACAATTACAGGGTGCAAACTTTGGAGAACAAAGCAGCAACCCTGCCAAAGTCTGCCAGTCAGCTCAACAAAAAGGGGGCAACCTTCACTCTCTGAAGGCTTCCTTGGAAACACAGACACCAAACAGCAACTGTGCATCACTCACGTCTGACAAATCAAAACTACCCAAGGACATGAAATACTCTCTGTCTACTATCAAATTAAATACTCTTTCTCATGGCAAATTACTTTCAGACTGTGTACTGAAGGTCTGTACTGTGTGGAAAAGATGTTCCTTGTGAAACTCATGTTACATTGAGGCGAAATACCCTAATTTTAAGCTATGATTAACGACCAAGGCCTCAGCCCAACAACAACTCTGGACATGTTTGGTGTCGCCCATGACCTGTTGATTTCAAAAGATTACTTCCTAACTTAACCACATGCTGAAGTCTTTGCCCTGGAGCCTTAGGAGTCCTGGTTTTACATTTCCCATCCCTGCAAGAGCTCTGCGACCCAAGATGTCTCAGGTCATTAAATACTGATATTTGCTTAACACTTACAAATAGATGCTCTGAGTACTTATACAGCTCTAGATGCAGAGACCTTGTAGGAGAACAGATGCCCAGGATGTGACCAAGGCTGGAATGGGCCATGTGTGAATCAGTGAAGGAGCCAGTGGCCATTCAGAGGCTGTTTATGAATAACAAATATATCATTGTTGCATCCACAGGTGTATTAATATCTGCATTAATAATGTTCTGCAATTACATTTAATATTAATTTTCCACCATTTTCTCTTCAAGGTTGCATTGTCTGAAATTTTCTACTTTTACTGCATGTTCAGATAGCCTACTAAGATTATAAAATATACAAAGTAACTAAAAGCAATAGTATTAAAAGAAAAGGCACAATCCTTGATGAAACTATTTAAATCTGATAAAAAACTCTACCAACATATTTCTCTGAGTAAATAAAACAATAAAATTTTTTTCAACGTCACTACAAGCGGAAGAATTAGCAACTACAAATCTGTCCACCTCCACCATTCATAACTTAATAACCAGAAAAGTACAGGAAAGAAAGGAAAGTCTTTCAATAATAGAACATGTAAATATTTAAATAGGTTGTACTCTGTGGGAGGACAAAAAACAAACAGCTGTCCCTCCTCCCAACGGCATTCCTGACATCCCTTTCTTTTCCAAGTATTCCTCGTGTACTTGCGTAAGGTGAAAGGGAAGCTCTTTAACCCTTTTCCAGCTCTCAGTGGTATTTCTGTGCTGCCAGGCAGCTGCAGGACCAAGGGCTGCACTCCAGTGACAAAGCTGGGCCCTGCCAGCCGTGTGTTCCCAGGGAATGTGCCCCCCTGGAGCCTCAGCCCTGCCTGCGCTGCTCTGGTCAGGCCACCACAGCAGGTCTCTGACCCAGACTGCAGCAGTGCCCACAGCCCTGGCCCTGCCCCTCGGGGTCCCCTCTTGCTTGGGGCACAAAGGCTCCCACAGCACAGCTCCAGGTTTGTGTCTGGAGAGCTCAAAGTGCACTGAACAGTAACTCGGCCTTTTACGGCTCCTATTGACTTCTGAGGGGCAACTCCCAAAGCATCATCAAAAAGGAGAGCAAGAGCAGCCATATGTATTACTCAAAAAAACTACAAAGCTTAGCCCCAGGACATAAAGTTCATTTAAAAGGGAATTGCAGCACAGGAGATGGCACAGACTATTGCCTACACGTGCTGTGGTTAGTGTTGCTCAGGATGTACAAACTGTTCTGGAAGTGAGGAAATCTCATATTTGTTCTCTGTACCCAGCCACCAACAAAAGGTGCCTCGCAGTCCTAACACATATCGACAATTCTGTTTGTTTAGAGCCTAGAACGAATCTAAATTGTGCTTCAATGTAACAGGACATAAAAGTACAGTACAGTATTTATGACTTGTAAAAGTCATAAATAGCCCTTTAAATAAAACAGTACGATCTGGACATCTCTATTTGAATTTATTCCTGTAAAATACATCAAATCTTCCAGGACCAGTTCTTCTCAACCAACTTCAGGGGTTTTGCTTCCTGAGGACAGAGAACCCATTTATGAGAAGTCCAAGGCGCAATATAACTCATTTGAGTTTTGCATGGTGTGCCCCATCCTTGTCCCCACACAAGCTCAGAGCAGCAGAAACAGGAGAGGACCCAAGCACTGCCAAACTGACTTCCCACAAGAAAGCTAATTCCTGCAATGCCATCGCTAACGTGGAGAAACGCCTGCAGGATCAGAGGAGGCTTTGGGATCCCTGAGTTACTCCCTCACCGATACCTTCACGGAGAGCCTCAGATCCTACACCTGCATCACCTGGACTATTTCCTCCTTAGAACTGTCTTCACAAAAATAACCACCAAACCAATCTTAAAGCCCCACCTCCCCTTTATATGCTGACAAAAGCATCTTGCCTGTGCTTTTTAAGAAATACAGATCTTGCCTCAGCTTCCAGAGGCAAGAAGAAAAAAGAACACTTGCATACAAAGTTGTGTAGAATAATAAATTTTTCTGATCTGGTTACTCTGCAGATTGTTTTGAGAAGCAGGTAGTGGGGAAAACAGTATGTACATATTTTTCAGGATTGTTAATACCTGAAAGAATCAGGAAAAAAAAAACCAAAACTCCCTCCCCCTATAAAGACCACCTATCAAGTTAATTATCCACAAAGTCATCCCTTTGAAGCCACATGTATCAAAATTTTTAACCCCAAGTTTTTTTAAAAGCTGTTGGTTATCAAGGCCTGCAAGGGGGAAATTCTACCTGTCTAACCTGGGTCTTGCCACTAAATTTAGGAATTCCATTGTATTAAATCCACTAATACTATTCTGCAAATAGCTTGTGATGTTGAACAACAACAACAAACCAATATTTAAATTCTATCCACGAAGTTTACGCCAAAATTCTGTATTGGTGGCAGTACTGGGGCAAAAGGATCGCCTGAGCTCTATCCAGTCCAAACTCCCAGGTGGAAAGAAACTACGCCATGGCCAAGTCCACGTGTGGCACCTCCTGCTCGCTACGCAGGGATGGTCCCGCGGCAGCGCCCAGGTGGCACTGAGGACTGCGGGCACTAAGGATTGCTCCTACACTCCACAGAACAAGAGATCACTGGGAAACCGGGGAGACCAACCGCGCACAGCCCTGCAGGGCACGGCAAACACAATGAGTTTGGGGCCGGATTCGAACAAATCCCAGCTCTCGCCGCTTACCATCAGGTCTCTCCTACACCACGCAGGCTCCATTCCTAAAGCAGCAGTGGTTTAGACAGGTGTTGACCCCCGCAAAAAAGCACCTGCACCCCGAGACCTCGAGTACTGCGATGCAGGATTCCAGGTGGGGCTAACGTGTAATCCCGGAGGATAAGTGGCAATACCTGACAGCTTCCCTGCCAAGAGCCCGCGGTGCCGGAGCGCTCCCTCAAGCAGGCAGGCAGCGGCCGTGCCCCGTGCGCACCCTCACCCTCAGCTCCGTGTGCTCGGAGAGGCCGCTCCGAGCGCCCGGCCCCGCTCT